>WAAE01021230.1:0-125068 GCA_013400495.1 Nicator chloris
TCAGGTAGACAAGCAATCCTCTGTATTTTCAATCTGTTGCTTCTATGGGTCATAGGATTGCTGCTGCAGCTGCATTTTTACATAGGTGGAATCTCTGAATGTTTGAGTCAACATGCATTGAGTGTCGAATGACAAGTGTTCAGAAGAGGCAACAACCAGTAGTGCCAAGAGAAAAACTTCCACTATTTCAGATATTTAAAGTGTGAATTTACCTTCACCTATGATTTCTGTGTCCCATATTTAAACGATCACGGAAATTAGCGTGTTCTTTAGTGTGTCCACATTTCTTCTTCGATTTCATGTGAGATAAATGTGCTCTCGTTCTTTCCTCCCATCTGTACATCTGACAACTGTGCTCCCCATGGCAGCTTGTTCTGGGGATTTTACATGGGATAAATAAATGCTGTGGTTTTGTTCTTAGGTGGCCAGAGCTACTCAAAGACAGCAGTCACTGCTGAACAACTCAGGCTTGAAACGGGAGGAAAAAGGCACATGATTTCTCCTCATGACAATGCAAACTTAGAGCTTTATTTCCCTACTGTCGAGAGAAAAGCTGTGTTTCAGTTATGCAAACACAAAAGTTAAAGTTTACCAAGGTGCCTGATGAATTTGAAAAAGTGGCAATCAGTCAAAATACTGGGAAGAGTGAAAATCCTACTCCAAATCTAACCACATGTTTAAGGAGGGTTTAAACTATAACGGCTTCTGTAGTGATAAATACACCTTATCTCCTGAAGTCCAAGTCCTAAATCTCAAATCTTAAAGTACAAATTCAAATCAATGCCCTTTGGCATTTCTGAGCCCAGAACCTGTCAAATACTAGTGATTTTCAGAGATTTTCAACACTCCTTGGCTTACTGGGAGCTACATTTATCAGACCACTGACCTGATTTCATACTGTCTTTATGAAATCTCTAACCAGACAATTAAATGCTTACTTTTATGTACTGAAATGTAGAAACCATGACCAAGCTTCTTGCACGAGTAAGGAAAACAAGGCTTATTGTATGAGTAAGGTTTCTTGTGTCAGTCAGGAAAATCAGATGGGGTTTATGTGCTCAGGTGGACAGACACACAAAAGTTAAGTTGGTATCCTGCTGGGTGAATAAACTGGTATCCTGCTCACCAAGGGCACCATTTTAGCTGTGTAAGCTGACTCTAAAACCAACTAGTCTTAAATGGACTCCATTGGGCTTCATTGGGGTTTTAATGCAGAGGAGAGATTATTAGTCATGTTAAAACCATGTGCTAAAAGCTGTGAAAATATATTTGTTACTTTAAGGATGCATTCGGTCACCACTGAGTTTTGATGGCAACTCCACAGAAGCAGATGTGGCAACCACAGTGGTGCAAATGACATTCTTGATGAGGCTGGCTGAGGAAATAAAGCTGTACCATACATCAATATGTTTGTATTTTGGGGATCTAGTCATCTCCCATCAGGCATTTATGAAGACCATGGCTATAGCACCACCTTTGCTAAAGATAAAATAATTTGAATGCTTAACACCATGTATGTGACATATAACAGAAGGCAGCACCACAACAAAGACAGATGAGATTTTTTTGTTGTTGTTCCTAAGCTCCCAGGAGGAACGTCAACCTAAATTTGTTTCCATGGATGTAAGGAAGGTCTAGCTCCTCTTCTCATCACTCATTTTCAACCTGTTGCTTAGAAAGGCTCAAGGAACTTGTGTGTGGGACTCTGTGGAAGCTTTTATCTTCAGCTTTTCTGAGAACTGTGCAGGCATGAAAATGTGTATTGACAATGTGTAACTGGTATGAGGAGAGGGAATCACCCTGTCTTGTCACCCAAAGTGCTCAGCACCAACTGGACAGATACACAGGTGTGTAATTCAAAGTGACTCTAGGACTTGTAAAGAGCAAAAGATCTTACAAATATCTGAGGCTCGGAAGGTGTTGGAAGGCATCTTTATCGATGTACACGAGGTTGTTGGCTTTCTCAATTCTTCTGCAAAGAGGAAATGAAACATCAGAGAAAACTATATCAGTATATTGATCTTAAAATTGTGTTTGTCCCATGATGTAGTGGAACAATATGCTGAGATTTTCTTTTTGACAGCAGAAGATCTGGATGATTTCAGGGAGCAGCCTCCCATAGACAGGCAGACCCCACCACCTTTTGCTCCTGGCAGTGATCTGAGGATAAATTTTTGCCTGAACAGGTAAAGAAAGGGACAGCTAGATAAGAAGATGGAAAAGACAAAGGGAGATTTCAAATGCTCCTGTAATGCTACAAATTCTTCAGTGCTTACCTGAACCAAACTGCAAAACCTTTGATACTTGCCTATAATGAATCTGTATAATTGTCTCCTTTGCATTTAGATTGCTCATTACTTACATTTCGTGTAGTTTGGGAAGGTTGGAAAACACATTTGCTTCTATGACCTCCAAGGCATCATTCTGTGAGATCTCTCTGAAAAATAATTTAGAAGTCAAGATATTTCAAGTCATGGTGAAGCAGAAACTAGAGAAGTGAAAAATCCACAAGGAGCTTCTTCTCAGATTACTGATGAGTTTTAAAAACAAGGTGGATATCGGCTAAGAAAGCAGACACACTGATGAGTACTGCTGTGGCGAGCAATAACAACAGTCAGGAACAGAGATCTGAGGCTGGAGTTTGTACCTGCAGCATCAGCCCTGCATGTCCTGCTGTCACTGTTCCCTGTGCATTAGGAGTCAGGGTCTATCCATCATGGGCTACTGGACTTCTGGCATTACTAATTACTGATAGAAATTTAATGAAACCTTTTACCTCAGTGAAGAAAAGAGGTGGTCAAGGTGGCTGAAAACTAAGACAGCTGAAAAGTTCCCGAGAAATATGACACAACTTCAGCAAAAGGACACTGCTGTCTTGGCCCAATGGGAATTAAAGAGATTAAAATTAAGCCACCAGCAGATGTGCCCTTGCTAACAGCAGCTGGAGACCACAGAAGTGAAGTCTTCCACACCTTGGAGCAAACCCTATCTGACATGGTCTGTACACAGGTAATGCCCACTTACAGCCAGAGAACTGCAGAATATAAATGGCCAGTTTACTGCTATCACCACACCAGAATGCATCTCCTGTAGTCCAGAGCACATATTTCTTTGCTTCCTTAATATGTGGCAAGGACAGGGCTCAGGCTCCGGTGTAATTTAGAGCTCAGGAGTTCTCCTGGTGAATCAAGTGGGCATTATTGCACTGTCTCCTGTCCCGATCACATCACTTATCCTGGCACTGACCAGGAAGGTTGAGGCAAAGACAGCCATGCCAAGAGATTCCTCACTGCCATTTTTTTGCAAATGATGCCAAAATGTTATTTTCTCAGGCTGAGATCAGCTGTAGGAAGTAAAATTTGTAATACAGCTGTAATTCAGTGATATTGTCATGGTCTATTGCATTTTAATCATAAGATAACTGTGCACATCTTTGCAATGAAACCTTGGATAAATGGATTGCAAACTGGACGACACTTGTTCCTGGTTATCTTGTTCTTTTGAAATTATGATGGTTACAAAGAGATTCAAATAGGCCTGAGGTAAAACATGAGATTGCAATTTCAGGTGCAAAGTCAAAAAATAATCACAAAAATTAATCAGAGGAATATAAATGTATTCCACTCTCTTCTAACAGCTGAACCATACCTGACAGATTACCTGCCCATTTAAGACAAACAAAAGCCTTGCAAAAGAAGATATGTTCTTCACCTGACCTTTTCAGTTTAAAAAAAATGCCTTAGTGATTTAATATTTTTTTAGTTTAATAAAAAATTTTTCCTCCTGTTTCCTCAAGTTTTTTATGGAAAAAATCCAGCTCTGCTCTGCTTCAGGAGCTCTAAACTGGCTGGAGAATAAGGAAATAAAAGTACATGAGGACTGACAATAGGTGCTTGGCAGGGTGCATGAGGACTGGGTTTGTTTAGCAGTGCTGAACCACCATCTCACATGTGATTGTGTTCCTCTTTATCACTTAATTTTCAGCTGCAACAAAATGTTTCAACTGAGACAGGGATTCATTCATGCCGTTCCAGATACACAGCCATTGCAAGGGACTTTTTATCATCTTCCTGTTTTCTTTAAAAATAATTACAAGATATAAGTTGAAATATCCAGAAGAATAGGATAGGATAGGATAGGATAGGATAGGATAGGATAGGATAGGATAGGATAGGATAGGATAGGATAGGATAGGATAGGATAGGANTGCATGAAGTAAGACCATAAAGCATAAAGGAACTTAAAATATATTAAAAAGAATGGAATGGAATGGAATGGAATGGAATGGAATGGAATAGAATAGAATAGAATAGAATAGAATAGAATAGAATAGAATAGAATAGAATAGAATAGAATAGAATAGAATAGAATAGAATAGAATAGAACACTCCTTATGAAGTATTTATATGACAGTATAAAATTCACTTGCCTAACTACATTCTTGAAGATTTAACAACATGGGAGGTGTTTCACACTTTTAAGGTTTGGTTTGGTTTGGTTTGGTTTGGTTTGGTTTGGTTTGGTTTGGTTTGGTTTGGTTTGGTTTGGTTTGGTTTGGTTTGGTTTGGTTTGGTTTGCTTTGGTTTGGTTTTCCTCATGCTCTTTTTGGGTGGTCATCTGTATATTTGCCATTGCCCACCATCTAAAAATCAGTTGTCTAGAAAAAAGAAAACCGTCAGAAAAAGCAGCATGTTTAACACCAACAGATACATTTTGCCACAGGGCGCTTCATGCCACTGAGAAATTCAGGGGAAAAATGTTGCAGAGGCATTGGCCTTATACAGGGAAAAAAGGGTTATTAAGAAACCATAATACAGTTGTGACCTCACCCAGCAGATAGTGCTGCTGAGGGTAATAATTTTTTATGATTCAATCTGCTATCTAACTTTGGAACAAGTTGGATGACACAGCTTTTTAAATGGATTGCTTAAAAATGAATGTTTCTGCATCAGAAGAGTGTTTTGGCTTCCTAAGAGTGTGATAGGTTATTGGCTTTGTTTTGATTCAAGAAATGGAAGATACAGATCTGATTAAGGTAGGGCACAAGCAGGCCATGGCACTCTGGAAGGCTTGGAGAATGCATGGTGAAGGAAAGGAATGAAGAGAGGTGGGAAGATAGGAATCTCTAAACTGTTTTTGCAAGATTAGGTTTTTAAAATAGTAAGTTTTTTAGAGATTACGTTTTAAACAGAATTAAATAACACCTGTGTGAGGGGGCTTTCAGAGATGTGGGAAATGGCTTTCATGCTAACATTCCCATTCACAGGGACAAAGGTGCCAGTCTTTTTTTTAAACAGGTAATGACAATATGGACATATATAAATATGTCCATTTAAAAAGACTCTTTTTTTGTCTTTCAGCTGAAATAAACTTCTTTTGCAGCTGTTGAGGTTATGAGCATCTCAAGATCAGTAAAAGGAACAGAAGGGAAAATTGTCAGTGGCAGAAGGCTGTAACCCTTCTGGTGCTGGGCTGCATCCTCTGTGTTCAGGGGATTGCAGTGGTGAGGGAAAAGACCCTCTGTCCCTTGCCATGAACTGTATCCTCTCCTACACTCTCTCCAGGAAATCCTGTTGGTGATGACCGTACTTCTTGTTCTTCACAGATGAATCCCAGTTTTGGGCTACACATGAACCTGACCGCGCTGTTGTTCAGATAAGAATGATAAATAAAATCAAACCATTCTGTTTTATTTTAACAACCAATCAACCAGTCGACTCAGCAAAGTCAGATCCTCTGTAGAGGAGAGCAAATAATACCTGAGGCAGCAGCTACAAAGAGAAAAAAGGGATTGCTGGCTAGTGTTTGTGCAAGTGATTTGTCTTACAGTATAAATACACACAAACAGATGATTGCTCATAATGCAGATCTGATTATATGTCATCAAGAGAGAAGATGGGGCTGTTATTACATTGTTTGTTTGGAATGAATGGCACTGTTAGTGCTACTGGTAGCTAGGGCAGGAAACCCAGCTGGCAATCCCAGCATCACTTCTGAAACAGACAAGTCTTGGAATAGATGGTGTGCAAAAGAGTCAGGGGCAATTTCTTAAAAAATACCCAAATATCCCGACCACCCAGTGGTTGCAAAGTGCTTAGGCATCTGCCTGAGCTTAGTTTTCACTGCATGCAGAGTTGTACTGAAATCAACAGTGATCCTTGAAAGCATAAATTGTTTACTCAAATACAGCATAAAAGACAAAAAAGCATTCATTAAACGCATTTTCCAAAGGCGCAAAGGACAACTGTTTTTATGTTTCTGCAAAGGGAATGTAAGACTCTAAGATGTGACATCATGTTATTAAGGGATTTCCTCTAATTTGCCACTAAAGTAGCAAACTGGAATGGTTATTACCCGTTCCCCAGCAACTGAGTGCAGTGTATCAATTCCACGTGTGACAGTCAGAGCCTGTGTTAGAAGAGAGAGAGATGGAAAATCATTCAATCTGCCTGGAAGGCTGCCCTTAAGCAAGGCCTGGGGTACAACTTCATGGCATCTGTGGCAGAGCCCAGTGTGATCCATAGGAAGGATTCCTCTTCAAACCAGCTGCACTCAGAGCGCAACCCATAAAAATCAAGATACATCGAAATGGCCTTTTAAACAATTGTGTTAGCAAGGGAGTTAGAGTTCGTAGCAGTTTCTCTGTAGGCCACTAAAGAAAAAGTCTCTTAGAGTAACCAAAGTCTTACAGGAAAAACAAGACCGTATTAAACTCACAAACTAATGATCTTGGGGCCAAGTGGTCTCATATTTCAAAATAATGAAAGAATAATAGACTGCAAGTTTATGTCTTTTATGGTAGGAATTCCTTTCAGGATCAGAGTGGAGCATGCAGGATAGGCCATAGATTAATTTATTCTCCTGCTTGGAAATGTGACTCTTTTAAAAAAATGTGTATTTATGTATATGTGCCTATGTACAGATACAGAAAGTTAACAGAGATCAGTAAGTGGTAAGTCGTGCCAAAAGAAGAGCAGAGCATACACGAGGCAGAAGAGCTGCTTAGACCAGCATTAGCCCCTCACACAATGCCCAGGGATGTGTGACTTTGAGCACGAAGACCTTGTAATTCCAGAAGAAGGAATAACAGAGAGAAACTGCTGCCCACCTGGTGAGCTTCGCTGTCTGATGCCACAGTAAATGTGGGATTTATGGATTTCTGCATTTCTTTTCCCTGTGGTGGACTAGCAGAGGAGACTGCCCTGTCTGTCAAGGCTTCTCTGGTCCTTGCTTGGTGTGTGTACCTTGCCCACAGATGTGGCACATGTGAAGAAGAGATTTCACCCCTCTCCAGGAACACGGTCCTACTCTGTGGTCCTGGTGGTGACTCCATCCCTGTAAACTCCTACAGTCTTCCCTAAATTCCCTTCCAGAGCAGGCACATACACAGGCTATACACTTGATCTGTTCACCTTGTATTTCCTGTGATACATTATAATTGAGTCTTTATTGGCTATTATCCTTCACCTTTAATGCAGTTCTTTTGTGGCATAGCTATCCTGTGGATTCCCATGAATGCTTTTCTTTCACTCTATAGGTACCTGCAATCAGCAGTGATACTGGAGGTTTAAGGTACTGATTCCCAGAGCAGGTGGCTCCCTGTACTGCTACAAATCAACAGCATCGTGTTCATTTAAGGGAAAAGAGAAGGGAAAAAAGGCCAGCAATGCTTATTTTCCCCCCTTTCTATAAATATAAATACTCTTTAGAGCAATTTTCCAGGTCAGTTTTACTCAGTGGTTTGACTGATGCCACAATTTATGTCAAGCTTCAGAAGTAAATGTGGTGTCGCCCAGGCAATCCTGCCCAGCATTCACTGGGTGAGCCCCCACGGGACCAGCCTGGGACGTGTCTGAACTGAAAAATTAAACACCTGGCTACCTCTGTCTCCTCTGTCTCTCTGTCATGGATGGAGTGGCTCTTATTTCTTCAGCCTGATCAGAAACAAGCCTGTCTAAAATCTACTTTTGAAAACCTCCCTCTAAAGTGACAGGAAAATACTACTACAGTGATTTTAACAAGTTACAAAAGAAAAGCCATTTTTCTTAAAAATATTAGAGACTTTTGACCTTTAAAAAAATAGACAGTTGACACTTTGTCCTGTCACTTTTCCTTGTGAACATGAAAAACTTGTCTCCCTACCATGATTTATTGAACGCCAGGGAGTTACAGGGTAATATCTCTTAGCAGGTATTGATGTTTCAGAAATGAAATCAAGGACTGACTCTTCTCATCATCTCTTTGCTTTGCTGAAGATACACGTGCTGTACTGACCTTACTAAATAAATGGAAAAGCCATTTAACCAACTGAACACTAATAGCAATTCCACAGGTAGAGCCAGATAGTGTATGCATCAGTTTTTGAGGGAGATTATCAGGAGGTGCCAATGCTGTGCCTTCCTGTCTTCTCCAAAGGGCATGAAACCATGTTTTCAAATAAATCCCTGCAGGGGTGGGAAAAAAATAAAATGCACATTTCTGCACAGCAGACAGAAGCAAAGGGGATTTTATTTCTATCAGTGCTTTAGCACCATGCCAGCAATCCAGATGAAAGTCTGTGGAGAGTTTGGTTGCATCAAATTAATTGTCCATGTAACGGTTTTAAATTGGTCTCTCTAATCTGAAAAAGCACATGATTAGTCTGCAGGATTGGGACTGATAACAACCAGATCCAACAGACGAAGCTACATCATCATAAGAATTGATTTTATAATCAGTACAGTTTTGGGGGGTAGATATCTCCTTATACTCCAGCACTAAGGGACTGTATTATCCTCCTTTTAGTTTATTGCCAGCAATGCTGAAAATGCCTAAAACTTTGTAGGGTCAAACAAGAAAAAGGATCTTTGGAGGAAATGTCTGCCTTCCAAAGAAATCAGTCTCCACACAGGCAGCCCAGAGAGATGGGGCTTGGAATTCGGTGCCCTCCAGCCCCTGGGACAGGCATATCTGCTGCCCCCGGCTTCAGGTATTGCCACATTTTATCTTTGACTATGAAAGCTTGCAGGGAAGACAGAAAAATGTGTGTAAAATAGAAACACTCGCTCAGTCAATTTGGCACTTTCCCCCCTCAGGCATGATGGATTCCAGAGGATGTTGAGACCATGCTGGCAGATAAAAATGGGTGTTCAGCTGAGGAAGGGGCCTCCTCTTTCAGAGATGCTAATATTCCTAAGTTGTAAGTCCTTCCATGGAAATGGGCAAGCAGCTTTTATTGCCACTTGTCTCATATTACTCTTCTCTTGGCTTTAGTAGCCAGCTAATGATGAATAGTTTATTAAGATGACCTGGGCAGATGAAGAAATTACATTTGAGATAATCATTCAGGAGAGCAGCCGAACGAGGAAATGCAGCAAATAATTTCTGTGAAAAATCAATAGGCAGACTGTCTTGGACTGGGAGAACATGTGGCTTCCAGAACCCAAAGTCTAGTGACAGCCTTTCCAAACAGATCATCCTGAAGCAGACGCTCCCAGATACTTCAGCAGACAGTTTTGAAATGCTTTAAGGAAGCACACATTCATGAGAGGCCTCTGGAGGACAGTTCATTACTAACTCAAATCCATTACAGAAACAGGAATTTCCAGAATAACAAATGCCTCAGATAGACACAATTGAACATTTAGCTAAGATACAAAATTCTAAAAAATAATCATTCTTACTCCTCAATTTTTTGTATTAAAAATCCTCCCTGAACACTGAATATTATTCACCAGAGCAAATCATATAGTACACACACCCACTTCAGTGAAAATAAATCTCCATGACTTGACCCATCATAACAAAAATATTAGCATTGCCTCATGTTATGCCCAATTATGAATACAGACATCATCCAACAGCTGCCAGCACCATGCACTACATCTTTCAAATGTTCTCCTGAAAGGATTTAGGTTTCTCTTATTCAGTGTTAAGAGTTCTCCCTGTGAATTATTCTTTTCCAGCACAGAGATTTCCTTGTCTCTTCTTTTATATTTGCATTCATTCTTCCCTTCCATAAAAGCTACTTACTATTCTTATGTTTTGTGTCTAACTGAAGCCTTGACCCTACAAACTCTTATCCTTGAGCTTTGGCACCAGGCTCAGCTAAGATGGTTACTGCATAAATGTTTGTGTGATTACATATAGCCTAACCAGGGAAAAGGATATTCTTTTTTGCTTCCAAAGTTGTATCCAAACCTCTGCCTTGCCACAGACTGCCAGAGAAAAGGACACACCACTAAGAAGCTACTAAATCAAAAGCATTACAAAACAAGTGTGCAACAAGACTTATTTATCTAATTATGATACCATCATGAGCAGAAAAAATTACTGTTAACCCCAAATCAGCAGATTCTGTATTGGAGGATGCAGAGATGACATGCAAATGCAGGAATTACACACAGCCCCTAAACCATTTTGCCAAGTGGCAGCAAAGAGGAGCCTGAATCAAAATACCTAGAGTCTTATTTTACAAATAACAGCTGTCCACTATAAAACCTTGGAAAATCATATGCTTCCACCTGAGTTATAATCCTTATCAGCAAACACTGCAAGGCTGCACACAAGATAAGAAAGTCGTAACAGGTGGGAGGGAAGATGTCATAAAACTTGGGCCAAAATTCACTATAATAATATGTTTCTGTGTTTGTGTGTGTATACACACAATATTCCAACCAAAGCAATAAAAATAAGAAACCCATGGCCACAGGACCATTCTTACTGAAAGCAGGCAGCAGCTGCCCTTCTGCACATCTTACCCCGTTTACAAGGAGGCTGCTGCCACCACTGCTCTGTAACCAACTCTGGAGAAGCACTAAGCAAACAAAGGCTTTCTGCTCTCATGGGGCTTTCGCAAAGAAATCCTCAGGCTGGACCCAGCCCTTTGATGGGGAGCCCTCAGGAAGAACCGTTCCACAGAAATGAGGCAAAATCCTTGAGAACCCAGAGGAAATTCTTGGCCACTTGGGAACAACGTGTTCCTCCAGTGTCAGAGTACTCTCATCTACCTGGGAACCCTTCTCCCCCGTGTCCTGGGTCATATATAACTGGGGCATAGAAGGAAGTTTGACCTAGAGATGATGCAAAAAGCCTTATTGGAATTAGGTCTTCCTTCTTCATCAAGAGGAAAGAGGAACCTTCCTCCCTAGCCACAGCACTAAAGAAGGAGGCTGAAAAAGAAATGTGGTTATAATAAAAAAAAAAATCATGTTTTCCTTAGAAGTTGCTGTGTCAATTCCTTTGCTGAACAGTATTGCATATACTTACGATATTTTTTTTGTCTGACTTCCTGTATTGATGTTAATAAAATGGAACTTACAGTGTTTTCGGAACACGCAAGCCTGGCAAAACCTTTTTGTATTTCCAGTAAAACCCTTTGAGAAAATACTACTGATAAGAGGGAAAAATAATTCCTCAAGAGATCCCAAACCACAAAAATTACCATTTGGAAAAGCATGCTGATGAAACACACTTAAAAAATAAATAAAGAAAATTAAATCCATCATTTCTGATAAATGTCATTGCTTTAGTTGACACTGAAGAAGATTTCAGACTCTGCAACAGAAGGAATTAAAATCCATTGCTTTTAATAGTGGATCTGTATTTACATTAACATTCTACATTTTAGATGAGTGCATATTTTCCTGCAATTTTGAATAAGTGTTTTCTCTAGAAAGCACACAGCTCAATACACAGAACACAGAAGTACACAAACTTAAAGGCAATCCTGTGACAGCAAATTAGCTCTGATTTAAAGGAAGGTTTTTTGCATGTTGAATACTGAATTAAAACAAAAAGAAAAATTATATGCCGTTTCTTTTTCCACCAGATGGGGAAAAAATATCATGCATTTTTGAATTATTTTAATAGCAAAATGAAGAAAGAAATATAACATAATATTATGGAACATGATCAGAATTCCCCCAGAAAGATGCTTTGTCTAGAAATTACTCAAATTTGGACCAGATCTCTGGACAGAAGAGCATTTTTCTTACATGCAAAAAGATACAGCAAACAGAAAGCAACCAGCAGCTCCAGCATACACCATGTTCTTCTACACAAAAATAAGACAGGGTTGCATTATACTCTTTCCATCAGTCCCAAGATGGCTCTGTAGTGTGGCTAGGGCTAAGAGATTCCCCAAGTGAATACCTTGTGCTCCACGTGAATGCCTTTGGTGAGGACAGATTATGCAGCAGCTTAAATACATGGAGTTTTAATTTTTGTCTTTGCCCTGGGGGCTGAATTACTGAAATCATGCAATTGGTACTTCAAAATGGCAGGGTCAGGACAGAGGCACTTATTTAACTTCAGCACCACACAGAGCTCCACATCAGATGTTTTGGATTTAGTTGATTCTAAAGAATTCAAACATACTTGTATATTTTGGTGTGGGTTTTTTTTTTTTTTTTTTTTTTTTTTTTTTTTTTTGTTTTTGTGGGTGGTTTTGTTGGTGTGTGTGTTTGGTTTTTTTTTTTTNTTTAGTTGTTGTTGTTGTCTTTTTTTCAACTGGCACACACTTCTAATCAATTTTATAACTTCTTTTCAGTTAAACGAATGAACCTCTGTGACCATGCAAGTCCCAAGAAGCCACACAGAGAATATTTATCTATGAGGCCTGTTAAAAGAGATTAATGCTACAAAATGACTCCACTTCTGCTCACTTTTTTCTCTGTGTGCTGCTAAAGTCAATTTAAGGACATTCATCCGCTGAAGGCTGAGAGGGGCAGAGAAACTCCCCTGGAGTTCAGGTTATGACCTGAACTTAGGACTCGACTCTCTCCCATCTAGACCTGTGACCCTCCTAGATACATTTTGCCTCATCATTCAAAGAGTCTAGAAGGGTAGCAGCAGGATACATGCTCTTATATCCTCCTCCTTAAAGATGTGCAGACGGAGACCTGTTAGGAGAGCTCAGCTTTGTCAGTGACATGATTACTCAGGAAGGTGCCAAAGGAGAAGAAGGAAGGCCCCATTAAGCAGGGAGAATGATCTTGCTTTCCTTTTAGGTCACATTTAGTTAAAGGTGAGGTAAAAAGACTTTATTGATGTAGATGGCAAAATCTTCCATTTATCCACAGATGAGGCACAACACAGCCAAAGTAATCAAACCTTTCCACAGTGCCCCACAAAGGAGTGTGGACACCCACTGAGAGCCCATTTCAAAGTCTGGCCAAAAGAGGCTGCTGCTGCTGACAACCAGCTGTGGCAGCCTTAGCTTGCAATGAATCACCATCTCCTGAGGGCACAGGCTGAGATCACCCTCTCATGGTATGCCAGCCATCAGCCCACCCATGTGAAAATAAAACATTCATCACACACTTGCGGACTGGATATGAACAAATGACCCAGAAATCTGGGGGGTTCCAAGTCCTATTACCCTCTGCCTGAGCCATTCTCCTGTCACAAGAAACTTGTTGTGACATATTTTGTGTGGGCTGCCGGGTGGAAAACAACCCAAAGCCTACTTTGTCATTTAGTCCTAAAATTATGTATAACTCATTCAACATACAAATAAAAGAAAAAAACTACCACCCAGGAGAAAAATGTGGTAGCAAGGGAAAAACTTCCTTGTTGCATATTAGGTCTTAATTTGAATTCCAGCATATATGTGAATGAATTATATTTTTTAATTTGTTTAACTCTGCTTATAGTCACCATGCACTAGTGGTTTTAGCAGTGTTTTCCCATTTTACGTATGACTCAAGGATTGCCATAGCAACTCGCTTCCTAATTAGCCTTCAGTTACTAACAATCAATACGATTAGACAAGGTCAGCGCTGGAGTAAGAGCTGGAGGAAGCTCTACAGATTTTAAAAAAGACTACTGAGAGTGAATAATATCAAGAAGAGGAAGAGAGGGCTCCTGGATGTTCTTCCTCAAAGAAAGGTGGTCTTCCACAAAGAACAATTATTGCTCTGCCGTTACTCACTCTCCTGTGAACCAAAGGAGTCGTGGCAGATGAGAGCTTTGCCTCTTGAGTGCAGAGAGCTTTCAGTCTGCTAACAGATTCACAAAATATGGGGAATAGAAGCATCCTTACATGTGCAGATGAAAAGATACCTTACTGTCACATTGCTGGGACTGATGTTGACTGCACATCACCAAAATCAAGAAAAAATACGTCCTTGATTTTTATCAATAGGAAATCAATCTCCCTGTGTGGGAAAGGTGCCTGGAGGCTGTGCAGTTCACAGGAAGGTGCTGCCTTGGAGTTAAGCCTGTGCAGTGCTTAGCTGAGGTCCCATTAGGAGGCCCTCCCTCTGGAGACCTGAGTGATTGCCCACTGCTGACACAATCCCCCCTCATTTTTACAGCCTGTTTCAGTCGTTAACATGTTATCTGTTACCCTGAAAGCACACTGCCTGGCAGCACAGTAGGATGGAAATATAATGTTCTATTCAGAGCTGCTCTGGGTCTGGGAATACAAAACAGGATCCTTGATACTGACAGATGAAGGCTCGTGAAAAGCCACTTGTTAGTGTGTTTAGGTCTGCTACCAAGAAACACAGGCAAAACCAAGCTTATTTTTAAAAAAACAGTTTGTGTTGTCAATTATGCCTGGGCACATGGCTGTCACAGATGAACTGAAATCCATTTACTTTCCTCTGTAGAAATTCATTGCTTCTTGGCTCTGTCCTCTGTTCCTCCGTGGAGGCTACTCCTCTGCTGCATATGTGCCTCCAGCCCCAGCTCATAGCACCAGGTCCCCCAACAGAGGGTCAGGAGGAGCCAGGATGTGGCACATGGTGAAAATGTAATGACAAAACACTCTGGACAGTGCCATGTGAGGGCACTTCAAGTCATGGGTTTTGAGGCAATGTGTCTTGACCTTCCTCTGCACAGGATGTCTCAAAGAAGGGTGAAAGGGTTTTAAGCTCAAAAAAGGCAGCTTTGATTAGAATATCAACTAGGATAATTAACTTTAAAGCAGAAAAACCTTACAGGATATTGGAAGAGAACAAGGAAGATTTTATATCCTCCCTACTCTGACATCCAGTGCCTTTGGAGGTCTGGAGTTCATAGAATCATAGAACAGTACAGGTTGGAAGGTATTTTTCAAGGTCATGCAGTCCACCTTCACAGAGGGAGATCTACTAGACCAGGTTGCTCAGAGACCAGAACAACCTGACCTTGAATGTTGCCGGGGATGGCTCATCCACCATCTCTCTGGGCAACCCATTCCAGTGGTTCAGCACTCAAACAGTCAAAAGCTTCCTCCTTATACGTAATCAAAATTGACCCTCTTTTAGTTTAAAATCACTACTGCTTGTCCTGTTGCCACAGGCCCTGCTGAAAAGTTTGTCTCCTTCTTTTGTGCGGTCCATCTCTAAACGCTGAATGGCCAAGTTCCCCAATGGCTTGTTCCTAGTGGCAGCAAGCTCTGCTCAGACCTCCTGTAAATCCTGTCCATCTCCCCCGGGGCTGCTCCCTGCTCTCCAGGGCAGACCTTGAGTGACACATATCCATCTCTGGCCTCTAACTCTCTTACCACTTGCAGCCCCTCAAAGCTGCAAAGCCCCTTTATCCCACAAAGGAAACACCCAACACCCCTTCCTCCAGGGAGCTCTGCTGCTGCCAGCGCTCCTAAAGAGCCTCATCTAATTGGGAACAGAAATAATAAATAAGCACGTTCTTTTCACGGCATCATGCTCACCCCTTCTCACAGCACAGATGGGAAAAGCATAAATCTTAAAAATCCAGCACAAGAAGCCTTAAAAATGTGGGGAATAAAGATGAAAAACAGATCACTATAAAAACCTCATTCCAAATAAAAGATAAGATTGACAAAGGGATTAGACATGTCTAATGAGCACCTTCACTTCATAATTACACTAGAAAGGATAAACATTTCCAGATAAAGATGTAAATCTTTGTGCTCTTGAGCAGAAAAGCAAGACAAAAGTAAACAATGCTTCCAAATAACAAAAACTGGTTTAATCCTGTCCCCACATGAAATTCTGCATTATTCCTGGTTTTAGTGAAAAAACTTCTAAGCGCAAGACAAAATGGAGAGACCATTCCTGGCATTTGTGCTGAGAAACCCCCTATTTATTATGTGCGTTTCTTCTCCTCAGAGGAGGAAGCACCCTATGAGGTGGACAAAATATGTTGTCCATGTGAACGATCCCACAGTTGTTCCAGAAATGTTTTCTGGAGCGTCCCCCTTCAGAAACTGACATCAGCAGCTCTCTGAGGTGAGATTCTGAACTGGGAAAGCCAAAAGCCTATACCTGTCCCCAGCTCCCAGTCTTCTGCTGACTACTCTGGAAATCTTACAGACATCAAGAGCTCTCCAGCTTTCTGCATTTCTCTCACAACCGTTTGTAATTTCCATCTGTGGTTGGCTCCCCAGGCATTCAAAATATTTTCTGGCTTAGTATCTGTCTACCATTCTAAATCCTAGCAATATAAATGTTTCCCAGACTACTCTCTATGTATGTACCAGCACACATGCATGTATTTAAGTATATAAGTATATATATTCTGCCATGTGGTGAGTTTTGTCACAAAAGGTACACCACTCTAACTTATTTTTAAAGAACCGCACACATACATGGAAGTCCTCATCCAAGCCACGTTCCTGCTCTAGAAATCAAAACAAATATTCACAGTGTTTTGTGAGCAAATTGTTCTTGGCTTGGTCACAAAACAAACAATGGGCAAAATGAATCTCTGGTTTTACACCTGGGATGAATTAGGGCCAGCAGAGCCTTTGATAGAAAAATCAAAATGCAGCTCACTAATAATGATAAAATGCTCAGTTGCCTCTCCACTGAGCAAAGGAGCCATCAAACTAATGATTAAATCCACATCAATCATTTGGCATAATAAAAATAAAGGCTGTGCAATATAATGTTGTCAGAGAATCAACATCTCCTGCTTAGAAAATAAATGTCTTGACTTCATCTCAACATTTGTTTTCCATAAATGTTGAGGGTTATATCAGCATTTGTATAGCAATGGGAAATGCTCCTTCATTGTAACGTGTCAATGCCACTAGCATTATTCCTAAAATCAACAGAAAAGCTGGATAAAATTAATATGGGAAGGTGTTCCTGAAATCCTCCTGAAATTGAATTGCCATTTCCAATCTGGTGCCAGACTTCCCCTTTCTAGATATTTAGTAGTGGCAACAATAAATATTGAGGCAAATCCCATTTAGAGCAAATTGGGCACAATTTCAAGGAGGTCACACCTTTTGCTTTCACTCACTAGTAACAGTTACAATACACTCAAGAAGATTAACAGAAAAAAATCCTATAAAAACCCTTTTTTATAGTTAGAAAATACCTAAATTTTTTCTTTTTTTTCTTAAAACCCCTTAATTTTGTATTTACAGTTCTGTTTTCAAGTCAGTACATTTTAATTCTGAATTCTATCGAGAAATTTGGGAGTTAATATGTAACTAACACGCAAAAGGGAACTTTTTTGCATATTATTTAGGGATATTAGAATAAATATACTGATTTTATCAAGAAAAGATAATTATTTAATTCAATACAATATTCTGACACATCACATGAGAAATACCAGATATTTTGCCACGTATGATTTATGAATTATATTTGAAGATGTACAATGTAAATAGAGTTGGCAATTCTGAATTTTTAGGTCTGTGGTATATGCAAATACATTTAATAAATGTACCACTCAGCCACCTCAAAGATTATTTTATGTTAATTAGTAAAAATCTATTTTTATATTTACAAAGTCACATAGATGGTCATTTATTCTACCTTGAAATCACATGAATCTCATAATAAAATACAATTTGAAACTTCCTTTATTTCCAAATAGAGTCAATCTTCTGGAGGAAAGAGATGAAAACTGAAGACGTGACAGATTTGGGGAAAAAAATTTTGGATTTTCCCAGCATCCATCCTTCCCTCTTGGAACAAAAAACCCACCCCAAAGCACCTGAGATGAATGTGAAAAAGCTGGCCAGAAAGCAGACATAGCAGCCTCCTTAGCATGCTGTGACCATACCCATGGGAGAAAAGAAGAAAAACATGGGATTAATTCTGCACCACAGGATGACCATCAATTCTGGGGCTCCTTGCTAGGTTTGCCAGGCACAATAATCAGCTTCATGCATCTAATCAAGGCCCTGGACTGGGGCTGCCTTGCAAAACATAATGATGCAGAGGAAGGAAATATCTCAGTGTGATGCTGAACTTCCAGCCTGTCTGGCACAGCTTCTTGCTCTAGTGGTGGCAGGGGAAGCCCAGCAAACTGTCTAAGAGCAGGGCAAGCCAACTGAGAAATAATCTTACCAACTGAGAAAAAAATCTTGGTAATTCACAACATTTTCAATTACAGAGATAGTTTTATTTTGGTTTGGTTTTGGTGTTTTTGTTGGTTTTTTTTTTGTTTTTTTTTTTTTTTTTTTTTTTTTTTTTTTCCTTACCACTGGGCTGAGACCTCCTTTAAGAACTGTGCATTTCACCCCCAAATCTCATTTTTGATGAATGAGGCTCCCTGAGAGCCCACACTTATATATGCAAAAAGGCTATCTTAATTTGGCATGCACTTAGTTTTATCTGTTTTAGCATAGAGGAAGGCAGAAGAACACTGAGTCAAAGTTTCCTCTTAAAACAGAGTGGGAACTCACACAAGCATTTGCCCATGTTTGATGTGTTATGAATTCAGGTAATCTGAACAGTATGTCACTGGGGAGAGGCATTAAAGCATTTAGCATACATTCAGACAAGTTGGTTCCCTTTTTTTTTTTTTTTTTTCCTCTCCCTCTGTCTAGACAGCTGTAAAACAGGGACCTGAAATGATGTGCAAGATGATTCTCCCATTAAATACTCCAGTCTTTAATGCTGGCTTCACACCGATGCAGTTAACAAATAAAGATTCTGTTAACAGTTCGTTACCACAAAGCTCCTTCTTGCTCAACAAAAGCAAGTAATGACAAAATGTATTTTCTTTCTAAATTTATTTTATCAAAGCAAGCAAGCATCAAGATACTAAACCACATAGAAAGAATTATGAAATATTTCTTTCTTGTGCTCTGATGTGTTTCAATTAAAATATGCAAATATTAGTGTGTTTTTCTGGGGCTTTTTGAATAGAAAATTTAGAAAGTGTTGATATGGACACTTTTAATTGATTTTACATTTCCTAGCTTCTTCTTCTAAGGGTTTTTACTTTATTTGTAATTTTGTTCCACCCAAGCATTAGCAAAACACTGAGATGAGATTATCTTTCCCTGAAATGTAGCAAAACTGTAATTAAATCTCTGCTCTTTGACACCGGCGGTGAGTAACTGACACGGATAATAAATTTCTCCTCCAGTTTTTGTAATTGTGCAAGGGGTGACAACAGTAACTGCAAGTGGAAGATCTCTTCCACAGATAAGCTTTGGCAGGGAAAAGCAGAATACCAAGTGATGATGCAGCAAAAGGTTTATAGATTATAATAAAGCCACCCAGTCTTCGTTCATTGCCTATTGTGTTCAGAACGCAAGGCATAGCTTCTAATGGCATGAAATAAACTGAATTTAGAACACCAGACTTCTTATATTTTCACACCAAACACAGAAGTTTGCTATGCAGGGGGTGATGTTCCCAAGGCTGCAGGAGGGTCCCCTGAAGCAATGGCACTGTGTGGAGCAGGAGCAGTATCCCGGCAGCTCTCGGCCGTACGGAGAGACAGCGGCCCGAGGCACTGCTCCTTCTCCACCATGGGATACAGGACCCCCGGGAGAAGCTCCTGTGCCTGCTTGCCTTCCACATCCCATTTGTGGGAACCCATCTCCACGGGCAGAGGGGGCAAAAGAAGACTGACACACCCTGGCTGCTGTCAGGCTGTGAAATGCATGTCTGGCAGAGGACAAGCTTTCTGATGTGATTTTGCTGCTGAATCAGGGGTCTGAAGTGCCACCAACCCCTCCATTGAGGAAAAGCCCTCTTCCAACACGCTGATCACCATCAAACACAGACTGTCTGCTGGGGTGGGGGCATATGGGACTTGCAAGTCCAGCTGCAGGAGCCAGGAAGCCTCTCGTGATTGCTCCCTGCCTGCTGACTTGTCCAGAGGTGCAGGGAAAGCCTCACATCACAGTAATGGCCCCATTCAAACATTTATTCTTTGGGATAACAGCCTCAGTTTTGAATTTCTTTGCCTATGTTGGTTACTTGCCTTAATGTTTTTGAACAGTAGTCCTTTGTTTGCTGAGAGAAAATGCATAGACCAATTTACGTGTATTAAGTAGCATATTTTCATGGCCTGCCCTTAAGATGCAGAAAGTTACACAAAAGTTCCTATAATGTAAATTAGAATTTAATATCCATAGAGTTGCACCTCGAGAATATACCCTGGAGTATTTACTACCAAAGGATGACTTTTACCTTATTCAGTATGTATTTTGGTACGCAAAATGATCTGTGTACCACTTTCACTTGAGGGATGTAAATAAATACTTTTATAACCATGTTTGTAAGCACTGTTTAACTTATGTATCACAGTAGACCCTAAAAATCCTTATTTTTCTGCTTGCAAAAAAATAAATCGCAGGTTAATCCAAATGATGCAATGAAAGGTAGAAAGCAACTCCTGCCTAGATAACATTTCAAAATGCTTTGGCTACACTGAATCATAAACATTTTCTCAAAATATCTTTAATGAACTTATTTAAGCCTGGCCTTTTGCATATCAAATGAGGCAGCTCACAATACAAGAAAAACTGGAGAAGCTGTGAAATGCTGAACAGCTTTCCTGGTAGCAGAAGATACGGACTGCTTGTCCTTAGGCGATCCTGTGATTCCTGCTTCCCCCCTTTCCCTCCCATGTCTTTGGGCTCTATGCTGAAAAGTGTCACAGAGTCAAGTGCAGGAGCTTAATGAAGCTGATTTCAAGAGTACATTTCAGGTTAGCCACTTGCTAGCCCAGGCAGCCTGGTGGCTACTGGAGAAGGTGAAGAAGGTCTGGATGGTGAATGCATCAATTTGCCAGGTTGTTAAAACTTGCTAAAGAAAGCAAAGTCTTCACATTCTGGCAAATTCTCTAGGTGAGACTTCCAGTCAAGGCAAGAATTCTGGTCCTTCCCCAGCCACAGAGAGAGACACCCCTTGATTCAAAATTCTGTCTTCTGGTCTCCGTTTTCTGCAAGTAACTCCTCTGAGTTCAGATAAAACATAAAAGGTAAGCCAGTGTGATCTAATTGAGTCAAAGGAAAGTGTGACTCACCTTTTAACCTACAGGGGCAAACAGGAGAGATTTTAGCATCAAGTTGGTTGTTTATGAAATAAGCTGGTGCTTGTGTATCTAGGTCACAGGGCAGCAGCATTTGTCTTTAGGAGCTATCAATGGATCCAGAATCTCAACAAATGAAAACCAGAAAATCTCGAATGCACTAAGTAATTGAGTAAATACATGATTCAGGGCTGTTTTTCTCTACAAATTAATGAGGAAGCAGTAGATAGCCGCTGTCTTCCATGGATAGAAAACTTTTGTTTCCAGGAGTGTCAGCTCTCATGGATTCCCTCAATCTTAAAAGCTTTAGTGTTCCATGATCTCCAGAGCTCATTAAAGGTTTGGCTCATCAAGCTCTGTTATCCATACAATGGGTCATGCTCTTAAAATGTGTCTTTGCCAGCATCTGTTAAAGAAATGCCTCCTTCCAATTACTCCAAAATAAAACCAGGGCCAGTAATGGTGTTTTTTTTTTCCTCTGTGACTACTTCTAGTTCAAGAAGTACTTCATCCTCACAGCTGAGTTTCCTTAGGCTGCACACATGTTGGGTTTGAGAGCAAATGATGAACCAAAGCATTATGTTTTACCTTAAACCCTTCAAAAAGAACAAATAACTGATGATGAATTTTCAAGGGGATTATGCCTCAGGGTACAGACATGAAGCTTTTTTGCTTGCACAGGGTAACGTAATCAGACCAAACTTCCTATAAATATGATGCCCAAATCAGGCCTTAAATCAAGATTCACAAATCTACTTTGCACCTTGTAGTATAAGCAGGAAACTCAGCAACAGAAAAAGAGAGACTTAGTGTTGCTTCTGACTGTCTCTACTCCAAATTAAGGACTTTCTGTGCAGGTTGAGGATGACATAGTGGCTGCAGAGCATGTCAGATTGATTTTACCAGGTATGTGCCTGCATGGGACTGCTTTTTAATTTAGTAACTGGAGAGTTAATTAGTTTTGGGAGTATGAACAAGTTGGTTAAGCAGAAGTTCAGAAAAACTGCCACGTTCCAGTTGACTCAGAGCAAGGAATAGACTAAACATATAGCAAAAATAACCAACCTGCTTTCCTGAACACCTATTTGCTAAATTAACCTGAAGCCAGAGTTGTTCAGAAGTCGGAGAGCTGCTGGCAACAAAACTGCAAGACTGTTCCTCAGAGCTGTGGGATTCTGAAAGAGTTTTCTGTAGGAAAATTCAAGTTGCATGTTTAGTAAGAGAAGTCTCTTATAATTAGAGCCCATAAGTTTTTTTCATAAATTTAAACATTTTGTTTAAGAAGAAAAGATCCTTCTCCCAGAACATACTTCAGGAAAATTGTTGCACCATATGACAGTCTACAGAATGGTCATTTCATGTTCTGTAATCAACCGAAGCAATTTAGATGGTTGAGAAGATAATGACAAACTAGAAAATGGTTCAAACGAGCTCTCACTCTTTCAAAGAAAAAAAAAAAGACAAAAGTATTCCAATGACAATATTGTCAAATAAAAAAAAAAAAAATCAGATGAAACCCAAAAGATTTTGTCTTGGTAGCTCAAACTGGAGCTTCACCGTGGAGGTCGGATAAACAGCTCCATGCCAACATTTCCAAGTCACACTAGTTTTTCCATTATGAATCATGGCCATCAGTGTGCATTCTGGAAAGTCCTTGGACAGTCCAAATAGAAAACAAATGAGACCTTGACTGGATACTGTGACTGAAAAGTATTTGACAATTTCTGGCAAAATACATCTATTTAAAGGTCTCAGCACTGTGAATGTTTGGGAAGATACTAACATGCATAGCAAAAGCAGGAAAATATCAAGGAATTCTTTTTCTTTGAAAACAGAAAATTCAAAAACCTTTATTCACTTTGAAGGGAAATAGAGTCAGGATTCTTAGGGAGGACTCATCTCTGATTTAGCCTAGAGTCATAGAATCATTAAGGTTGGAAAAGACAGATATTTCACAGGATATTCTGAGTTGGAAGGGTCCCTCAAGGATCAATGAGACCTCCAAAATCATCAAGTCCAACCTTTGACCAAACACCACCACCATGTCAAGTAAACCTGTGATGTCCAGTCATTTCTTGAACAACTTCAGGAGTGGTGGCTCCACCACTTCCATGAGCAGCCTGTTCCAATGCCTTAAAACCTTTTCTGGAAATTCTGAAATTCTCCCTGGTCCAATCTTGGCCTCCCCTGGCACAGCTTGAGGCCATTTCCTCTTATCCTGTTTGCCTGGGAGAAGAGACCGAGCCTCACCTGGCTACAATCTTCTTTCAGGAGATGTTCTGAGGACAACCAGTCCCTCTGTTAAAGGCTGAGGCAAAGAAAGCATTAAGTACCTCAGTAGTTTCCTCAGCCTTGGTGCCAGTGTTTCCCCCTGGGTCCACTAAAGGAATGAGATTTTCCTTGGCCCTTCTTTTGTCATTAATATATTTATAAAACCCCTTTTATTACCTTTCACAGCAGTGGCCAGATTGAATTTTAACGGAGCTTTTGGCTTTCTAATTTTCTGTCTACATGACCTAATACAATACATCCTTGTATTCTTCCTGAGTTGCCTGACCTTTCCAAAGGTCATAAACTTTATTTTTTCCCTGGGTTCCTGCAAAAGCTCTGTGTTAGCCAGGTTGGTCTTTTTCCCCGACAGCTCATCTTTCAGCACAAAAGGACACTACTTCTGTGCCTTTAAGATCTCCTTCTTGAAGTACATCCAGCCTTCCTGAAGTTCTTTGTTATTAAGGACTCTTTCCCAAAGGACTCTCTGAACCAGTGTCTTAAACAGAAACAGGCCAAAGTCTGCTATGCCCAAGACAGCCTCAAACCATCACATTTCCAGCTTGTAATCAACCGCTTCATCCCCTGTGGATGATTCCAAAGACCATAATTTCCCTCCAAATTCTGGGCTTTAACACCTAGCCTGTTCTCAGAAACACACTTAGGAATGATGTATTAGTGATGAAAATCACGAGTACAACTATGCTGGACTGCAGAAGGTACTGTTTTTCTTCAGTAACACATTCAGGAAATATTGTCACTCTTCATTTTTAGCCTACTCAGTTCTAGGGGAGCACACACATATACTACTTGAAGTATCTCATTTGTATACATCAGGCCATCCACATTTTACCATATGGAGGTATCACATTATTAATAGCTGTTTTCCTTAAATAAGCTACAGTTGGCTTAATCTTTCTGTCTGTGCGTGATCTTGCAAGAGTAAAAAGGCTTTCATACAAAGGCTGTGTTTTTATATGCAAATCTATTATTTGATTACCCACTTTTTCTGTCCCTACATTATCATGAATATTTCTGATGAATGTTTTATGGGTTAGGTTTAGGATTTGTGAGCTCTTTCAAGTTTTATCTGTTTGCTGTATCATCTGCACATACCACAGTTTTGTTGATGTTGATTGGTCTCATTTACATATTTATCGCACTTTTATTTTCAAGGGTGTTTTGCTATAAATTGACTGTCCCCATTTCTCCTCAATGTACTACTAGTAGATGGATATATTTTCAAATTGAGTCCATTTCCTTATATATTTTTTTTGGTTAACAATAAATCACCACTTAGAAACATCCCATTCAATGCCTTCATGCACATCTGACATATGGTTTCTGAGTAATTAAAGATAACAGAAGCAGTTCACAATGCACTTTGCAACCCACTTCACAGTCCAAAGTGCTCAACGATTTTCCATAAGGACTAGGCTAAAACGAACCCTCACCACCTTCTTGCTAAATCCCTTATTCATGCACGAGTACGAGGGAGAAGGGTAGAAATGATGCAGAGATATGTCCTTTGGAGTTTTGCCATTGCACACACAGCACTGAAAAAGGTACTGCATTTTAAGTACATTTCCCCACTCCCACTCAGACTGCTCTTGGGTGAACAGCCTGTTTGTGATCCTCTCCAGGCAGGGTGCAAGGGCTGTTCTGTTTCTAAGCAAAATGTGATTTGCCCATATATGAAATATTTCAGAAAAATCATACAGGAGGCAGAATAGTTCAGGTTGGACAGTGAGGGTTATAATCTCTGGTGCTAGCAGCAGCTACACCATGGATTTTCTGTTGTTAAAGAGAAGTAGGAAACATGTTACTGAGGGTTTTCCCTTCTAGTGGTGGAGCTGGAATACCTCCACAATAGCATACTAATGAATGTAAGATACATCTGTTCATCAAAGGTGCTCATAATTGCATCTCCAGGCTGATCGCTAAAATTCACAGAAACGAGCTGCTTACACTCTTTGTGTACTAAGATTTTTGGATCTATCACCCATCAGATAATTCTCTCACACATCCTGCCAGCTGCCTCAGAACGTGCACAAAACAATCCTATTTATTCATTAGTGAAAAGAGAATTAGCTGACCTATTATTAACAGGAGCTTTTTCCTCCCTAATCTTTCCACCGTTACCGTTTCATTCCAAAAGTCACAAAATAATCAGTTTCCTGTGATCTTCTGCTATGGCACTGTATTTATTAGGTACAATGACACTCCATGCTCAACCAGCCCTTTGACTGAA
The DNA here is from genome assembly GCA_013400495.1 of Nicator chloris. Lineage (NCBI taxonomy): Eukaryota > Metazoa > Chordata > Aves > Passeriformes > Pycnonotidae > Nicator > Nicator chloris. The sequence continues at coordinate 25,703 of WAAE01021230.1, forward strand.
GACTGTTTGATTGCCGATATGGAAATGTATTTATGACAACATTGTTCTGGAAAGTGTCAATAAAAAAAAGCATTCCATTTTTTCTTTAAACAGAGAGATGAAACTATATGAAGCTCAGTGATATGGACTTGCTCACAGGCTGTAAAAGGAGCTGCAATCAGAAAGTGCTGCTTGGAGTAAAATATTGTTTCCTAGTAAATATTGACACAATACATACATTTTCTCTAGGTCAACAAGTCCCGCAAAAGCTCCTTTGGGAATGACTCTCATCTTGGTGAGGACAAATCTCCTGAAAATAGAGAAAACGGGGTGATTATTTGCTATTCACAACACAGGACTGTGCAGTAGCCTTGCCAACACAGGAGAGACCTTTCTCACAGGCATAAGGATGGTCTCTGGGCTGAAGGCTTTGGCATCTAAATACAGCATTAACATCCAAAATTACAGCACAACATTGGGGCTCCTCAGGGGAAAAAGCATCCATTAGTAGGTGCCATTTCCTTGTTTGCTTCAGGAAGAAATCCAGACTTGCAGCTTCTCTGTTTGCTGAGAGGGAACAGCTTCTTTCTCATTTCAACTGCTCTTCTGAGCGATGCTCAAGCACAGGATGAAGCACCCCTGTGGAGCCAGACTGGGATGAGATGCTTACTCAAGGCTGTAAAGTGGTCCATCCGTGCTCATGCAGGAAAATTCATTAACCTGTTGCACAGATAATTTAAGGAGTCAGCTACTGTCTCCCATCATTGCAACTTTAATAACTTTATGGCTTCTCACAGTCTCTCTTCTAATTAGCTCATAATGTGCCACAAAATTGAGACTTCGGAATACTTGATCACACATGCACCAGGACAACATTTTTATCATTTTTAAAGGTCACAGGATACGCTTTATGAAGAAAACCCATTTGAAATACCATGTAAGCCTTTTTGTTAACCTGCAGTCATCTCCTTTAATTGCAATAAACAAAAAAGAACTAGAAAACTTCTGATGGAACTCAGCAAATGATACATAGGGTTTCTACTACTCCTCAGAGAAATAAGGTGTTATCTGCATGATTTTCTTTCACACATTTAATCATTGATAAAAAGCTAGCACGAACAAATGCATATATTGACATGACCTGCCCATCAGCAGACATCAGATAATATTGGTTACATTGAGATACAATAGTTAAAAAGGTTTTTTCTTTAAAAAACCCCACTCACCCATGTTACATACGTGAACCCATTACATACATACATCACACCCTGTGATTCAGTTTCTTAGCTTATTTTTCCATGGAAATGGAAATTAATTTTTTCCTACATTACCATGGAAGTCTCTTTTTCATTGAACATATCTGCCAGACCACCCCTAATTTTCATCACCTCAGAACTGGTTTTGGGATCACCTTTCAGCTCATGTGCTGTCTCATTGTAAGGTCTGCAGAAGGACAGAAATGGGAACTCAGCCTGCTATTACCTGCTGTGAAAGCCTTCAAATTTTAACATAATGTCTCAAAACTAGAGACTTCCTTACTGTTCACATAAAATATTCATGCAATCCTCATCTATGTTTTATTTCAGATGATTAGCTGAGAATTTTCATGGGAGATTATCATGTTTTAATCAAAATTCTAGGAGAAAAAAATATTGTTGTGTCAGAGTACCAACGTGACAAATTCATATTTTTTAATTGTAGGTCTTTAATTGAATCTACCCCCTCATGAGTTAATATTTACTTAAGCAGAAAAAAGTCAACGCTCACCTCACCTAGTTCTAGAGATGAAATAGTGATTACACCAGGAGTGAACTTGGTCCCACACTTTTTTTAAACACTGAAATTTATGATATTCTCAGTTGTGAAAGACGATGAAGTCAATTTGGTATTTCATTATTCTTGTATTATCATTAATGTAAATCAGAAAGAGCTTCAACACACTGTCACACAAGAATTACAGTATTGAGATGATTATGCAAATGTTAGAAGGATAAAAGAGCTTCCAGAAAAGGCCTAACCTGGATTAGGCAATTTGTAAAACCTGACTGAAAATAGGGCTGGTGTAATGCATGCAAAGCTGTGCTGTGCTTTCAGAGTGGATGGGTACAAAGGATCCTTGCAGAACAGCCAGCAGGCTTAGTGCTACAACGCTGAACCATCAGGAAACCCTTTAACTTTGATCTGCTTTGAAATCTCTCTCAAACTCTGCTTTGTAGAAATGCACAGCTAATTTCTGAGCCCTAGAAAAAGGGCTTTGTCTGCTTCTTCTAGAAAGGCCACCTATCATTATTTTATGGCAACGTGCTAAAATGAATCCTCTCTCCAGAAGTGCAGGTCGTCGAGACATTTGCAACTTTTAATTAAACACTGGCCTATGCCGTGCTTCACCACAACAAGAAATTACAGTCTGATAGAGAAAACACTGAAAAGAAGGGAACCTCATTCATAGATGGGGTTACCAATATGAGAAAAGCCACATCTGCATAGAACTAAAAATCAGACCTTGAGTTTCTTTGTTGAAGATCCTGATATGCTTTGTTAATAGGGTGCCAGAATTCAGGATCCACGTGTTTAATGTCCTGAAGTAGTTAAACCAGAATTGAAGTTTAATAGCTGAACTCTCATATTCCACTTAAAAAAAAATTAAGGCTAGTTTTTTTTAAACATCTCTGGGTGAGCTACAGAAAGTCAGACTTAGAGGCATAACTAACAGTGGAAATTAGAATCAGCTACTCATTGAACTATCAACTGTATAATGAATAGAATCTATTCTAGCCAGTCAAATTCTCTACTGCCAATAAATCTCACCAATTAGTCTCCAAGAATCAATCTGTATTTAACATGAGATACTGGCTGTTCAGTATCAATCCTTTCTGAGGCACAGGGAGAAAATAAATGGAAAGCATTTCCTAGGTTTTGTTTCTGGCGCTGTTTTAGGGCCAAATAAATGAATACAGACTACCTTTGCTCAAGCATGTTTCATGTCAAGAGAAACAAGTAAAGAAAAGCTTCCTTTAAAAAACACGTACTTAAGAGAGAGATGCAGTATTTGGTCCTAAAAATTTATGTTGGCTCTTAGGAACCAGGAAGGAAAGCAGTGAAAGGCCTAAAAATTCAATGAATAATGTGGAACTGAAAACCCAGAGCCAGGTGACCAACAGAAGACATGAGAAAGTCCTAGAAAGGACTCCAGTGTTGGAGCCACCAAAAACTTAAGAAATGACACAGCAGGAAGCACAGAAAAAGGAAACAAGCTCCAGATGTTCACATGGTTATCCTGTGTTGTGTGAAGGCAACGCACATAGCTGGGAATAGAAAAATGGCAACATTAACTGTTGTTATTCACTGTGTAAAAAGACAGATTCAAGTCTGGCCCATTGCTCCAGTACATGCCATGATATCCAGGAGAGGTATCTAAATCTTGAATTAAATAGGTTAAAAGTGATCCTTGAGGAATTTATTGGTAGGAGCTGAAGATGTCTGCTCCAGTTTCACAATCACACTCATACTTTCTATATTTCTCTGGACTGAACATGCAAAATTCCCCCAGCTTTTTTCCATTTTTCATTTTTAATTGTTTTATGTGTCTCTTTATTATATAATTTTTGTTTGTCTCATGAATGGGTGTGAGTAAACTCCTCTATTACGAAGCTACTAAAAATGTTGCTACTTAAAGCCAAACCTATCAGGATGAGGACAGAACCACCTCCCACAGATTTGTTTATTTATATCGGTACATCTAAACCTGACTGTTTAAAACAGTGATGTCTCGGTTAATATGAAGTCACTGACACAGATGACTTGCACTTTATACCACTATGAGGAACAAACAATACAAATGCATCTTGTTTCTGTATGGCTGTGTCCCATATCACAGAAATATCATAGTAAGAAATGAATCTCAAAGCCTACAGAGGACATGATGCAAAGAACAGAAATTAGCAGCTACTGCAAAAATGTTCCTGAATAACCCTCTAACGTTTCCAGTTATGAAGAGATTTATTGATCTTTTCTTAAAATAGAGTCTTCTTCGGCTGAAGTAGTTCAGACGGGCAGAGCATAAGACATGAAGGAAAAAAATCCTCAGAAAAATTAATGTTCTCTCATCCAGCCCCATATGCTTCCAGTGATAGAGATTGACCTCATCACAAAATGATGGAGGACTGGATGTCACTATCCAAATATCTGATGCTCAAGGTATGGGTGGTTAAAAAGACTTGTTAAATTAGTAGATTAAAAAAGTGGACCTATACAGGTCATTTGCGCTAATTGTGTCTGAAAAAAATTTGCAAAGGAAACCTGTGAGGTGAAGCCAAAGTAACTACATTGCGTTTGTGAGGTTAGCCACCTGTGTTCAGGATGGTGTATTTTACATATTCATCAAATGAATTCGCAGACTCTGGTCCCACAAGCTTTTCTTGAACAATTATTAAGGTGCTCTTTGGCATAAATTTTCCACCAGAACTTGCTCCCACACTGCTTTGGTGTCCCCTACTCTCAGCCCCCTTCCTTGGCAAAGGCCTCCCCCTGCCACTGGCAATAACCTTGCACAACAAAGAACTGCACTGATTATCTGAAATTAGACGGGTTAAAAAAAATAAAATAATTTCTGCTCCATAAAGCCTGGCTGAATTTAGGTCTTTCAAAACACTCTTTAAAACTCATTTCTTAGATCTACTTAAGTCACACACAGTTAATCAGAAAAGTGTGTGCATTGTAGAATTATCTTCCCTGCCTCATGTAAATTGCAAATTCTTGACGTTAAAATGAACTATATCAAGCAGATACTATAAACTTTATAACTTAAAGACCAAAGGAAAATAAAATAAAAAGTCAAAAAGATTCAGTGACCATAAGGCTAAATCACCAACTTTTGTTCCAAAGTAATAAATGTGATAGGATTTTGAAGAACATTTTTACTTTAATCTCTGAGCTAATAGACTGATGCTATCACCTTCTAATCCTCTGCAGCAATGTGCATTTTATCAAACAAAGATTTACAGTGAAATTTAATTTACTCTCTGTAATTCTTTTCGGTTGTTTCTTTGTTGTTTCTTTGTTTTTGCTTCTTGCTTTGGAGATGTGATGGAGGTCCCAGCACAAGCAACAGATGAGTTTTTGCTTTACATAAGGGGAAGACAAAATGATTCTATGACCTATTTAATGTGCTCTTGATTAAATGCACAAATCAACAAGATCCTGCAGCCTGGATTTTTCTGTGTGTTTTTTTTTTCCTCCTGTTTTTACTTGATTAGTCAATACAACAGTGAAGACTATTTAGCTTTTCATGCTGTAAAAGGAGACAGATACAGCAGACCACATCCCAGATGGTGTAAATCAATTGATCTGTATCACTTTGGCCCTAAACTTCTGTCCTAATTCTCACTAGAATGAATAATGAGATTCCTTAGAGCTAAATGCAATTTAATTTAAATTTATGAAGAACATTTATAAGCCTCCAGCTCACTGAAACATGTCCACACTGTCCTATGACTTCACTGTGACTAGGGTCTTGTTCTAGTGAACATCTCACTGGGAAGGGGTGTATGCAGATATATGTGAACATTAAAGTATTTCTCCTACTCAGTTGCCTAGGTGGAAAATCTCTGGAATCTATTAAATAGGTTATGGGTGCTTTCAGACAAAGGTATATTTTCCCTTTCCTATCAGCAGGCAGAGAGGAGTACAAAACTCATAAATTGGATGCTAAAACATCAGGCTTCAAAAACCATCAAGCTAAATGCAAAAAGCCTGGGTTTATTTCCTTTTCGGCTTTAAAGTCTTTAGAGTGCATTCATATCATGCTGCTAAGCTATTTTCAACACTCATGAGGCTTTAATTTAAGAATGGGAAAAGATTTGTATTAGTCACCTCAATTCCATGGGATCCTGAAGTAGGGACTTTGTAAGGCTGAGTAAAGCAGGGCCATGAGGAATGGCAGAGGCAGTGAAAAAAACATCTCCCACCATCCTGCTGTCTTGTCTTTTCAGAGACATATGGAATTATTTTAAGAGAAAACCAAAGCCAAGCGGAATATTTTTCTAATAATGACTCTTCATATAACTACAGATTCATTTCAAAGAGCACAGACACATTTGAATAATGGAGGAAGAGCTTTGCAATTCATTCGTTCAACTGAGACATGATCCATGGATTTGAATGTCTGAGAGGCCACTTCACACACGTGTAAATGGATTTATGAGAGAAAGAGCATAATCCCTTGCTAACATGCACAATCTGGATTGAAGCATCTGATCACTGCATCACCTAATATGCTTAAGTCAGCTGCTCATCCCTTTTAAATGCTTGAGAAAGAAGTTATCTAGACGGTGCAGCTGGTTTATTCCTCTTGTGGGATAATAAAATCTGGTAAAGGTGAGTATTCCAAGGAAAAATCTATGCAATGCATATTTTATGAAGAAGACAGAAAATGTAGGGTTAATCTGGGAGGGAACTGGTCCTCCTTTCAGGAAGCCTACTTGGGGATCTCTTCAGGTCTGGGAGTGATGTAAAGTGCATCTATGAGAAAGAAAATATTTTGGTTTGTGAGCTATTAAAGAAAGTATTGCACAGATAAAGTAAATGCAATTAGATTGTGATGATAAAGTTATTAGTGATGTCTGTCTGCTTTGTAGGTCTGAATCTAAAAGGCAATAAATGCAGCAGCTGATGAAAAATCACTCCTTAATCTTTGTCAGTGGCCTCTCATAAAAATCAATTCCCTTTTCTTTTTGGAATTAGATTAAAAGGATAATTAATAGCATTGATTGCATTCCTATTCTAAATTTAGTTAACCCTTACCCAGTGTAATAATGCCCCCCAGCCACAAAAAGCTGCACGGAAGCATTTCAAGGCCACACCCCCAATGCCCTGTAGGCTTTTCACTTGCCCAGCGCCCGCAACACCATAGCACGGATAACAACATGCCTGTTTTCCCAGCAGAGCTGCCACGCTGCTCCCACAGGCACACAGCAAATTTGCTGTGGGATTTGTTTTTCCCCGAGGACCTTGCTTAGGTCAGCTAATTAACTGCACACAGCTGCCCGTAGGCAGCTACCAGCTGATAAGGAGAGATAGGGAAACAGAAAACTGTTGAGGAAAAAAGAAAACAAACAACAAAACAACCAAGCATCTAAAAGACTGTAAAAGTGGTCAAGCAATGGGCTTGTAAAGCTTACTCTCCGTCCTCCCTGACAGTTTTCCAAAACCACGGCATGTTTAGTCTCAGCACTGACAGAGTTTTCATTTCTGGACAAAGCAGACACTGTCCTCAGTAGCACTGCTACATCCCCCCCACGGCAGCAGATAGCTTCCTTCTGAGGTCACACGTGCACCCAGTTAAAAATAAAGCTCTAAAAAAACCCAACAAGTTGCTTTTAAATAGCTCTGCTCGAATCGGGTGGGAGGAATCTGGATATGGAGGAGCAGAAAAAAAGAGAATGGCAAAACTCCCAATCAGAAGAAGGAATGCAACACCAAGACTTTTACTTGTTCTGAGATATTTAATGGTCTACACTTATTGTAGTTATTTCAGTGTATTTAGGCTGGTTTGATTTACACTGAGGCAAAGCTGGAGAGGCTCAAGGGCTGTGATTATTCAGATCAGATGCTTGTGTGCGTTAACTCATTTTGTAAAGTCCCTGACAATGAACTTTGTTGAAGATTGAGGTGGAAGTAGCAGTAGCGCACAAGATATGTCACAAACACAAATGACATAAGGTAACGCAGGCAAAGCAGTGCTGTCTTGGCAGGAAGGATCTCCTCCCTGCTTTAAGCTTACCCAGAGCTGTAGCAAAGCAAAGCTGGAGCTCTGGATTCCTCTACACTATATACACACGGAGAGAAAAAGGGTTTGCTGCCAAGCACAAATTGCAACAAACAAGTCCTCTTTAGGTCTCTGAGCAGAATCACAGTTATCATGTTCACATCTGGGAAGAATTTAACTGCTTGGAATGAGTTACCACAAAAAAGGCCAGCAGTAAGCTTGAAAGCACAGTTAAAATTGCTTCTATTAATGTCAAAGGCATGCTGTGAAAAGTGTTCTGTGCAAGATAAATAACACAAGTGAATGAAGTTATCTCATCTTGGTTACAGAGAGCCAGGAAATAGTGATTGCTTTATTTTTACAAATAGCTATACTTTTATTAGTATTGATTATTCTGTAAGACACTATGCTACTTTTAGAAGAGCATATCCTTGTTCCTCACATCATACTCACAGGGGCTTTTGAGAAATGTACAGCATGTGATGAATATACAACTTCCTTAAAACCTGACCTTGATATCTGCAACCATCTTTATGGTGAGGAGGAACCATTAAAAATTCATTCACTCTGAGCACATTCTTGGTGTCACATCTATTTATATTAATATCTCTTCATATCTTCCTAACAAAAGGAGCATTGTACGAATACTGGGTATTTTGTTCTTGCAAAGAGAATGTTTTACTGTGTGTTCTTTCCCATGGGCAACATGTCAAGGCAAATAGAGTTTTGGAAAATGTCCACAGTCCAATCAGATGGGAGGCTTTTAAGGTATTGTCTTTGCAACTTTCTTCCCCTCTTTTGATTCAGTGCAAGAATGGCCATCCTGCTCACACATAGCCAGTCACTTAGGCTCTTCCTGTCCCAAGAATGTGTCTAAAAAGATCTTACTTCACAGCAGGGAGAGAACAGGGGTTTGTTCATCATCTGAGGTCGTACTGGAAAGGTGACAAATGTTCTTTGTAGTGTAGTGTTTCTACCTCTAAGACTTTGGGACTTTCTATGTTGGCAGGCCCACCATATATGATGCTATTTTTATGGACGGAGTCAAATGCTCCGGAGACAAAATCCCTTCAGTTCTGAGTTGGGTGCCTTAGGAAAGGTAAAAGAGAAAAGGAAGCTTGTCTGTAAAACTTCTTGCTGAACCATCACTGGATAGCAAAACACCGAATAACTTACCTGTATCACTTTATCTTGATAAATTCATTAGAAACAGCTAGAGTGCTTTTTATCTCCTTTCTCATCCATATCTTCATAAGCACTATACCTATGCTGCTTAATGGGACACAGCTGAAATATCCCAGAATATTAATGAAATAAAAAGGAAGACACTCACTGTTACATTCCCTACTTAGCACACAGTCTAAGAAGTAACAGGGTCCCCACCAAATATTTGGATTAATTTGGATACATGCAAAGGCTTGTTTGAAGTTGTAATGAGATATCAGATACTCCCGATGCCAGAGCAGTCAGAAACCATTTAAGAAACAGCACTTGGAGACTCGACTGTGCTCCTCTTTCCTATCTGAATATAAGCTTTGCAAAAGTAAATATTCTCTCTGCTATCTACTACGTGCTGTATTTTCCAAAGAGCAGTGTGAGTGTCAAACACAACTAACTCAACTGGAATTCTTGGGAAAACAGCCTCTCTGGAAGGAGGGGTCCCAGAGGCAAACAGCACCTACTCTGCTCTTCCCAGGGCACCAGCCAGACTCGTGCTAACAGAGCTATCCCGAAATGCAGAAATGTACTGGGCCTGTGCCACATGCTCCTGCTTCCCCACACCACGGCAAGTGGAGAATTTACTTCTTTTTAACTACTGAAGCACACATTTAAAATTTAAATGCTTAAGTTTTGAAATAACACTGAAAGTGACAAAGTGGAAAAAAATCCCCAACTGTGGTCACTCCAGCACCATGCAAAAAAGGAAATCTCCTCTGGTCATGCATTCCTCTAATCTGAATGTCTCTGCTGACTCTTTCAGGGATGCAGAAGCTGGCTCCTAGAATTGCTGCTGCATGTGCTAAGGGGTGAACCACGAAGCCCCCTGAGGAGTGCCCATGAGATTAAAGTGAGCAACAGGTTCCTGTAATTGGAAAAGAGCTCACAGTCCTCACACTTTAACGCACTCTACACATCGTATTCAAGTCCTGTAAACATTCCTGTTCACTGTCATTGCTCACCACACCCTTCCGTATCACCGGTCCTCTTCCCAGTCACAGAGTTCCCATGTCAAGAACTTTTCTCCGCTCATCTCTTTGGAACTGCTGAGGGAAACAATCACAGGGATGTCAACTGCAGGTGCCTGGACTCTTCCAATATTGTCCTGCACTCTCCTGAGAGTATCTCTTCTCCCTCACAGTCTTTCTCTGTTATTGAGCTCCCTTCCCCATAGACATTGCCAATTTCACAGGGAATGAAAAAGCAAGGAATTCTCCTTACTTCTCCTTACTTCTCCTTGTACAAAACCAAACAAATAATTACATTTTCCTATTATTTTAGCAGGAATTACCCTGCCACTGCAAAAAGCAGAATATCTACCTTCCACTAACAATATTTCCACATATTAAAATGATGCTCCTGACTAAATATAGCATGGCAGCTAGTGTTCCATTATCCTTAAAAAATACTAACTGTACTATTTCCTTTAAGACTGACAGGTCTCTTCTCAGTAATACACAGTACAAAGCCTGCACTGTTGTCAAGCATGGAACTTTATTACATTTGAAAGTGAGTAGTATTGTTTCAGAAAGAGGCCATATTGACCACACTGGCAACTGAAATGCCAGGTTGTGTTCAGAACAAAGATGTGCTTCATGCCTTCACCTTCACCTTCAGAGTGCTTCTCAAACATGAACTTTCCATGGAGCACTTAAAAATAATAAACTTAAATGGTCTTCCTAAAAAGGGTGATAGAAGAGTGAAATAGAGAGAAAATTGATCTCCTCATGGCAGAGCTGCAGATTATGGAAGACCTCTAAGAAAGAGTTTAGCAGTTATACCTTGGAAAATATATTCTTTGCAACACCCAACCTCAATGGATGAGACTTCTGCCCCCTTCCTACACACCCTTCCATCATATTTCTTGATTTGACTGTGACATCAGCTCTCTAAATGACTGTGATAGGCATCTCCTTGCATAAAATTGGGTAAAAAAAGGCATGTGGATGTGGCACTTGCTGATACCATTTAATGCTTTCAGCATCTCATTCAGACTCCTATTTCATTGCACAGAACTGACTCCACAAGACACAGCCAAAAATAAATGTGACAAGAACCCTTCAGCATTCTTTAATAATGAAAATATTAAAAGAATGTTTCAGCTCACCACAAATTCTTTTCCTAGGTCATTTTGATAATCTTTGTAAAATCAGGCAAATTGAACTGCCAGTGCAAAGTCTCAAGCTGGCCCTTACTCTTCTCCAACCTCCTCTTTGGGAGGTAGACTAGAAGGTAAATTGAGGCCCATAATATTCTAAATGCTTAAGGGTTTTGTGTCACTGGTTTACTGCACTCTTTTTCTAAAACCTTCCTCTCCCTTCTCTACTGTAAAAACAGAGGGTTTTTTCTGATCCCTTCCATCCCAAAAAGGGTATTTGAGTATCAGGAAAGGAAAAGAGGAAGGCACTAATGCCGATCAAAGACGTGATACGACTTTTGTAAGAGGAATAACCAATTTGACTTTTTGGCCTGGAATGCTTAAAGGGATGCTAGAGGTCCACAGAAATCCTGGAGAGGGCAGACAAGGACTGATACGTCAACACAAATTCCAGGCAACCCCCTGGACTGGAATTATTTGGAGGCTGGAGGAGTATTGTGTTAATGTATCTTGAATGCTTGTCCGATTGTTAAGCGACCCTTAGCAGCTCCTAAGACTCTCTGTTGTGCATAGGATAATTGATTCACTTAGTGTCGTAGCTGATATTGCAGGGAGAGAGCAGGCAAAGGAGGGCATCCCTTCCCACAGAAGGAAAAACTTACCCTGATCTGCCTTTGCTGGGCTCTAACTCTGCCTGGAGACCTGGAGGCAAGGAAGTGGAAACTGAGAATAGCATGGCCTTAGCTGGAGCTGATGGGTCAAATTTGAGTTGCTGACCCCTTGCTGAAGATGCTCTCTGGGCTATACAACATCTCTGCGAAGGTTTGGGGCAAGATTATGTCGTAAAGAAGCTGTGGGAGTTTCTTTCTTGCTGTATGTGAACAACTGTGGTTTTGCTTAAACGTTGGCTGTAGCAAGTACCCCATCAATAATCTACCTGTGGCTTTCAAGTCAAAACAAAGATATCTTCCTAATGCACAAGATAAGGCATTTCTGACCTACAAAGAGATATTCAGCCACACTGACTCCATCTTGCTGTGCCCATATTGATTCTGAAGTAAAGCAGTGTTTTCAAAGCCAGACCAAGGCTTCAGAGGATATTACTCTGTATTACCTTGTGCCCGTTTCCTTCACAACAATATCAAGGCTTATGTTTTGCCTGATCGATTCCAGCTGATAGTTCTGACATACTGCAAAAGAAATTGCAGGCTTAAGACTGTGAGGATGACCAAGCAGACCTCAGCATAAATTAGGAACCGACTATGAGGATTTTCTTCCTGTGGAAAGAATAGATTACAGCAGCAAACACTGGAAGATGCAGTAGGCACAATATGCAGTCCTTGCACAAGCAGGACACTCAGAGAGCTTTGAACCAGCTCAATAATTTGGAGGTTAAAGATTTAAATAATTGTGTTAAAAGAAGCCCCCATAGCATCACTAACAAAATGCACCGACAATAAAAAAAATACCACCAAGTCACTAAATCTTTGCCCAGAAACTCAAAGCCAGCTTGGTGCTGAAAAGTGTCTATTTCCTTAAGGTTCCTCTCCTAATATGTTTGGAATACTAAGGGCTTCATTTGATGTATCTAAGTCTGAATAAAGGTATTTATTTTTAAGAGAACTATCAAGCAGCCCTTAGAGAAACCTGTGCTTCCCAGGAAGCACAGGGAAAAGATTTCTTCTGCTGGCTCTTGGTTTGGGAACATGGTGACTCCCATGAATGCCAAGATGGGAAGATTGAGTGCATTTAAGCAAATACTTTTTTTTTCTAGCATAAAGGTAGTGCTTTGGTTTAAGCCAATGGAGAACAATACACAGTGGGCCACCTTCTGAAAAAAAAACCTACATGAAAAAGAGTCAGGTAAACTTTCCTTAGTTCACTTCATATATCATAAAAAGGAATCTAAACCCTCCTGCTTGCGTGGAGGTGTGAAACAAAATGCCTTTTTTCTCAGAGAGAAACAGAAGACTAAAAAAAATGAAACACAGAACAGAACTCTGCTTGAAAACAAAGTGAAAATAAATCAGCAGTTAATGGATTAGCTTCAGATCAGACTGCCTAGAGCAGACTGATCTGGAACAGCAGAGCACTCAGGGCTTGTGTTTTTTAAATTAGTTTTAATAAATAGGATCAATAGCTCAAATTATGAAGAAGAACAAAAACACAGATCAAATCGATCAAGGCTGCAGCTTATCATTATAAGCCAAGGGGTGTCTTCTCTTGTCTGAATGTGATAAGATGGCAGAAGAATCCACTTGCAGCTTTTCAGTATCTCTCCCAGAACAGCTGTACACAGAGCTGGATACTGAAAATACTCCAGGTTATCCAAACACAAACACAGACTCCCTTTCCTTTTCCCCAGCAGGAAAACAACCCAACCCCAAAATAATAAATAAAACCCAAAAATAATCCTTTTTTTTTTTCTTTTCCTGAAGATAAATGCAGGAATTTACAGGGAGGACAGAACTAAATAGATAAGCAAGCACCAAGTATCCTGCATTATATATGGGATTTAATGCTCAGGTGAAGAGATTCTTGGTCAGATCACTGGAAAAATGTCTTTCCAAGGAGTAGGTTGGGAAAGGGTGTTGGAGAACAATCAGAAATTCTCTCTAACCCCAGTGCTCAGTCAAGGGTTATCCACTGGAGGGGAACAAGGGAGGTGTCATTAACTTCAATCAGGCTTTGGGCAATGGGAGGGGATAGGTGCACACAGGCACCTTGTTTTCCCCTTTAGGCTTTTTGTTTGTTTTGTTGGACTCTTTTTTCCAAAGGGACTTTGCTCCCAGGAATCTGCAGTGTCTGACTAACAGGAGGACCTGATCACTGAGGAGCTCCCCTTTCATCACAGGGGTTTTATCCTGAACACCTGAGCATCAGCTCTGAAGAATAAGTGCCACACAGAAAATTAAAGCATTTAAACGTCCCCCAGCCCCCCTTTTTTCCCCCTCCAATAAAACTTTTTGTTAAATTTAAGCCAAGTACAAACTACCAGTCCTGAATTTGTTTTATCAAATACAGTAAAACTGAAGAGGTTTTTGGCACACTACGGGACAACACCCTAGATGTGTGAGAACAATGCAAGGTGCTGATAACCTTTGCTAACTCCTATTCATCCTCAAGTTGAAAAGCTGGCATCAGTTATGTGGGCTTTGTGCTCATGCAGAGCACATAAGAGTCTTTTTCATTGTTGTGGTTGAATTATAGATAAACAGCAGAAGAGGAATAGTAATCTTGTAATAATAGAATATATGACAGATGTACTACTGAAAGTCATTCACACGCTCCAGTGGTGAGCATGGTTCAAAACCTATCTGGAATAGACTTCCATCTTGCTAATAAATATTCAGAGACTTTACAGTCTTCAAGGACGTAATATTGAACATCTGACAGAAAATTCAGTGTAGATCCATAAGCATTTTTTATATAATTTTGATCGGAAGTAGATTCCCTAATGTTTACAGCAAGCAGTGCCTTTGCCAGAAGACACAGAACTTTCCTGGGCAAAGTACCCAGTGGTTAACTTCAAGTCCAACAAAATAAACAAAATACCAATTATGATTCAAGTGTCGTGTAATTTATTTTCTATTCAGTGAGGAAGAATTGATTTTCCCAGCAGTGTCACTTACAATGTAATGATTATTGCACATAAGACAACTTAAGAAAATGATGGAAAAACAAATTAGATGGGCTGCAGATCATTGGCTTATCTTGACTGCTCACCTTGAAGAGAGGGGGAAACATAAGATACAGTACTGGATGTCAGGGTGCTCGAAACCCCTGCTCTCCTTCCACCTCCTTGATGTCTCATATTAAAATCTAAAAAAAAAAACAAACCAAACCAGCTTTTCCAGCAGGGATGAAAGAGCACATTTGGCCAGTCTGAGGGTGTTTGCTAAATTAAAAACGATGATAACTTGCTGTGACAGAAGGTAATTAAAGGGTATAAGTTGTATAAGAACTTGGCTATTTCTAATGTTCTCATTTTATTCTAAACATCCATTCAGGAGTCACATGAGAAAAACGCTGCCATGACTCCTTGGCTTCTGTTAGCTGACACTTCAGTGCTGATGATCAAGTGCTAAAGCAATGCAGTAAAAGACTGGGCCCAATATTATGACCCGATCTAATGGAAATCAATAGGAATTCTTCCACTGATTTTTCAATATATATGGGACAGACAATTTATTGCATGCAGAAACCTGAATAATGGGAACAGAGGTTAACCAATCAGTGGTGCATTGATAATCTCCTCATGCCGAGATGGAATTGTCCCAATCAGAGTTTCTCACAAAAAAAAAATGAGTTGGCCTCACATTCTTCTCTGGCGACATCCACAATCAGCCAGTGTCCCGTACATTAAGTGCTGCACATCTTATCTAGCTGATAGAATTTGCTGCAAGAGGCTTGGTTAACCATGTTTGGTTTAGCTTAAGGGCAAGCAAAAATGACAGTCAGCATCAACCACTGAACCTCAAATGTCCCTGCAAAGTTTCACACTTACCCTTCCAGAATCATTACGTGTTCCCTCAGATTTATTTCAAAGGCCTGCATCATTACTCTACTCTAATTGTAGCTTCCTTGCAGAATCGCCTATCTTTTTCCTCTGTTTTACATGGCAAAAAGTCTTTTGAATTTCAAAGACAAGTCGGCCTTGCAAAAAAATGTGAGAATGCATGGATTTTGTAGCTGATTACTTTGTCAAGAAAATGTGCTGCTAATTTACACCCCTTGACCTGTTGGGTTAGATTCAGCGCTTGTTATTTTAGCCCTTTTGATTATTCCACCTCAATAGCCAAATACTTTTTTTTTTTAATATGACATTCATATCTATTCTTGCAAATAGATTGTTCAAAAAGTAGGTATGATCACAGTCATTCTCTCTCACTTTCTCAGATTAAGGAATACTTCTGGCAATGAGAAAATGAACATTTGCTCTGAGTTTGACAGTTGTAAAGGATGTTTATTTCCCAGGGCTTTATAAGGCTGCAGTGTTTAAAAGAATATTCTCTGCTGCTTTTGGACTCCCTCTCCAGCCCCTCCCCCAGCTCCATTGCCCTTCTCTGGAGTCTCTCCACCCCCTCAATGTCTTCCTTTAGTGAGGGGCCCAGAACTGGACACAGCACCTCAGGTGTGGCCTCACCAGTGCCAAGTACAGGGGGACAACACTGCCTTGGTCCTGCTGGCCACACTATTCTTGAGACAGACCGGGATGCCATTGGCCTTCTTGACCACCTGGGTGCACGCTGGCTCATGTTCAGCGCTGTCAACCCCAGGTTCTTTTCTGCTGGGCAGTTTTCCAGCCACTCTGCCCCCAATCTGTCATGTTGCATGGGTTGTGACCAGCACTTGGTCTTGCTGAACNCATGATGCATAGGTTGTTGTGGTCTAAGAGCAGGACCAGCACTTGGTCTTGCTGAACCTTATACTGTTGTTCTCAGCCCATCTATCCTGCCTGTACAGATCTCTCTGCAGAGCTTCCTGCCCTCCAGTAGATCAGCACTCCCACTCAGCTTGGTGTTGTCTGTGATTGAGGGTGCCCTTGATACCCTCATCCAGTTCATCAATAAAGATATCGGACAGGACTGAGACCTGGGGGACACCACTAGGCACCTATTGGATGTGGCACTGTTCACCACCACTCCCTGGGTCTAGATGTCCAGCCAGTTCTTAATCCGGCCAAGAGGGCACCCATCCAAGCTGTAGGCTGCCAGCTTTTCCAGAAGAATGCTGCGGGAGACAGCATTAAAAACTGTATTGAAGTCCAGGCAGACTATATCCACAGGCTTTCCCTCATCCACTAGGTGGGTCATCTGGTCATAAAGGATCAGGCTGGTCAGACAGGATATGCCTTTCCTAAAGCCCTGCTGACTGGGCCTGATTCCTTAGTGATCCTGTATGTGCTCACACCTGAGCGCTTGTGATCACACTCAAGGTGATCTGTTCCATAACCCTCCCTTGGCACCGAGATCAGGCTCACAGGCCTGTAGTTTCCCAGATACTTCTACCAGCCCTTCTTGTGGATGGATGTGACATTGTCCAACCTCCAGCTGCCTGGGACTTTCTGGTTAAGCAGCACTGATGGTAGATGAGGGAGAGTGGCTTGGTGAGCCCTTCCACAAGCTCCCCTGGTGCCTTTGGTTGAATCACATCTGGTGCCAAAGACTTATGAGTTTCTATGTGGCCCAGCACATCACTAATTATTTCCTCCTTACAGGGGGTCTATTTTCTCTCCACCCCTGTCTACCAGCTCAGGGGGCTGGTTACCCTGAGGAAAACTGGTCTCACTGTCAAAGAGGCAAAAAAGAAATTAAGCATCACAGCCTCTTCTTCATCCTATATAGCAAGCATTGAAAATATAGAAAGGCATAACCAAAATATATTCTGCCTTTATATATGCTTTTTGATTTTCCTATCTCCTTCACTCAAGGGTAATCTTCCAAGGCACATAGATGTTTTAGCTGATTATCCTTTAGACAGAGGCAGAAGTAGCCTCTCAGTGAGTATTACTACTTCAGCATGGAGGTAGCAGGGAATGACTAGTCATTGGTTTGACACTGCTTTCTTTCAGGACAGTATTTTCCATCACCACTTCTTCAGTAAGACCAGCAAGGGCGAAGACCATTTGGATGACCATGCAAGCTAAGCATAGCTTGGAAAGCATGCTCCTAGGCAGGCTGGCAGAGGAAACATGGGCAGTAGCCTCTGTTAGGCAGCTGCTGAAATACAGATACTGAGGTTGGAAAAAGACCTTCCACTAGGAGGAACTCAAAGCCACGGAAACTCCTACACTGATGCTATACTTGATGTTGAAGGTGAAATTTAGGCCTCCACGTAGTCGGGGTGCGCCTTTTTCCTTTTTTGGGCCATTTTTAGAAAAGCAGTTGGAATCCTACTGAAGCTCAAGGCTTCTGGGACTTTTGGGCTTCTAGGATTGAGATCCATTCTGAATCACTTGAGTTCAGACTAACAAAACCCTGAGTGTTGCTATGCAACATAGGCTGAAGCCCAAGATGTTCATAAAAGTAGGATACCAACATGTGGTGTTTGACGGAAATCTATAAAGTCCTTTATACGATGGACATTAAAGAGATGTACTCTAGCTGGCAAGTCAGGCTAATAAAAATAGAAGTCTGCCTCCCCACCAGGTCAGAGGTTAACAAGCTTTCTGTGGAATGCAGAAAATCTTCAAGAAGATGCGAGCAGGAATTTCTGAGGCACCCCTTGCCTCATTGCCTATTTTAGCTGATAACCACCGTGTGCGCTCAGCCTGGAGGACACAAAAGAGATGAGTCCACACCTAGAACCAAGGCCGGCTCCCGGCAGCCTGACACAGACAGTGAAAAAAAGCAAAGTCTTTCAAAGCCTTGAACAAAGACCCAGTCTTCCTGATTTCCAGTGCCGTCAGAGCGTCTCTTCCAGACAGTGTCCACGCCTTTGACAGACAAACAAAATGGCAAAGCCTGAGCTGGTGCTGGTCCACAGCCCTGAGGCTACAAGCTGTCCCCCACCAGACCAGGGCATCAGTACATCCAAGGGCAAGCACTCCTCAGTGGGAACTTCATGGAGCCTGCTGGGTCCATGTCCAGCCTGTACAGTGCTCTGTTAAGCTCTGGATGGACATGCTCTAATTTCTAGGGTAAAGTGTTCAAAAACCAACATGATTTCTGGCTTGTGGGCCCAGGCAGTGTGCTCAGCCACTCTGACATAACACAGCAATAACATGTAGAGAAATGAAGGAAGTCAAAGAAATATTTTTATATGAATATTGTGAATATATATTAAAAAAATCCTGTAGATGCAATATTCATACATTTGTGAAGATTTTTAGCTAAGGAGAACAATACAGAGAGCAATTAAACCCATAAAAGGATGAAAACCTTCCAATTAGTGCTCCATAGGCAGCCCTACTGACCATAACAGAGCCAAAAGTTAGCCATAATTGAAATACTCAAAAAAAAACTCCACCTCAGCTGTCTTTAAATTACTGATTGCAACACTACTGTGAAATGCTGTTCTTCTAATACAGTGACAGAAACTGATACAAGAAAAGTACAGAAATGAAGAAAGTGGAAAAGGTGATGATGCAGACGTACCAAGTCAATAAAAATGCATTTGAGGGAAAAAGCCCTGAAATGTTATGCCTTACTTGACATTAAAAAACATAATACCGTTATAATGTTCTCTGCTGAGAAATAGTTATTAGAAAGAAATACAAATATGCCAGAGGTAATTTTTTTTGTTTGTTTGC
Source organism: Nicator chloris (assembly GCA_013400495.1). Lineage (NCBI taxonomy): Eukaryota > Metazoa > Chordata > Aves > Passeriformes > Pycnonotidae > Nicator > Nicator chloris. The sequence goes on from WAAE01021230.1 coordinate 45,017, forward strand.
TATTTGGAAAAGGGAAACATTTTGCCATATGAGAATATTCTGGTGAATAAGGTGGGGCTAAGCCACTGGGTTAAACCCTGTACTCTCGGGAAATTGCTCGTCTCTTGCAACCCATAACTTTGCTGTTACTGTTATGGATAAAATTACATTTACATCCTTACCAGGAATGTTGTGAAATATTAACATTTACAGAAAACTTTGTGAGCCCGAAGACAGTCTTATCAATTCCATGTGTCCCATTAAAACAATTAAAATCTCCCCCAATAATTTAAAATAAATGCAAACTTTTTTTTACCTATTTCATTTGCGCTTTCAACGCCCATTTTATTTTTCCCCACAGTGGTTTCCTGTCTACTGCAATAGCACAAAGTCCTGAATCTGCAAATATGTGCAGATAGGTACTTTGCACCTGCGATTTGTCCCGCTGGGAAGCAGCGGAGCTGCCTGGGCAAGCAATTAGGATGTTTATGAATGCCCGTGGACTCAGACTCTGGATTTTCTTGCAGGGTATTCCCTCACAGGGGCCACTAATGCTGATTTCAAAGGACTGGAGAATGAGGTCTGGGCTTCGTCTGCCATGGCAACACATATACTGCAGATAGGAAATTACAGCTCGTGGGATTCGGATGCAGCGAATATTTCCCCAAACCAGTGATTCCACCCAGAGAGAGTTGTTCTGCCAAGGCATTTTTTGGTCTACTGTCATTTTTCAGCTCAGCCTGTGCTTCTTTTATGACTCTTCACTTGCCAAAAATGAAAAGCAAAAATTTCCATAGCAGCTCTGTTGGCCAAAGAAGACTTTGGGGACAAGAGAAGTTTTTTAGCATCAACCCACTGTCTTTCCGTGGGTTTATAGCCCCTCTACTTACATCTTGCTTGTTCAGAAATGAATGTGTGTCCATAAATATTCTTGCTGGGAGACTGGACTCCAAGGAAAGACTTCAGAATTGATTACTTCCCAGTAATCATCAAGAAGGAAAAAAATGGATTTGGCTGATCTGTGCTCCTTCTTTTAAAGCTGTGGGGAGACTGGAGATGCCAGAGAAAGCAGCACAGGTGGTGCTTCCACTGCAGGAGACAGCTGTGCTTTCTTACCTCAGTGAATGTCTGTGGCTCTCACAGGCATGAATGTTTCCCAAAGAATAGAATACCCTTTTATAAAGGGTCTGGTCCTCAAAAATGCCTACTGGGCTACTAAAGGCAATAGCCCAATGTGTTTATACCATGTGATGGTACAAGTGAAAAGAAAGAAATCAAAGCTTACCCTGAAGGTAAGCACTGAAATCTAAACCTCTCAAAGCCAAGTGTAGGCAGGACTGTTACACCAGAGATTATTTCTAAGCACAAGACATAGCACAGAATATGAAACCATTAAAAGGCTTTCAAGGTGTGTTCAAAAGAAAAGCATTATAATTCTTAGCCTGCCTATGGGACAATCCTTTTCAGTGAAGAGGAAACTCAAATACTCACATACCACTTCTTCCCATCCCATGCTCCTGGTTTTGGGAAAAAGGGACAGGCAGAAGGTCCCTCTTTCCACTATTACTCTCTCTCACCTCAGCCTGGGACATTTTAGGAGTTACAGTTATAGATCCATGATACTGTTTTCCAATCTCATCCTCTTTGCCCAGGGCCAAACTGGCGTGGAAGAAGTTAAACACAGACACCCTGTGCACATACACAGGTGTGTGGACACACTTCTTGGAGTAGGATCTGGTTTTGGGGTAACACGGAGGGAAGATGTCTTTACAAGTATCCCATGGTATCCCAAAGTATCCCAAAGTCATATATTTATGTTTAGAACATAAATATAGATAGGACACCAGAAACTCTCCTGAGAAAACAAACAAACACCACTTTCTTTTTCAATCTTCACACAGTCCATCTAGTTCTTCATTGCATGCTACTATTTCAAATTTAAAAAATCTTCTGATCTTCATTTGAAAGTATATTGCCCCCTTGCTCCACTCCCAAACAAAAGATGAATCAAACACTGAAATTTGGAAATTTTCCCCACTGCATATTTATGCACTCAGTCTTTTTGGAAAATCACTGAAGATTCACAGATTCCTGACTAATAAATATTTACAAATTAATTCCAATTAACTGGCTGTATTTGGACAAGGATTCATATCAGAAAGTACATCCTCATGTACGTGGATATGGGGAAACTTTATGTCAATAAGACCATTCTCAGAATCATGCTCTGTAGGCATTCACAAAGCAGAATTTCCAGGCAAATATGTTAAAATACTGACTAGTAATAGCCTTCTTGAATAGATAAGAAAGTGAGCAGAGCTGAAAGCTCCAGCCTGCAGCTCACCCAGTGGGTATATTCTTAAAATTGAGGCTGTCCTGTGTGTAGGAAGATCTGAGTATGCTACCTTTAAGGATACAGCATATTTAGTTAGCCCAGGCAAAGAGGGAGGCTCAGCAAACTCAATATACTTATGAAAAGCAAGGATTCGTTCAGCTGACTTGGGTTGGAGGCTGTTTTCATTTCAGTCAGACACATATCTCCCACTGCATATAATAACAGTCTGTAAATTCTCCTCTAGCTACCCAGGAGCAAATGATTGTAGGTGGCTTGATAAGGTAACAGGAGATAAAAAGCATCCAGGCTGAGCTCCTGAAAGACTTAAGGATAGTTGGAGGAAAACATTCAGCAAAAGAAAACAAACCACAAGCTTTTCTGACCCTAGACCCTCAAGATCAAAGAAATTACACCTGAGTAAAAGGCAGAAATTGGGCTCCTTATTACAGTGTATGTGAGACAATTAGAAGAAATAATTTTCTACACTTTTACATGAAATCCATGCTTGGTCTGACCTATAATTTAAACTAAGCTTGATTTTAATGACTTAAATTTCACTGCTAATAAGATCAGCCCAATCAAACTACAGGCAAAATGTGTGAAATAAGTTACAGATTTTGTCTGAAAAGGTCAAGGTCTTAAACAAAGAAAAGTAGCTTTTCCTACCAGAGTACTTGCCTCTCACTGTGTAAAACTAATAGACTGCCATGAAAAAGAATACCTGCCTTTTGTGCCCAAACTCTCTTGTTTACTGAACACAGACACAGACACACACACTTATTCCCAGTCAGCTGCTGCCAAAATGAACAAGACATGGCTGAGAGAGGTTCCCATTGCCAGACGGAGAAAATGAATGGAGTTCTTTCCACTGAACTTAATGAAGCTATGACAATTGAAATTAACTGTGAGCCTACCCCAATTATCTGTTAACTTGCCCGCACAAGGACTCGGGAAAGTTAAGCAGAACTAACTAAACTGCCAACAAGAGAGGAGAGAGTGAGGCATGTTGAACTCTGCATGGGTATCCTTGGCTCTTCGGTTGGGTGTCTCACAGGTTTGCTTGTTTTTCTTTGGCAGATAACTCTGCTTGGCTCTGCAGGACCCCCTCCTGCACACAAACTGCTGGCAGTTAGAGCAGCTCTCCCTTTGGCATGCATGTTCTTACTTAGCATTATTCTCTCCTCTGGCCAACTCTTTTCTTGTTTTTGTGGCATTCCTCATCCACTCTCTTCTGTCACCCTGGTTAAACTCTCACACAAGCAGTGTTTCCAGTGACATGTCAGCCTGATGAGACCCCCTCAGCATCTGCAGAGAAAACCCTGGAGGCACACAGTAGACTTGCTCCTGCTGGCTTATCAGGTGACACATTTTATGTGTGATACTCTTCCAGAGGAATGTGATTTGCAGCTCTTAAAGACACATCCCACTGGGGATCTCTTCTCCAGAAATCATCTCAGAAATGTATCTGGAATTATCAAGTATTTGAGAAGATTTTTTTAAATTTTATTTTTTATTTAAGTGGCATGGCCTGGGATATTGAGGGAGATAATAAGCTTTACTCTTCAAGACTGCAATGCTGATAGGAATCTGCTAAGTGTCCGATCTAGAAAATTATTAACTCAAATTCCCAAGGTGCCATTTATAAACCTGACTGAGGAGCTGAAGGCACAACTGCACAAATACAGAGATAACAGATGAACTGTCCTGGTTTGGTAGCTCTTACAGTACAGCAGCTTGTACCCTGCTGGGTCAGAGCATGAGTGGCACCCACACACATACCCCTTTCTGCATCCTTCTCTTCATAAATATCCTGAGCTCCCTATGGAAGGGATGGGAAGCTCCTTGAAGCTGATTGAACCACATAAGCACTTTAATGTCACTCAAACTTGTGAAAGCCTGTCCCTAGAGCTCCTACTGTGCTCTGCTCTCCCCTCTAGCAGTAGTCTTCTTTGAGTGATACTCAGTAGGATTCCCTGTGCCAAAGTGTCCCTGCATGGGCTGAGAGATGGAGTTAATACACTTTAATATCAGACATGAGAAGGCAACAAAGTCTGAAATACAGCGTTTTACTTCTGCGGAGTGAAAACCGATGAGTTGTGAGAAACTGTCGTGAGGGGAGTAAATGAAGCTAGGAAATCATCCATATTGCTGAAGTGTTTAGCCTAACACAGCATTCAGAGCAAAGGAAATTAACTGCTGCGTGACACCAATGAATTCATGACTCCTCAAATCTGCTCAGTGATTCATGTTCTTGTTGGAAAAGTGAAAGATAGACCTCCATCCTACTTTGCAATATCCCCTAGGCTTACCAGCCTCACCATTTTTACCACATTTTAGTTTAAAACTACTAATTTTAGATCTTAGTAGGGATTTTCTTTCCTGCTGTGCCTCAACACTAACTTTGGTATTTACCAGATCCCATCTCATGAATAACATTACTGTCAAACTCTCCTGGGTTTTTAACTATATTCATGACTTGAATGGGGAGACACACAAGATGAAGACACCATATTTGAGACAAGAAAATGTAACTCCTACAAATGACTACTTTAATTTTCCAAACACTTTAGAAAAAACATTTATAATTATCTCATTCAGTGGGCATGTTCTGATTCTTTGTAGGAACTGAACAAGAACATATCTAAAATGTCTAACAGAGAGGCTTTATTTCAGTACATGGAGCTCATCAGCCCAGAAGCCCATTTTGCCTGGTTTCAGAGGTGTGGGGCTGTGACACAGGATGGTTTGTGTGTGTGTGTGTGTGTGACAGAGACTGCTGGAAAAAACGGAATTTATACATTGAGAGAATCTCTCTGTAGCTGACCCCAGAGAAAAGCATCAGCTTGGTACCCTCCCAATGCTGCATGCAAACAAAATCAAGTCTTGGCTTTCACTGTTTCCCTGCAAAAAGCTCAGTGATTTAGCAAGTCATTAAATTTTAAGTGAATACACTTTCATTTCAAAGATATATTTTATACATACATACATGTATATATACGTATATAGACAACTATACATCTTCAGACTTACCTCAGACCACTGTCATACAAGCTCAGACCCTAGAAGTAAGGTGAGAGCCATGTGCAAGTATTTATTCCTAGCATCAGGAGTAAGCCAGCAGAGTACTGCACTGCAAAGCAGCTTCCATTGTGTGCAGTATAACTGCTTGTGTTCAAAAGCTCCTGAAGGTTTAGAAATTGAATGTTTCTGTAAATATATATATTGGGTCATTTATACCAGCCAAGGATCTGTCCTGCTGAGTTTATTATCCTTTTGTGTAATTTTCTTCTGTTTCTTTCTCTTCCTCTCATGATCTGCCTATTTCTTTTTATCCTCCCAATTAAAATGTCAAATGCAGAATCCAGCCTAAGCATTGGACCACTGCACTGATATACAGACAGCAATCTTACAGCAACTCTGTTGCTTTCTGTTTCAAAGTAGGAACTGATCATAAATTCAGGGAGAGGAGAATATAACCCTAACAGATGCAAAGCTGGTTTGAATTAAAAATTAAAATAATTAAAAAGGCTTTAGTCAGCATGTAATATGTTCTCAATATGCTCTGCTGTGAAAAAATTCTCATCTCGTTCTGGAAAAAATGTGGGTTTATTGATTAACTGTGTGATTAACCACCACAACACAGAGAGTTCAAAGCTTCATGGGTCTTCATTTCATTAGTTTACTTTATCCTTTCACACTTTGCCTTTCTTAGGTTGAGGTCAGTCCATCAGTGTAAACACCCAAGCAAGAAGTGTAGCTGTTTGTAGGTTTCAGCATAATTTCAACTCTAAGTGTGAAAGAATAAAAAAAATCCTAATTGCAGCTGTCAATAACAGTGTTGCAACTACAATTCACATCATTTGCAGTTTCTGTCGCTGGGAAGCACCATCTGACTCACTCAGTACATAACAGAGGACTTGCTATTTCTAGGCAGCTGATGTTTTAGTGCTCAGACATCTACTCAGCCTTGACTTGATAGTCTAAAGTAAATATCCTTGAGCAATTGTACAAAAACACCTATGCAGCGAGCAAGTAAAAACCCTGCTGTTTATAGTTTGCAGATGCTTGGGAGAAAACACTCTATATAACATACCTCTAAACTGCTCTGACAATGGCTAAACTGCCTCCTAGAATCATGGAATCATTATGGCTGGAGAAGAACTCCTAGATAATTGAGTCCAGCCGCGAAGCCAGCACCACCTTGTTCGCCACTAAACCATGTCCCTAGGTTCCACATCCACAACACATATAGGGATGGTGGTTCCACCACCTCCCTGGGCAGCCTATTCCAATGCCTGATGACCCTTTCAGGGAAGAAAGTTTTCCTAATATGGAACCTAAACTGACCCTGGCACAACGTGAGGCCATCTCCTGTTATCCTTTTTCTTGGTGCTATTCAAATGTTTCTGCTTAAAGTAGTTTGTTAAATCTTAAGAAGGATCTCTTCTGATAACATTATTTTTGTCTGCATTACTATCTCAAAACAAAACCTCTAACGAAACAATGAAATCCCACTGAATACTGATGATGAATTACAAAACCTGGCACTGGATTTTAAGGCTAGAATAGATCTTCATGGAGCAAACTGCCTGCAGTTGCTACTGAGTCACTCTGCTCTTTCCCCGAGGCAATTAATTGTTAATACTTGATACAGGTGAGCTTACATTTCCCATCTGAACTGCTGGCCTCTGGTTTCTAATGGATACTCCAAAGTTGTAAGTCAGAGCCATCTCTCAGGAATTTTGGTATCTATTAAAAAATACCAAAAATTCTTCTATCCAGGCAAAGATTATAAAGCTAAACAGCTAATAACCACAGCCTCCCCTGTAAAAATTCAGAACATGCCAGCTGCAGAGTGCTTGGAAACCTGCAAAAAGCAATGTACAAACCAAGCTGTAATTATCCTCTCATGAGATTTGGGCCTGTAAGTGAAAAAGTGGGTGTGGCAGAAATTAGAGTGACAAAAGCCCGTGGCTTCTGATCCCTGCTCTGTTTCCACAAGGTAAGTACAAAATGAAATCATTCACCCTAAGAGGCTGCCAGCCTTCCCTTTGCAACACCCTTGCTAAAGCAGATGCTAATCCAGCCAGGATCAAACCCCTGTCTCATGCACCACACTGCAGAGCTCATGTTTCCTTTGGAGCCTAAGATCTCTCTGTTGGGAAGCAAATCACAAAGAAATCCCTCATGGCAGCACGTGTTCAGGACCAGCCCTCAAACACTAAAGAATAATAACAATTAAATCAGCAATGGCAAAGAGATAATTGTTAGTGAGTGCCCTACTTTTACCCTTATCATGAGTTTTCTTACAAGGTGTCAGAGCTGGCTGCCACGTGCCAGTGTCCCAACTTCAGACACAGCTGTAGTGAAATATAAACATGCAGCAAAGGGAGAAGTGCTTGAGGCTGATCAGGCTCCTGTTCTCACTCTAAAGCATTCACCAGCATGCTATTCAACATTTTAAAGGCACTAGGGAAGGACTCTAAGATAACTTAGGAAAGCTATCAAGACCACATAAGGGAAGGTGAAGAGCTGTAAGTGTACTGAAGAAACCCCTCTCCTTAATATTGAATAACACCAGACCGCATCCAGCCTCCCAGAATGAGCTCTTAAGTGAAAGAATTACCTTGCAGGAGCTGAACATAGCAAGAAGTCTCTGCTTGTGTCCTGTATAGGGTTCTTAGACCCCATGGCCTTCTGTGCTTAAGTTGGTACACTGATTTAAAAACCGTTTTCACTCATTTTTTTGAGAAAACATAAAGCAACATTCTTCTGCTAGCAGGAGAGCACCTGCAGTGTCATCTGGAGCAGTAAAACCTATCTTAGTCACCTGAATCACCCCGCTGGGCACTCAGCGGAGAGATGCAGAGGAAAGCACTTTTCTAGAGTTTCCCTTTGATCCTGAAGGAAAAATTTAAGATTTATTTGTCACTTGATAGCTCTTCAGCTAATGTATCTGGCTTTGGTAATGCTAAGCTTTGGTATGTTTGAAGCTACTCTAGGCAGTTTTCAAATTTTTAAGGCATGCTGAAATAAGTCCCAGGGCTATACTGATGGAATGGGACCCAAATTACTTCCTGAGAAGCCAAAAGCTGCTTTATTTTGAGAAGGTGAGAAGAGAGTCAAGTTGAGAGATTCTATCTCCAGTATTTGCACAGCACTGGCAGAAGAAAGGATTTGTTTGTTGTTTTCAGTCACACTAATGTTGTATTCTGCCTGTTTCAGAGAATAACACTCATGCTAAGAACACACAAATTAGCATCCTCAACAAACTCTCAAGAAGTTAACAAGGAAAGAACAAATTCCATTTTACTTACAGGTGCTTTTCAGTGATACTCTACTTTGCAGAAATAATTAAAAAAATGCTTTTGCTTAATCCCTAGAAGGCAGACCTTAACTGTGTAATCTAAAGAAACGATCAAAGCAAAATTAAACAAAATTAGCTGTATATGCCTGGAGCACAGTTCACTGAGGATTTAGATCACCTAAATCACAGATGGATTAGTTTTTCCTCTAGTTGTGAGAATGATTTAAACTTTTACTGACCTTTTGTGGTTAATTCAGACATTTCTCTCAAGTTTTCACTGCAGTCTGCTTAGTCAGTGAGCATAACAATTCCTCCTTCTGAACAAAACAAAACAACTGCCCTAGGAAAACTGTGGCATAATAACCATGAATATACTGTAAAATTGGGATGGGGGTCTATTTTTCTAACTGGTGACACATCATTCTTCATTGCATCCTCCCTTCAAACTTGCCACTCCACTTATTCATCAAAGGCTTTATCCAGGACTACTCCTCTTGATTTTGCTTTAGGTTGTAACAATGCCAGATGTCTGTGGGGGTGTTGGCAAAGGGTGATATAATTTGCCTTAACACTATTAAAATGAAAACAATCATTTGCAGTTACATACTTGCCGTTGCGCAAGCTCGTTTGCTTGCCTGTGCCACTGACACAGAAAACAGCTGCCATACACTATTGCTCACGTTAGCTTTATGAAAAGTAATGAGAAACTTTAAGATAGGCAAAACCCCTCCCCTATCTTCACATTGTTCACTCTCTCCAACCACAGCCACGCTGCTCCTCTGATGGAGGAGGATCCCTCCCTGAATGTTTATCAGAGTCCTTTCTGCAGTGCCTTTGAGATTTCAAAGGGAAAATATTAAGTTGCTTCTTGGCAAACAAGCACAAACCTTTGGAAAGCTCCTGCAGAACAAACAAACACTCATCATCAAGTTGTTTGGGGCAGACAAGTTGCTCTGCACATTCCGACAACACTAAAGCGAAGCTGTAAAGAAAGCTTAGACTTTATGCTTCAAATTACTGTCACAGCAGCAAGGATGCTTGTTTCAAATTTAGTCTGCACTTTGCATTATAACGTGCAAAATCCTGTCTTAACAGAGATCTTACAATGAGCACGATCAGAGAACTGGAGAGGAGTTTCAAGGTGCAATTAAGCGAGCGTCGGAGGAAGGGCTGTGCTCTGCAAACAGCTGGCATGGAGTCTCCCAAGTGACTCCCTGCGAACCTGACCTTTGGCTTGCCAAGCAGCAGCTCGTTTGGAGAGCCAGCCACAAGGCTGCTGCTCCCAGCCACTCCCTGTCCCTACTTACAGCTCCGTGGTGTTGGCAGGGATGTCCCGAGGAACCTGGACCACTTGGCTTTCCTGACAGATGAAGACCCTGCCCAGGCAGCGGCAGGCGTGGTGCTGGCATCCCAGGCAGCCCGCCAGGAACAGCAGCAAGCAGGCAAGGGCTGGAGACATCTCTGCCTTCACATCTGTGCCCGTCTCCTTTATCTGAAAGGCAAGAACGCAGAGACCTCCCAGGCCAACTCCCTGGATGGAAGATCCGCCCCAAAAGCTGGGACAAACCATGTGGCTCTTAGGGGATGTCTTCTCAGCAAGTTTCACTTCATGACCCCAGATTCCTTATGGCATTGGAGTGGTGACAGAGAGGAGCAATGCTGATTTTTTATGACACAAGTTTTTTGTATTCCAAGTGGTGTTGAAATCAGGGGGCCCAGCTGTACTAACCAGGGCTCTTTTAATATGCTAGGAAAATGTTCTTCCTTTTCAGCTAAACTATTTTTCATGTCTTGCTTGGTGAGACCAAGGGAAAACAAAGCATTTTTACTTTCTACAGCCCAGACCCTTTTTGTCCCTGAAGGAGAAGCAGTCTGTTTATGACACTATTTATGCTCCTATTCATGGATCTAAGGGCCTCTGCTTTTGTATTGCTCCTAGGAAAATGTAAGGTGCTATAATTTTATATAGTCTACTTAGTGGAGTAAAAGCTCTACAGACCTGAAGCCAGAGCTAAATAATGCCTTTTTTTTCCCCACAATTAGTGTAGTGGAAAAAAACTGTGATTAGTTTTCATACAGTTGCTGATCCATCTCCTTTTTTTCTTTGGCACCTTTATCGGAACCCAAACACAAGAAAACTCCCCAATTCAAATTGTCCCTGTGGACTGGTAAAATATTTTCATCATCTGGAACAGAAATCCCAGAAATATGGCCAAATGACTATTTGGGACACAACAGGAGGAAAACAGCTTCAAGAATATCATCAGAAGACTTGGATGCTGAGTCTTGTCTTTGAGTCCCTATTTGTTTTGTTTACTCTTTTGACTGAGCTAAAATATCTCATACAAATATTAATCCTTGAGGAAGGGGCCCTGTGAACTCTTTGCTGTCACTGAGTCAAGCTGCATCAGGCCCTTGCCTGGAAATACGGCTTCTCTACAAGACACCTGAAATGAGCATTTTGACATAAAAGTGTTTGTGGGGGTTTTTGTTGTTGTTGTTGTTTTGTTTTGAATGTTTTGTTTGTTTTTCTTTTAAACTGTTAATAGTTGTTTCAGACACACAGAGCTTATAATTCATGTGCATTTTAAATAAGTGAGGGAGCCATGGGTCATTCTGCTGAACCTGACTCACATTTAATCCTTCCCATTGCTTGGAAGGATTTCTTAATCTCATTAAAAGCTGCTGTTAGCTTGTTTGTCATGGCTTTTTTTTAATTGTTGTGGGTTTTTTTCCTCTCATAATCAAAAAGCAGTAACGAAAGTAATGAGACAAAAGACAGCATCTTTTCTCTGAATTGTGTTGACCAAAAGTTTCCATCATTCTCACTTTTAAAACAAGCCTCATAATAGAGATGTTTCTTAAGGGAAATAAGTAAGATTTTTAAAATAATTCTTAACTTAAGAGTTACCCCAGTTGTACCAAATATTTGTTATTTTTCCCCCAGTCATTTAAGCCTACTCAAGATAAAAATTTCTACTCGCATAGAAAAAAGTAAGGAAAAATCATGACAATCTTTTTCTACCAATGGTAGACTTATAATGAGTTGTAAAAGTATTCTTTTAGTTGTATGTGTAAAAAAGAGAGTCCATTTTTCTAAGTTTCATGAGAATGACGGTGACTGTCAGAAAAAAAGAATTTGTAAAACCTTAGTGACTTTTTCCTTATCTCTCTCTCTTCCCTTTCCTTTGAAAGATCTTCAACCTATGAGGTCTTCTGAAATGAGTAAAACCTTCAGTCACCTTCATCCTCAATGGGAAGAAAACTGCAGAATCGCACCCTATGATCAAACAAATTCCTATTTAGTTAAATTTTTGCTGTAGCCCACTGAAAGTTGGAATAACGACACACTTCAGGATTTAAACAAATGTCAGAAAGACAAACCATTTGAGGCTTTTGGGGTTTTGTCTTTTCAATACAAAGTCTTTAATTCCTGCAGTAGTAGGCTAAAAGCAGGCAGAAAAAAACTCCAAAATACGAAATGTGAAGGTTGAAAAGTATACAGGATGCAAGAATATTTGGATACAGAGGAATTTAAGCTGTGTCTCTTCATATTGAAATACATCAGTATAAATGGTCATACAATACTGATGAAATGGATAGTAATATTTATGACGTAGTTGAAAAAGGGGTAACAATCTCTGAATGTCAAAACAATTTTCACTGATATGAAGACATCGCAATTTGATTAGCTTTGGGTTTCATATATGAAACCATGAAAGTTGTTTCAGATGATATCAATAATTCTTCTATATACAAAAGTCAGGAGATCAAAAAATATCACAATGATTACAAGGTATTTTTCCAATTATTAGTGGAAACCAAAACTATAATAAGTATGTTTTATTTTAATGCAATTAGTAAAGCAGAGATATTTTAAAACATCAGGTCAGGCTCAGTAGCAAATCATTAATATAATGAACAAAAATGGAGGGAGGTTGTCTCTTTTCCATTTTTGTCTGGTGAGGACATTTTATCAGTACAGTGCACATTGCTACACTTTCACTTACATCAGTTAAGAATGAGATGACAATTATTAAAGAACATAAACCTCTTACACAGACTGCAAGCTTCTCTTGTAATACTGCAGAGATAAGACTTTGATGGGAATATTCAAGTATCTGTACATTCAGTCAAATCAGGCTAATATGCTAAACAGACCTGACATTTCATTCATATTGGAACAAGCACTAAATCACGACCACACTAAAATTCCCTGAGGACACATGAAGATTCAGAAGGATCTCTGAGTCATTCTAAACACATGGTCCAAGCTCTTAAAGAATAGACTCTGTTGTCTATTAATGTTTTGAACTGGGAAACTCCACCCTATTTCTGCACATGACTGTCAAACGGCACACAGCCACATCAGCACCGTCCCCTGCATGGATTAATCAGCTGGTCATCCTCTCACTCCCAGTTTAGGAGCACAGTTATCTCCTCTTGGGAAGAAAATCCTTGTAAAAGGTGCGGGGCGGGGGGACGGGGGGTGGGAGTGTGTGGGGTGTGGAACTTCCTGGTATATTTCTCTGGAATTTGCACTCCCAAGTCATTTCTGAGTGCCAGCTTGGAGCTACGACCACGCCTGAAAGCCCACAGGATCTGTGCAGGGGACCACCATCAGAGCATCAAGTGTTAGGAGCAAGGATGCACTGTCATTGAGACTCATGCTGTTGAATGAGTAAATGCAGAGATGATGGTGCTTTCAGATATTTATGAGAGCCTTATCTTTGCATCCATTTGCAGAAGAACTATGCTCCAGCTGGCAAATTGGTCTTGAGAGTGTAAACTGTTTTCCTGAGTAAGAAAACAGAAATTTCCCCAAATTGAAGCACTGTAGCAACAGAGATGCAATTAAGTGAATTATGACGGATATTCAATGATGATGTTACAGATGAGGAAATTAGATGGCGTCTGGGACAAACAGTTAATTCAAGGTTATGCAGTCAACAGGGGATTTTTTTAAGATGGTTGTAAGGGAGACTGCTTGATAGGACTAGCCTCTAAAATTAGGTCTGGTTGCATTTTGTGAGCACTGAGCCAGAGGAACCGAGGGGCTCTGCCAACTCCATCCTCTGACCAAGCAGCAGGGCCTGTCCTGGGCCATGCTGGCACCTGGGAAACAAAATGAGCCATCCCAACTCTCTCTCTCTTGCCCTCAATAAACTTGCTTCAGAGACAGCTCTGAGCCCTTTCACCACAGTGTAGATGTGGCCAGATCAGCACCTAAATCCAGCTGTCGAATGTGTGGGAACAGCCCTTTTCCTTAAGGCAGGAAGGTCACCAGGTGCTGGAGTGCATCAACCTACAGGCAAGCAAGGTCACAGCAGCATCTGCTTGTGTTTCTCTCCTCCGAAACACAGCATGACAGCTAATTAAGTAAATACTGTTTCTACTGATGTTTCCCAGCCTCAGAACAGTGTTTAATTACTGCATGACTCTTTATCAGTGGCTTTGCTTAACAATAAGCATTCTCTAAAAATGTGTAGGCAAATCAATCACCTGCATGAACAGACTACACAAAAAACACATCCAAAAGAGGTTTATCCTTGCAGAGTGGATATTCCTTTCTCTTTTGATGATTTCCAGCACATAGTTTCTCCCTGCGGCTTTACAAGCAGCAATAGCCTCTATTGTACTGACTGCCATGCTCTGAGAAGAAAAAGGTGTTTTCTATCCAGAAAAGCTGGCAATGTGAGCTGGAGCAGATCCTAAAAGGAAATTAGAAGAAATTACTAAAATTACTAAATTAGACTTTGACACATCACTGATCACCTTTTGTGAATGACCAACAGCAAATCATTGAGGCAAACAGATCACTGACCTGATTAAAAAAATATAATGTTTTAGGCGCTTTCCAGAAATAGTCGTTCTGAACAGAATATTTTTAACTTCATCTTTTTCTGCAAATGGAGATTATTTTAAAATACATTTAAATGGACAGACTTTATTGGTGGCCTCGGTGTTGAGAACATAGAACACAAAGTAACCTAATAAAAGCAGTATTATTGCTCTCAGTTCCTTTAGCCATCTGCTCGCGTGAAACCTTAATTCCAAAACGGAGTGAAGCTGAGACAGTAAATCAGCCACCAGAGGGAGCGCATTGACTCGGGAATAGAACACACACATGTAAGGGAAAGGATTAGAAATAGCATAGAATTATGCTCATGATGATTTCCTGTGACTGTCTGACTCTTGACTTCACAACTTGGCTATGATGAGTTGCTCCCTTTTTAGACCGGACCCCTGCAGAAACCAGAGCTGCACATTGCATGGAGCTGGGTCTACTGCAGCAATAAGCAGCTGCTCTGTGCCTCTTTCTTCCCTCCTCCTTGGAGATGAATTAGGGTCTTGTGTAAACAGTCCTACCTATCTATTGAGCTCAGGAAAGACATTGCCCAGCATGGAAGGGTCTCAGACACTGCTAATGCTTCTGCTGACACTTCTCAGCGGTGAGCTTATGCTTGTGCTATGGACTGGGGGAACAGGGGAGTTTTGCCTTCCTTTATTTCACTTTGCCCCAATACTTTTATGGCTTTGATAGCTAACAAGGTCCCACTCAGCCCTTTATGCGTGTGATTCTTCTGAGGCAATCTGAGGATATAAGCACCTCATGTATTTTCAGACCACAGGAGGCATATGCAAGAGACAAGAGTGAAGTCAGAGAATAATCTTTGTCACTCCATCTAGTGCTGCTCCTCGGGTTCAGGTCCCCAGTCGATAATAAAAGACGCAGCCCATCTGCTAGGTTTCTATCACATGTCTGTAGAAGCACAGTTATAGAAGTACTTTTTCTTTGCACTGTCCATGAGTGGGTTTGACTAGACCAAAATAATGCACAAGAGACACCAAAGCCTGCCTAGAATCACACTTTGCATCATACATTCTCCTCTGACGCCTTTCCCAGCCAGGAAAAGGTACCTGAAGGTCAGAAATGTGAGGCAAGAGAAACCTTGCCTGACTGTGGAGTCAAGGAGCCCTGCCCACGGACATCAATAACCATGCACTGCTCATGTCAGCACCAGGGGAAACCCATGGAATCCAACAGGGACAAACATAAAGCCCCGAACCTGTGGAGGACAAACTCCCTGCAGCAATGCAGGCTGGGCACTGTTGCCATGCTTTTTAGCCTTCTGATGTTTGTCTTTGAGAAATTCCTTTCTCACACTTTTCCTGTAAACAATATAGATGTTTACATTCTTTCATGGGGGTGGAGTTCTCTTGATGGACACCTGTCTTGACCAGTATAGTTGGAGAGGTGGTGACCTTACTTACCAATCACACTAGTCTGTTTGCTATACTATATATATGGAGTCAGTGATGTAATAAAGTTAGTCCTCTTAGTTAGAACTCATGTCAGAGTCCGTGTAGTCAATCTAGTATGTCGCTGTGACAGGGCACTGCCTGTTCAGGGAGCAGATCTGATGGTGAATTGAGAGATGTGATTATTCACCTTCACTTGGGACTTTTGGACCACATGGACAGCACTGCATCCATCCTGGGATGCCCACTAGAAGGCAGACATCTTTAACTGAGGCAGGGCAGGGAAGAACCAAGATGGTCAGGGCAGGAGTGCTTGCTCTGTAAGCTGAAGCTGGGGGAAGAGGGTTTGTTCAGCCAAGGGAAGGAATAGCCTGTGGGCACATAAAAACAGTCCCCAGGATTGGTACAGGATGGTGATCAACAAGTGGACCCAGGCGCATTGCAGAGGTGAAGGGCAGGAGACCAAAAAAGTAACAGACTTGGGTTGAAATAACTATGGCTACATTCAGAGTGGCTACAAGGAGATAACTTTTCACCTTGACACAGGGAAGCTGCGGCACAGGCTGCTAGAGAGGTCGTACTCTCTCCTTCCATAGAAGCTTGAAAGACCAGACTGAATCAGTCCCTGAGCAACCCAGTTTGACCTCACATTGAGCAACATGTGGGACCTCCCCAGATCTCTCTTTCACCTGAATTCTTTTGTGATTCTACTTACGACTCAGGGAGAAAAAAAATCTCCCTAGGATGTTTAAAATAGGGACTGATTGTTCATGCTTTTCCTCAAACCTACACTGCCACTTGTTTTTGAGCACGGTTACAATGTACTGCTCGGCTATTAGTCTTTAATCGCTAAAGAAAAGGAAAATGTTCATCAGCATGAACAAAATAGGCTGGCAATGCTTTCTGTCCACCATTTCAAAGTTCACAAACCTGCCATTCAGGACAGTTTAGTGACAAACATGAAGTTCTTACTCATTAGAATTCAAGAGGCCATTAATTCTTTCAAGTACAAGTTCTTATGGCATAAAATGAATTAAAGAAACTTTAATGATACCTCCACAACATGCCATAATTTTCATCTCATATTAAAGAAAGAGAGCTGCCTGGCAGAGCATACATGAGAAGTTTCAAAGATTGAAGTATGGAGACTTTGTAAAGAGGAAATTTGTTTAATTCCTCTCGTACTTAAAATTGACCCATAGACAGTGCTAACAACCTGTTGTTTAGCCATTTGGAAACCAAATTTCCTTAAGTCCGCTCAGGTTGGGTGAGCATTTCCAGCATTAAAATACATTAAAGAGGTCTGAAATGGAAATGTCTTTACAGTATACCTGTCTTCTATTTTTTTGACCTCATACAGCGTGAGAGAAACCATCTCTGCATGAGAAAAGGAAGAACTCAGCTATGATTGATACATGAAAGACACTAAACATCCTTCTGGGAAATTAATTTCATTCTGACACTTAAAAAAAAAAGAGGCAAGAGCAAAAAATTAACATTTGTTAAGGCCTCTAAAGAAGATGCAGATGACTAACTAATCCCTATAGCAGATTGAAGAAGAAGGAGAAAAGGAAAAAAGAAACATTGTGCAATTAGAGTAGGTTATTAATATTGATAGAAGGAGGTTAAAAAAGTGGCTCAATTACTTTGCAGCAGTTACAGTGTTTTGTATACTTTTACCTTCATGACAGGTAGGGTAAATAAGCTGCCTGAGAAGACAATTAGGAGCCAAAGAGTCACAGAGTCTTATTTTAGCGCTAAACAATGAGAATGAATATTGCTCATTTGTTTTAAAGCATCCTTGAAGGTCATCCAAGTTTTTTTTCTACTTTTGCTGGAGCTTTTACAGCAAAGAAAAAAATGTTATTTTACTTCATTCAGTTGCTGATGTGGAACGACATTAAAACCTAAATATTGTTCTGATCTCTGGCAGCCATTTTCCTCTTCCACTCTTCCAGGAGCTTCCTGCTGGGACTCCTCAGCTGCTGCTGAACAGTACTGTTTTCTACAAAAAGATCCA
Source organism: Nicator chloris (assembly GCA_013400495.1). Lineage (NCBI taxonomy): Eukaryota > Metazoa > Chordata > Aves > Passeriformes > Pycnonotidae > Nicator > Nicator chloris. The sequence goes on from WAAE01021230.1 coordinate 62,921, forward strand.
CTGGAATTAATAGGATTATTTATGGAACAAGGTTCTGCCAAACCTGGCTAAAAAATTCAGTATCTCCCCCTTAGCATATAAAATAATGAAAAATGACACAGGCACTTAAAAGCAAGCAAATGAGCACTGAAAGGAAAGCTGGGCATGTATAAGTCTTTTCGCAGCTGTAGCCCTGAAAAAAATTAAAAAGAACAGCTCCAAGTTGCTTCAGAAAGCTCAAATTAGTGGTGTAAGACTGTCCAGTGATATATTCATCCTTGGAATAGTTGTCCTTTGACACTTTTTCTGTCAGGAAGCAGGTTATTGCATGGAAGGTGACAAAGAGAAGCCTCCGATCCTTGATCTGCCTGCGATTGCTTTCAATGCAGGAGCAGGTCAGGCACAGCTCTCTGCAAGAGGAGAAGAATAAGGTCCTGACATTGCTCTTAAGGCACAGAATGGAACGGCAGGTAGGCTAATGAGATTCTGCAGATGATGAAAAAGAAGCTTGTCCATCTCTCTGAGGTGCTTTATAGTCCTCATTACCATGATATCAAAGTGCTCCGCAGCTCTAATGCCCGATTTTGTCCCCACTTCTGTAGCAATGAAAGACCTCCAGCATAATTTTACAGATGATGTCAGGGAAACTAATGGCACATCTACTGCCTGGTGGTGGGTAGGTCCCCTGGGCTGCAGCCAGAGATCCCAGAGAGGAGCAGATTTGTGCACAAGGAGTATAACCCCACAGAGATGTGCCCAGCCAGGAAGCTGTGCTTTGGGGTCCTGAGCTGCAAACATACATACGGGACTTCTGACCTCACCCTGGCCCACCTGCAGCCATTTTTGGCTTCTGCACTGTGCTTCTCTGCAGATCCAGATGGGACCTACAATGCAGAAGCATCCCTGCTGCCTGCAGGGATTCACTGGCATCCACCATGGGAAGCTGGGGAACGACAAAGATGCACTGTGGTTCCTCCTCACATCCCAGCCAAGGTTTAAAATTTCCCTTGTCTCTGGAATCCCATCCCACCTGACATTTTCACAGGATTTACTTGCTCTTCAAAGGGTTCAAACAAACTTTACAAGCCGCAGTTGAAGTCCTAACAGATGCATAGCTACCCAAATTGAAATCTGGCCAGTGTTCCTAAAACTGACCTGTGTAGGAAAAACAAGTGCTAACAGATTTGTGTTAGCCTGCCCACCCTGACAGATTGCATGTCTTTCACTCAGAAGGGCTCCTGTGGCTGCTACCACCCTTGTGACAATGCTGGGATATACTTCACTATATGGGTTAGAGAAGAAAAGTTTTAGATATTGAAAAGACATTAAATTCTGTAAGCTAAAAGCAGAAAGAAAAGACATACTCCACCACATATTTCACTTTTCTTACCTCAATGTATTTCTTTTTTCTAATCTCTACTACAATTTTCCTTACCCTTCCACTCACATGACATGGTTTAGCATGATAAAATTCATCAACAATTGACACATCCTGTTGTATGAGATGAAAAAACAAATACTTTTGGGGTAAAGATGACCACAGTTTAGAAATAACAACCTAAACCAAACTGCAAGACTGTTTAACCTTTCAGGGCCATCTTCCTTTGGTGTTTTTAAGATGGACCACAAAGGTGAAACACAATCTGTTAAACACTGTCAAATGAAGTAATGAAACCAAACCTAGACTAACTTTTGCTGGCCCAAGTGAAGTTCAAAGTACTTGGAGACCCAAAAGCTCTCAGGTGAGGTTTTTGTACTCTCTCTTAGAAAGTGATAGGATTATATTTTACAAGTCTGCTCTGCATGTGCTCCAAGCTGAACAGAAATCTCATTAGGGCTCATTAGCTCATGCTCAGTGCTAACCAGTGTTTATCCTGATATAACTCCTGACTGGCCTGGCCTGTGGGTAAAGTGATGTGGCCTTTGCTTGCAGAGTAACGTGTGGTGTGCCCTTCGAGGCTGCATTGTCAGCCTTGGGGAGGGACGTCAATGTTTGTCCAAATACGAAGCAAGAGACAATTGTTGTACACCCTGCCAAAGCACAGCAGCTCTGGGAAGGGGAAAGAAGGCATCCTGGCCACATACGCATGCCCTCTTTGGAATGCAGGAAGGCTGAAAATTCCCTTACAGATTCCCAGCTGAATCATCTCAAGCCTGGGCTTGCAGTGCTGCCTGTCCTTGGGAGCCAGTTGTGCTTGCTTGCTGCTATGCAGGAGCAGAGGAGTGTGTGTGCCCTCGGGATGTGGCGCTACCGTTGGGGCAGGTTTAACAGTCCATCCCTTCCGTGCATGGCAGTGTAAGCATAAACGTCAGGGAAGATTCATTTCCAAACTCTATTGACATTCACCAGACTTTCAAGGTTTTCTGTGTTTGTGCTATCTCCCACAGCCCCCAAGAACATTTCAGCATCATCATGTAAAAACCATGGAGCAAGCCTGATTCCAACAGTGGATACATTGAGTAAATGTCAACATGGTACTGATACCCGCTGAAAATGAGTGTGACAATAAAATAAATTAAAAAGTGCCAACAGGATACAGCTCACAGCACAGAATATGAAGGGATGTAAGTGAGAAGGAGCCAGGCCATACTGTCCTTGACTTCAGTTCAGCTATGCAAGAGCACCACTGCTGAAGGTTTGGACTGCAGCAGCCTGGATAAACAGCTTGCCTCTGTATCAGAGCAGCAGCAGAGAGACATCAAAAAGGTCATAAATCTTGGCGAATGGTGCTAGGGATGTGCTGCTGGGCCCAAATATAATCAGCTTTTATAGAGAGCTTTCCATCGCTTGCTCTTAAGGCCTAATTGCCAGACATTATCTGGCCAAACAGAGTATGAAGTAGCAGGTAATAATGATTGCCTGCAGGAACCTCAGGTAGTGCAGCACACAAGATGAGGAGCTATTCTTACCTCGCTTATTACCCAGGAGCTGATTCAAGGAGTAGTTACAGTTGTGCCATTAAGCCACTGGTCACCCTCATACATCTCAATTCAAATTCATTATAGGAGTGATTTTACCAAATGCTAGCAGTGACACTGAACTGTGGGAAGAGGACTGAATTTTGAATGAGGAATAAAATGACTTACAAAGACTTTCTTCAGAGAAAAAAAATTTCAAGAAATTAAAATATTTAACCTCTACATGTTGTTATGCAACCTTGCCATCCTGGCATTAACAGTATGCACGCTTATGCGTAAAGAAAAAAACAATGAGTAACAGTCAGGGTACACAAATCAAGGTACACAAGTCAAGCCACTACAAAGGTCTATAAAGCTTTTGGGGAAATAGAAACCCAGACCAAATACGCCCTTCAGATAGGATATTTGTCCAAATCTAAAGCTACCTTGGTGACAGAACACCAGAAAGTCATCCAGCTTCTGGGCAGAAAGCTTGCCAGCAGCAGCAGCAGGAAAGAGTTCCCAAGGCTGATCGTGGCCAATATTCACACTTTCACATCCTACCACAAACTCTGGCTTTCGTCACTGACAGACCACAGCTGTTGTAGGGAGCATTCTCCGATGTGTGTAGGAGAAGGTGACATTTCTGCCACGTATGAAGGTGACAGCACCAAAGTTAGGCATCTGTGAATAGCTCCTATTTCATCTCTTTCCTTCTTTGTCTTCAACTGATCTATCAGTGTCATGGGGCACACTTCTGACAGCAGGCCAAGGCAGAAGATAAACACTATTTGATCCTACTTAGTTTTCTGGTCCTGTGATGAGATTAGAGGTCCAGATTCATTACAGAAAAATCAAACATTTCTCAGATACTAAAGTCTGAATCCACCCCATTCTGCAAAAAGCTTGAAGCAATAGATCCCACAGTCGCAGCTGTACATGATTTCTCAGCTCAACCCTAATGCTGAAGCCAGATGCTACCTACATAGGGAACTGACTATGGCACAGCATGGGGCAGGAGCAGGCTGGAACCAGAGAAAGGTCCAGTATTCAACTTTTCTTCCATTTATTTTTAAGCGCATCTTCCCAGGAAGAGGATGGGAAGAGGATTGTAGAGGAGAACTAGCTCCAGAAACATCATTAGAACAGGTAGAGGGGCACGTGACTGCACTGAACCACCTCCAGGTAGTGGTAAGGATGTCCCTTAGGAAGCTGCTGGCAGTGACTACTCTGTGCTGAGAGGAATCAGAGAGCCAGTGAGGGAAGATAATACAATTACACTGGTTAACTTCAGCTCCACATGACCACTAACCTTTGCAAAAACCAATGGCAGTCACCCAGGGGGCGTAAGAGAACTCAGATCAAGTAGCTGAGTTATTAATGGCAATTTGCAAGCAGACCAACCAGTTAAAATATCCTCCAACCTAAAGAATGGGTGAAATATCAATCCTTAAGGTTCCAGGGAGATCTGAGGAATCACAGGCCTGTAATCTGACAATGCTGCACAAATTAGCAGAAATTCTAATAAAGAATGCATCTACAGAGTGTGGAAAACTGCCAGAGCTGTGAGAAACTGCTAAGGGAAGTCCTGCCTTGCAGGTCCTTGCAGAAAAGGGAAATCTATTTGTATTTCCAAAAGGTTTTTGACAAAATTCTTCACCGAAGTCAAATAGCTAAGGGAGAAGAGTTCTGACCAGGTTAAAAAAAAAAAATAGTTAGGGTCAAAATGAAGAGGCTGAAAAAAAGAGCTGATCTGAAAGAATTTGGTACAAGTCTGCAAAATAAGGGTTGGCATGGAAGTAAAGGATTGCAATCGACTTTTTTATTATCTCTTTCATTCCAAGAGCTATGGGTTGTCAAATGAAGCCAGGAGAGTTGGTTTTGAACACAGAGAAAGCAGATCTGTGTAATTCCTTGTTTTTGTGGGTGTAAGAGCGGACACTGATTCAAGGAAAAATTGTATGATCACCTGAAAAAGAGATGATTTAGGGTTCTAAATGAACAAGCCACAAGAGACTTAGGAAATCACCAGAGAGGTATGAAGTTGGAGGCTGAGAGAATATTAGGGGAAGGTAATACATAAGTTTGCCTGCTTTAGAGGTCCATTTATGAGCACTTTTGGAGGCAGAAGAGCAAATCCTTGGTTTGAATGTTGTCACCAGCATTAAGACTCCACAACAGCCAGTCCTGGCTTAAAGAGAATTAGCTTTCTACAGTAGCTGAAGTAGCTGAAACCTTCTACTATGATAATAGAAATACTTAATTTATGTTAATCTCCCAAGTTTTCTCTTCAACATTCTCACTGTTTTGTGTAGAAGTTGTAACAGTGAAATATACTGGAACCGACAATTCTGGAAATGGGAGATACTTTCTAGCAGTGAGCTCTTGAGTCATACATCTCTACTGCCTTCAGATTCTTGTAAGGACAGTGGTACTTTACTGGAAGTTGAAATCATTGCTTGCCAAGTAGATGTCTAATTTTATGAATTTGAGTTGTTTTATACATACCAAAATCACAACTCATGCTTAAACTTGGAGAATGTTCTTGGGTTAGGGATTCCAACTGGCAAGGGACGGCTTGCCCTGTTCTGAAGAGATGCAGCAAAGTATTCCTTTTCTGTTTTTCTGTTAAACTATTCTAATTCTGGGCACCTGTAGCCAACAGACCTCTGGTCTTTTGTTCCATAAGAGCGTAAACAAAAGAGAAAAGATGTTTCTCTGATAATTGACTTCAAGTTTGCTTGCAGAAGAAGGAGGCAAGAGCACCTGAACTAAGAGGTAGAACAACTGCAGCCCTGCCTCAAGCAGCATTATTCGCAAATTATCACAAGTACAGAAATCAGAGCAAAATTCAGCTGTGAAACACCTAAATATATGTGTTCTCTACCCTAGAAACACAGGACATTGCATGATCTTTTGATGATCTCTTTTGTCAAAGTGGTAGAGAAATCATTTTGCAAATTGTTTTTGCTTTGGAGGCTTTTAAAAAATTTCACTGTTCAGTGAAATATTGAGATAAAACACAAAGAAAGATGCTTTTTTCTTTGTTTTGGTCCTAAAAGCTATATGTGATCATGAAAAAGAAAGAGTTGTTTTTAGGACTTGCAGAGTTCTCTGAAAGGAAAAGCCTTAGCAAGTAAAATGTTCAGTGGCAAATGCCTTGATTTGGAACTTCTGATGTATTTTAACTTAATGTTCTTTATCCTTTGATAATGATTCCATGAATTTTAGTGGATTGCCAAAATAATTCATCGATAGCAGCCTGTATAGGAAGACTTTGTGAAATACTTCATTTCCCTAAAGACCTCAGCACTTGCCCAAGCCCTGCTATGTACCCAACAATCGTGACTTTTGCTGTGCTTAAATAGGGACCAAGCACCATGCTAGACTTTGAACCTTTTGCACATTAATATTTACCTTAGGTTTTGGATTTGGCTTGGTTTAGCCTAATTTTTACTTAGTCTTTTGAGTCTATGAGACATTTTGTCAATAAATGATGATGGTATTTTGCACATGTGGCACTCTTTGCCCTTGTGTGTCTAAAGAATTGCATTAACAGAATACTGTCTGTCCACAGCCTCTGGGAAACCATGAAAACAAGTTTGTAGATAAAATACTTCCCTTCCCAAGCATGCTTTAACTTCTAGAAGATTCCCTTGGCTTGGATGCATCATGCTCTTAGTAACAAGGTTCTTGTGTTCCCTGAAACCAAGGTGCTCGATACTTTTCTGTCTATCCTATATATTTTAATGTTTCTCTATCAAAAAAAAAAAAAAAAAAAAAGCCAGACCACCAAACCAAACACCAATAACCCATCAAACCCTAAACCATAATTGAATTTCTAATAAAATCTGTCTTCTACATTTTCAAATTTTTCTGATTTCTCACTACCATGGATCCTGAAAGCTCTGGCCATCTGCATTTCCCATCTCCCAGAGGCTGCAGGATCTATCTCAGGAGGTACCACACTGATGCATGCACAGCCTCTGGACTTTTCACCTCTCCATCTTCTGCTTTATGGAAAGCGAGGAGCTAAGCAGTACACAAAGGATCAGAGCTCCATGTTGTCAGCTCCATTTTCAGGCATTTTACTCCCTAGATTTGCATACTCAACCTGTTTTATTCTTACATGATGCCCCTCCCAAGCTGCCTTAGAATTCTGTCAGCTTATGCAGTTGATCTGAACATGAATTGAAACAGTGTCACACAATTGCATAGCAAGTGAACGTGATCAAAAAAGATCACATTTGACAGAGAGGCAGAAAGAAATGGAAGGATGGTGACAAAGAGTTAATGTTTAGACTCCTCAAAAAAATTGCGTCATCAGGGTTAGAAGTTTCTAGTGATTTTGGTGATTCTATTTAGCACTGAAAATGCTGTTTGCTGCTTGGCATTTCAGTGCTTACATAATTTATAGTCTATTATTTGATAATGTATTGAAGCAGGTTGTTGTCTTTGGCACCATCAAAGGTGTCTGCTAATTCACTGCTTGACCTTCTCTGCATGCATGTAAAATGGGAAAGAAGTGGTGCAGGGCACGCTGCGGCAGTTCCAAAAACGGCTCGGTGTTCAGACAGCTTGATTGAGCTGAAGCTTACCACCAAACTACAGTTTTATTTGTCTATTCTGGAAAAAGTAGCAAAGAGGTGGAAAAGGAGCATTTTAAAAAATTGGTGCATTCTGTTCTGTCTGGCTTCTCCAGACAAGTATCATTTTGTACCCAAGGCAGTGAAAGTGTCCTGACATTAGGGTGTAACTGGACAGATTATGCTTTTACCTACCCCCATGTCCATGTTGCCAAAAGTGTCCTCTCCTGATTGTCCAAAGATATTCATCCCTGAGAAGAAGAGGAGGTATGCTAATAGCCAGCATAAGCATAGAAAGAAGGATTCTGCCTGTATATAGGAACATTTATGGAAGTATTTCAGCTTTTGAATGCTGAACACAGATTGCCTCCAGTTTCCCAAGTTTAAAATGCTAGGTAAAATGGAGCTACAGAAGTCCTCAAAGTACTGGGAAAACCAGACAGAAATATCAGTCCTGGAGAATGCTTTGCTTCATGCATTCCCTGTAATGTGAAGGACAGAATGTGTTGTTGGAATGTCACAAATGGAAGAAAGCCCCAAGGCTGTCCTCTGACAGGGTCTCCCCAGCAGTCCCCAGCTGCCCAGCCCACCCTGCAGTGACCAACTGGGGGATAATTTGCCTGTGGCACAAAGTCCCAGTTCTTCAAACAAGAATCAATGATTTTTAGGCAAATACCCATTGACTTCAGTTTGGACTGCAAAGCCAGGGACTTGATGTGGAGATGCAAAAAAAAATAATAATAAAAAAAAAATTATACCTATATTACTCTGTTGGTGCAGGCTCACAGAAGGGAGCATATGAAAGTTCACATGAAGTGGCAGAGCTGTCACCTGTCCCTCACAGGCTTCACCCTAACAGCCCACACTACACCTGCTACTCTCCAGCTGTCCTAAATCAAAAGCACATTCCAATATTTCTTTTCCTTTTAGATTTCCATTCTGTATCTAATCTCATGGAAAAATAAGTAGAGCAATGTACTGGGAGAGGCAAGGAAAATTTAAATAACTTGTTAGTGCCAAAATCATTGAAAGGGTTGATTAATCAGAGATGCCTGGTAGGGGCATAAGATGGAGAAGGCTTCATTGTGGCAGAGTTTTCTTGATGCTCTTTTCCCTAAGCATGAATTTTCTTTTCCCCTGTGAGCCACTTTTATGTTATGGAGAAACAGTTGTGAGCCACAAATACATGCTAACTGCAATTGATCAAGGACAAAATGAATAATTTACTTTCTGAAGAAGAGATCATCTATATTGCTACAGACTTTTTAGGAAAGAACTTTTTCCCTGATGTTATAGCCATCCTGTTTCAGCTGCATTTACATGTGGCAAGAGTGCTGTTTTGTTTCTAAACTGGCACATCCCAGCAGAATTGCCCACCTTCTTTTTGTTTCAGTGCTTCTGATCTTAAAGAACATGCATTATTCACAAAGAATTCCATACATCTTCAAAACATTTCTTCTGTTAAATAAAAATGCATACTTAATTCCACACTCCCCCCACCCTTGATTATCCACAGTGAAGAATAATTATTGGAATTGTTGAGGATAATTAATCCCAGACAGTTCTCTACATATGGCTAAACCCACTCCCCTGAGGTCTGACAGTTTGTGCTACTTTGGCACAAAAATTTATAATTTCATAGATTGCTATATGTTTCTGCGATAGCAGTATCAAAAGTTTCTCTAATAGTCAAAATAAAAACAAAAACCAAGGTAGCCTAAAAGGTCAAATAAGATATGAGAATTCTCCAAGAAAAGAAGCAAATAGCTAAAAAGAAACAACTTCACTGAACACAAAATGCATATAAGAATAGTCAGAAGGTCAACAACTCTGCCATTTTTCTTGATCCTCTTTTAAACTTCTCATTTTAAGATATACATAAACTCTACCACTACAATAAAAAAAAGTTGCATATGCAGTGTAACTAAATTCATCATTTACCTAAGAAACCCAACAAACCAAACAGATTTTAAAACTTTTTTCCTGTTAAAAAGGTGGAGTTTTTCCAGTGGGTGGAAAAAAAGGGGGAATTTTTTCCCAGAACAGGAAAATGATACACACACAACTCCAGATGACTGCCTGTCTGGCATAGACTGTTGTCTGGATGCACAGCGAGCTGCCTTTTCTAGAAAGAGTGAGCATGCTGCTTGCAAAAGTACCAAACACTCATGGAAATCAGAGCTTAAACGACTGTCTGTGCCCTAGAGGTATCCTCCCTGTTCAGACCTGAAGTGCAAAAAAAGAGAAAGACTCTGAGGGAAGAACCATGACATCCACCTATTTATTGCAGGAGGAGTCCGTGCTGCGTTTGCAGCACCTCTGAAGTAAGCTGCTAAATAAAGAGCTGCTGAGATTTGCCAGCATGAAGCCCTCTTGTTTTATGAGCCAACGTGTGGTGTGTGAAATGTGGTGAAGGCAGGCCAGGGAGATGCACAGGGAGGCAGGGAAGGTGATTAGCATAGAGTGACTCAGATCATTGGCCATGCTGACTTCCTAACAAAGAGAATCTGGCACAAACATGAATGCAGGGGAAGCAAAGTCTGTATACAGACATAGTGATAGATGCTAAAAGAGAAAGAACTGAAAGCCTGAAGGGAGATGTGTATTGGCCACCACCTTGGGAAGAAAAAAGAAAAGTAAGATAAAAAACATTGCTAAGAACAATAACAGAAACACCAGATATCTGACAGAAATGCTGCATAAGCATTATGATCTCCCCCCAAAAAAATAAGCCTGAAGAGCCCTATCATGTACTTACACAAAAATAAATAGCTAGAATTTTAAACTTTCTTATTTACCTGTAATTTTCGAGGTGACTCCCTACCAACCTAGGATCCCAGCCACAGGAGAGTTTGCTGAGAGAGCAGTGCTTTCTCTCCAGAGAGGCACCTCCAAATATTACTTGGATATATCCACTTGGACCACTCAAGGGATTAGGAAAAAACAGCAAAATCACAGTTTGGGGGCAAAACAACCACCAAAAACACACACTGAAAAAAAACAAACCCCAAAACAAAAACCCACCTCAACACCAAAAAACCTTCAGACACACAAAGAAAGAGGTTTAAGTTAAAGAAAGCCGTGAGGAGTGAAGAAAGGAGAGGCGCAAGGAGAATGTGAAATAGAGCCATCTGTAATCCCCAGCGCTGCAGCTATTTCAGGAAGAAAGGGGTGAGCAGTGCGTGCACAGCCCAAGGATGCAGAGGGCTTTAGTTCAGAGGATGATGTCTGCAGTGCAATTCCAGGAAAAGCAAGGAGTGTATGCACAGCCAAAGCCGGGCACCTGTCACTCAGCTGCCATATTTGCAGCTGTACTATCAAATGAACGTGTTGATTCCAGCTGGGCTGTGGTGCCAGGTGCAATCTTGTTAAAGCAACAGTGATAAGCAGCAATCTTAGGCTGGGCAAGTGTGACCAACTGCAGGTGATGGAAAATGAGTCTTCTGAGGCCAGCTGGCAGCAGCAGGCCGTGGCTAAAAGCTGCACAAAACGAAATCTGATCTTCTTTTGGGTTTACACTTGCCTACAGAAGTACTGTATAAAGCAAGCAGCCTTCTGCAGAGATGTCAATGACTGCGGACACTGGGAAGAGGTCAGGTCTGGTCCAAATAGCTGCTCAAAGCAAAGGCAAAAGGAAAACTACAAATGTGCTGGTCTATATGAGGCAGGTAGGGACTTTGGGCAGCAGTGGAGGCTTTAGAATCCTAGTGCTCCTTAGCTAAAAATTTGAGTGAATGTCACCAATGGCAAGAAAACATGGAAGAGCTCAAACTTAGATAGAGGAATTACTACGAAAGGATGTGAACAATCCAGAGGACCAACAAGATTGCCAAAGGACAAGGAAGTGTTCCTACTTACTTGCTGGTGAGAACTACCTGCTGCCATCACAGGATTAAGAGACACCAGGATGTGAAGGTGTGCCAAAAAGGGCTGTGTCTGTCCACAGTGCAGGAATTAGGAATGGTCACATCAGCAATTAAGAAAAGGCAGGCAAAAACTGGCCCCAAACTTTATCATGATGATAAAAAGATGCAGCACAGTAAGTAGGGTGGTACAGCTTCTCACTGTGGGAATTTCCTGGAGTTGCCAGGAGAGGCATCAGAGCCATTCCCAGGCTGACTTACTACAGTTGTGGCACCTCTACAAACAGATTTCTTCACAAACAGCCCGTTTAGATTTACGTGCCTAGGGACCATGTGACACCTAAATAGTGCAGGAGTGCTCACTGCACATCCATCTTGCATGAAGGCAGCATCATTTTGCAGTGTATCTTACACTGGTACTAAATCCCTTTTATTATGGAAGAGGGTGTAATCTTAGTAGGATTCCAGAGATTTAAAAAGTTTTATTGTTGTATTTATTGACAATACATAATAAAGTTTCTTCCAGCATTCATTGGCTTTTTGACTGCCTCACTTATACTTTATAATGTCAGGATTTCTTTCTATTTTTTAATTTTTTTTTTTTTTTTTTTTCAGATTTTTTTTTTCTTTTATTAAGGAACTGCATACCTCAGAAAGAAACCACAGGCCTTTCACGGAATGATTAATTAAGGGAACCATTCATTAAATTTCAAATGCGTGTGGCACCTAGTATGGAGGCATAGAAGGAGGATGGTGAAAGTACTTCAGTCATAGATTAAAGAGACTACTAAACTTGAAAGCAATGTTAAAGACAGGATGTGTAACCATAATCTCATAAGACCAAGCATAAATAATGCTACCAGTTTGCTACAGTCCCTGCAATTTCTGAAATAAGATTCAGCCTATTCTGGTGTCACTGTTGGAATAGTTCATAAACTCTCAGATGTCTTTCAAGACACCTGGATAAATACCTTCAATCTGATTATTCATGAGCTTGCTTTGAGAGTATGTGTTTGAATTAAAAACCGTTTTACTTTGGCTTTACATCACATTTTATCTTTGCATACTACAAGATTGTTTTTAACCAGTTTACCAAATCTCAGACTCCTGTTTCAAACCACAACATCAGCACAATGAAGCACTGCTGCCTTCCTTTTGTGTGGCAGGAGGGACATCAGAGGACAGTGTGAAGCTGGCAGACTGGCAGAAGTCTGCTTCACTCTGCCTTGCTCAACACAGCAACCCTCTATAACAGCATTAGGACAATAAGGAATTCAAATACCTATGACAAAACAAAATGAAACAAATATATATGAAAAAGAATTAAATTCTACTGCCTGTGGAGGTGTTCTGCATGGAGACCTCTGGACTTCTGGTTCATGGGAACTAAGGATGCCTCTGACAATGCCATTTAATCCCATGCTGTTCCTTGGAGCTCAGAGTGTCTTGTTAACCAACAAAGCAAAGGATCTAATGAGTAATCCACATTATCCATTTAAAAAAACAAAGAAAGAAAATCAAACTCCTTGACTTTCCTCAACCACTATGCTTCTTTTCTGCCATGAGTGCTCTTAATTGCTTATCTGAAATTTCAATTATTACAAAAACAGGTCAGGTGGAGCGAAGGGATTACAATTAACTTCTCTTTGTGCTAATGCTGATCATTAAAGAAAAACAAGAAAGGAAACAAAAACCTAAAGGTTTTGATCCTCAAACATACCTGCCAGATACCTGGGCCACATCTGTATTGCATTTGCCAGCCCTCAATCATGGCATGTCAGTCTGGACACAAATAGTTTTCAAAATCAAGCCCGACTGTCCTCGAGTGTGTTTGCAAATGTTTTTCAAGTAACCTGGAAGAAAATATATTATTAAAGGACTCATGCTTGATCTGTGAGCTGTTTGCCCTGTTGTCTACTTCCTGCTGTGGGAGTGGTGTGACAGAATGTCCAACAGGAAAAGGAAAATATAACCTGTGTGAATTGAGACAGATAATGTGGCTCCCTGTTAATAAAATTTGGCTTGAGAGCCCCTGTGTTTTATAACATTCATACATCTTTCTACTGGACAAGGTTGTGCAGGGAATGATGTAAGGACATAAATGCTGTGATGTGCTGATTATTTAGGCACCACTGGAAAATCAGATAGCAGGAAAAAAACCCTAACAAATAACAAATATTTCTGTTTTCTGGATAATGTAAAAATAGAGAGTTTACTGATGGACTTCTTTATATTGCTAAAACCTTCTACCAATGCCCACCTTTTTCAGACAAGGGGAACCAGATCCCTTCCTGGAGCCAACAAATAGTTGTCAGTCTGTTCATTTCATCGAGTTGTTTAACGCCAGCAAAAAGTTTTCTGTACCCAAGGGTGTAAGGGGGGCCTCATGGTGCAGCCACACTGGTAACAGCAATTCACAGATACCACATTCCTGAGGACTGAGCCAGAGAGGAGACCGGCTCCAGGCTCTGCGAAAAACATGTCACACAAGTGCCCCTCCTACCAAAATGACCAGCCAGAACCAAGGATGGCTCATTGGGACACGTGTCCATGCGACAGCAACACTAACTTACAGATGAGTTTAAATTCCCAGCATCAACAAAAGTCAAGAGGCTCAAGAAATGAAAGTGAGATTTCCAAGTCACATTGCCCAAGCACGCCATGTACCCAGAATCAGCCAGGAGCATCTTACCCAGGTACAGCTGGATCTGCTGGAGGATGTTTTTCAGAGAGCTCACTCACCATTTACTCTGAAACTCTCCTCCTTCCCCCTCCTGCCTTTAAAGTAAATGATGTCTCGCTGTCAGAAGCAGAGCAAATAACGAGAACATAATTTACTTCACAGGGACTATGGGTCACCAATTGGCTACAGCTGTGAGAAAGGTAAATGTGCTCTTAAACTCCATTACCAGAGGTATTCCAATACAGATCTAATAGAAAAGCTATTCTGCAAGACATTCTGCAAGGTAGGTTGTATATAAACAGATATTTGCTTAACTCTGTATTTCCAGTTGATCATTAAATTGCTCTGAATCTTGCCAATATTTTGGGAAATATTTGCAATTTACCACTTCAGAATTCAAATACAAATATAGCCCCATTGTATACCAGATTTCCACTCCTGAATATATTCTTCTTATGGGAGCAATGAATAAATTGAGATTATTGGCAAATGGTGGAGGCTTACAACGTAATAAAGTGAAAAACTTTTACATTTTAGTCAAAACAGCAAACTTAATGATGAAATGTAAGCTTCACTTCCTTTTCCCAGCAAGTCATGGGAAGAATGCTTTTAAAAGCTGCTTACCTCCTTCTACTCCAACCCCAACCAGAATTCACAAACAAAAAAAAAAAATCAGGTTTTGAACATCCTATGCTGACCTGACAAAGTTGAATAGACAAAAGTGGGAACTTTTTTGTTGTTTTGCTTTTTGTTTTGTTTTGGGATTTTTAAAATAGGACTATAGTGTGGTACTCTGGAGGCTTCAATGGCAAGGTATTAAAAAAAACTGGACAATTTAAAGAACCTCTTATTCTCTCTGCAGAAAATCATCTTTACCATGCAGTTACTTGCTGTAAGTTATCAGACAAGAGTGAAATAAAATTCCCTTCCTATCAGAATGTAACCATTGCTTTGGTCTTGGTGACAAGATGTGAATCAGCAGTGTGCTGTGTGTCCTCCAGGGCAGGTGTCAGAACAAAGGAAAAGCACTGGGAGAGTTGTAAAATTTGGATGTACTTGCTCTCCTCCTCTCCCCTCTCTGCCCTTATCCTGGTGTTTGTCCCAGCCTGCCCAGCCCGTGGAGATGCTCATTCTCTGAGAATGCCTCTGTGGCCAGGGTTCCTGGTGGCCCGAGCCCCGAGGCACTGCTGGCTGCCAGCTGTGGCACAAGTCACTGCACACACTGCTGCTCTGATGGTGACAGTGGCCCGTGGAGAGATAAAATGTGACCAAGAAGCTGATACCAGCTACATTTCAGATGCTGTTCACTGGCTTTATTTTTTAATCCCCTGTCCATCTGCTGATGGTGGTTGTGTTATTTTTCTTTCTCCCCCCATTTTTGGATAAGCCTTCAAATTGTACTTGCCATAATGAGCCAAATCTGCCCAGTCTCTTCTGTGCCACGTGCAGCAATAGTGAATGATGCACTGCAGGGATCACCAAGGTTTGTTAGAGCTTTCAAGCTGAGTAACAGAACCTGTGTGTTCTCACTGTTTAATTTTTCATTTCTTGCAGCCATGAGCAAGACCAGAAGGACTTTGGGGAGGAAAATTCAGGGTCAGCTTTCAATATTTGATGCTATTAACAAGCTAGGACACCTTCAGAAATTCTACATCAGCTTTGAAAGGAAACAGACACAAATGTTAAAGTTGCTATACAAATGTTTATAGAGATGGCAAAGATATGCTGCAGAGCCAGTTTCACCAAGAAATATTGATTGTGTTGGGGCTTATGTGCTTAACTATTTCATTGCATGGATTTTATAGGTGACATTTGAAAAAGGTTAATGCATTCATTTTATTTTGAGCTAAGGGGGACCACAGACTATCATGTAATAAGGTGTCATCGTATATATACTGAATAAAAGTAGTTTTATAGAAAATTTTAAAACTATATCAAATGTTAATACCTAAGTAAAAATACACATTTTAAATCAATATTTTTTTGTTATAGTCTAGTTAATCTCAAGGTGATGATAACAGGAATATTGAAGTGTGATCTCTCGAAAGTTTAAAACAAATGCAGGAAAGCAAATTTCATAACAACTTGCCTCTTTGCCTCATTGAAACAACACTTTGGGGTATATGTTGTCAAACAGAGCCAGTTCACAGTGCTGAATGTTTTCCAAAGGTACAGTAAGTGCCACCATTGTACAAGAATCTCATAATTTAGCTACTGACAGTACAAAACATGATGACTTCACTTTAAAAAAACCCATTACACAACTCCTCAGATAGAGTTAGGACCCTATGAAGAATCATCAGCTGAATGTTATTTTCAAAGTTCATCTACTGTGCATCACACATTTTCTTGTTGTCCTTTGCAGTTTTAACAAGGTACAGAGCAGCACACCCTGAAGATTGCTCACTAGATCCTCTTGTTCCCCATGGGCAGACTGTCCAATGAATGGTCTGTGTCTACACCAGCAGAAATACCCCTAGCCTAGTCAAACTAAAGCCCTGGCCAGGCTGACCCAGGCTAAAGTGAAATTCCATTTTAACTTTCCTCCAGAGCTGAGGAAACTGGAGCTGTCAGTCTCTGGTGAGGACTCCAAAGCACCGTGCTCATCTCCATGTTTGTGGGGTCATTCGATTTCAGCCCTGACTTGAATATGAGCTACCTTGCCAGAAGCCATTGGCATCACATTCCAGGTAAAGCTGGGATGAGGGAACACCTGAGCCTGCTGTCCTGCAGGTTTTGGTTCAAGCTTTAGTCAAGAGAAGAGAGGGTCTGTGGAGGGTCTGTTCCCTTCCTCTCCTTTCAACAGCAGAAGTGACAGCATCATGACATGGGGAGGGAGTACTGACTGATCCACAATGCCCAAGTGGTCCTCTGGCAGCAGGGAAGGAATCTCACTCTCCAGGCCATCCTCCCAGCCCTCTTCTGACCATTGTGAAGCTGAGTTGATAAAATAAGACGAAGTATCAAAGTATGAACAAGCCAAAACAGGCTCCAAAAGCACAAATTTGTAGATGAAAACACACCTAGTGATTAAAGGCACTGGCTCTGCTTTCAAAGGTAAAGCACCAGTGTCAAGAAATTCCTGGAAAAGGCCATGAGGTTGAACATACAAGATGTGTGTAGAGTTTGGAGGGTGGGATATCATCAGCTAAATGAATCACTGTTACAGGAAAAAATGCAGTGCTCACCCATGGTAGCACAGATAATCTTTTGTATTTAATAGAAGCTTAGAAAATACCCAACTTTTCCACAAAAGCTCGGTGCATTCCCTCATTTTACAAACTTTAACTGTTAGTACAGACCTCACAGGCAGATGACTCAATACAGGACAGCAGTCTGTTTTACTGCCTCTCTTCTGAGCACCTGCTGAGGTTTTGCAGAGCCAAATTGATGATTGTTATCTCAAATGACCTCTTAATAACTCTTACACAGCACATAGCCCACAAAGATCTGGACGTTGCCATTTCAGTAGTGCTTGCTGCACATATTACTTTTGGAATAAGGATCAACTTATGTCTCCTGCAAAGTCACTGCAAGTCTCCATTATAGTTCACTTTCATCCAAAATGGAGCATTTCTTGACACGTTCTCATGTCTGCTACATAACTCATGTTGACTACTTGCATTTTTTATATTGTAATCTAAATATGACATAAAAAATAATTTACAGTCAAACATTTCATTTTTACCATCCCGTAGTGACATTCAGCTTTCCTAGTTCTAACTGCCCATATGTCCACTGAGACCAATCATTCTCTACTGACAGATCCATTTTTAGAAAGAAATGAGAAAAATATTTCATATGCCTTGCAACGTAGTCACACGGAAAAGTTTCATCTCGATGCTCTTTCTGTCTGCAGCAGGCAAGTGCTCAAGGGAACAGATCTCATATTGTCACTACCAGAAACCAAAACTGAATCTTGTCTTTGTACAAATGTGGGAAATACCTGCTCCTGATGACCGGCAAACTTCTTACAGTGCAAGTGTGACGCAAACAAGCTAAGTCCGAGCAAGGAGAGACTCAGGGCACATGAATGGTAGGATGCCTCAGAAAAGACAACCCACAGAATCCAGAGACATCTTGTTTTCCATCCCTGCCTTCTTATTACCCTCCTGGGTAATAGGTAACTTGAATTATGTTAAAAAATTATGCCCTGTGATTTCCTCAGGGTACCTTAACAGTCCAGGGGAGTGTGTGCACATGGGTGGGGAAGAGGAAGGAACTCAGAGAAAAATCCTTTCTTCATTTTCTTTAGCGAAAAAGAGTAAATAAAGATTTTGAGGTTGTCAATCTTGAGATAAGCATGTAAGCTTACCTAATAAAAATATATTATAATTTCAAGCCTCTGGGAAGTGTCTTGCCTTTCACAATTTCTGGTGAGTGTAGGATTGATTTCTAGGGTTTGGTACTTCTATGCATACCCAAAATTTACCAACACATCCCCTCAGGAACATATCTATGACAACAGAGAGAAATGGGTAGATACACATGTATACTTCTAGGATAAAATCCAGTGCTCCCAAACCTGTTTGGCTGTGTGCCAGGATGACAGCAGAACAGGGAGGAGAGGGGGGCTGCTGGCTGAACTGAGTTTTAGCAGCGTTCATCCACTGCTTATTCATGAACAGCACAGGAGTCTCAGCCCTGGTCTGGCTGACCAAATGATTAAATTCATTTTTTGTTTAACCTACGAGACAAATTGTTGATTTTATTAGCCTAGAGGTGATACTAGAAAGGTGAAAAAAGAGGAATGTGATCATTATCCTTGAAGTCTTGCAAAAAATGCAATACTTACAGAAACCAATTTAGAGGAAGAAACTTCTTCAGACACAGTGAAAAGGAATATGAAATCTGCCTTTATGCCTGAGAATGAATCTGGCTCTGTAAGACAAGTGATGTATCACAACAGCAGATGCAGCAGCAAACAAAACCAAGGGTAGAACACGATTGGACAAAACAAGATCTCAACAACTGTATGTATTAGTTACTGGTGGATGCTGAATCCTGCCCTATCACTGAATGTTTAAGAATAAGTCTGTATACACACTCTGTAATTGAATGTCAAGAAAAATGAAAATATATTGTTTTATTGCTACTGTTCATTGATTTATCGAAGTGATTTATTGTCATTGGACATGAGGACCAACAAATCATTTTGCTGACACCATCAGCTGCCTTAACTAGGTTGTCAGTTCACGACATTAAAGGTAATGGATGGTGATTATTTTACTGTAATGGGTTTAATCAGTGCTTTGAATGACTTAGCAGTCGTGTCATAGTACAGCCAAGTCATCATTCATCAAGGCGGCATTTTGTTTACCAACATCATCTATAATTCATTTGATTGTTGACAATCATCAACAAATACCTCTCAGGCTAAGTTTTTTTCAGAAATGAAAATCTGCACGGCTGCAGCATACTAACTACCCCTGGTTTCCAATAAGAGGAGAAACACGGGAAGGTGCTTGCTCCTCTCTGAGAAGAGGAACTGTCAGCCTGAAGAGGCACTGCCAGCCGAGGCTGCATTCCCCTGGGCTGTGTTTCAGCCCAGCACTAGGATTTACAGCTTTCTGAAGCACACAGTGCTTGTTCTGCTGTATGTGATTGCTGTGAATTGAATTCTGCATTACACAGAAATTTGGGCTTGTTTTAGAAAAAGAGAAGTGCAACCAACCTGCTCTGTATTCCCAACGGAGAAAACAGTGCAAGCATCACCTGTTTTTCTCTCCCTGAATGGGATAAAATCATATGTTTATTTGTACTATGATTGAGTTACTTGTGGAGAACTCAAGACTCATAAAAATTCCTGTTAACTTTGTGGAAAAGGGTGAAACATTATCATCTTAAGACAGGCCTTTGGATCATTACTTGTGTTATGTCTTTTATGGGTAAGGGTCAACATGCAAATTGCTAAAGAAGTTGCATATTGAGCTGACAGGGTAACAGCTTAATTAGCCACCAAGTTGGATCATTAATACAAATTACTGGAAACTTGATAGAGCTCCAGTAGCTTCCCTTCGAGCTTTTAGTGCAAATTTTTTCTGACATTTGCACCACAGATCTCAACATTTATATTCTACTTATCTACTGGTGCATGGACAGGGAGCTATTTCAGATGTAGCAAAAGAAGAGTATCAAAGTTCTGCCTTTCAGACGTGAGAAAGACCCTAGCAGAGTAAAAGACAATTGGCAGCTGCTCCAGATACCTTAATGGAAAAGGAAATTTAAATTTGAAATTTAAATTTCAAAGTAATGTGAAAATATTTTACATTTCAAAAAACATATTTGATTATTGTGTATAAATATGTAAGAGACCAGCAGAAATGGAGTTTAAAGAAAAGATATTTGAAAAGAATGTTTAAAGTAAAAACAATCCTTTTTTTCTTACTCAAGATTTTCCCTACAAATCTTAAAACTCTGAGAAATGAATGCATTTTTTGAAAAGGTGGAGCAGATTTTGAGAGTGCAAGTAGGATAAGGAATAAAAGCTACCTTCAAGGTCAGCAGCAAACACAAACCAGTGTTCCAGTTCAAAGACTAGACTAGAGCTGTCTGATGTGCCAAAAAAAAAAAAGAAAAAAAAGAAAAAAAAAAAGCCTAAGGTTTGATGGAAATTATTAAATTACATCCTTCTTGTTCATGAGAAAATGTATGACCAGATGTACAAGCACCCATACCCACATTGTCATCAAAATTGTTAAGAGATACAATGAAACACAGACAGCAACACAGCATTAGGAATAAGTTATCCTGCAGATAAGTAATATCCTGGCAGTATCCTAGACTGGGATATCCGTGGATTAGAGATGGTCTGCAGTGGGGAAGTTACTTTTATTAGAGTTAAAAGGAGATTAAATAAGCTATTGGAGATGTGTTCCAACCCCAATAGTCTTTCACATGCAGAAGTGAAGCTGAAGTGAATAGGAAGAACTGATAAAGAATCTCATGTAGCTAACAAATGTCATTACTATGAAATGGAAAGATACCAATGCTGGTGCAAGCCCAAAACTACAGAAAACATAGTTAGTAAGGATTGTTTAACCATTTTAAAAGCAACTGATATTAGTGTGAAACAGAAAGTACAAGACAAACTCCTAAAAAGCTTTGGAAAACTCCAAATTTACAGTCCCTAAATATCGAGTACTTTCACAGAACACAACCCTGAAAACTAAAATACTGCATTTATTAGCATCCAGGCAGTTATATATGATTTCTCTAGCAGAACCTCCTGCTATTCAGTCAGACATTGCATTCTTAAAATTTTGCAGTGTTATTTCCTAAATACCTTATTCAACATTGCAAGATTCTTGAACTAGATGTCTTCTTGGAAAAGCTTTCTCACAGAGTTCTGATTGCATGGATAACGTGCTGGATGTTTCTTCATGAATTTAGCAACTCCTTGGTCTTCTAAATCTGAGGCAAATTTAGCTATGTGGATATTGTCCCTGGATTTAGGATATGAAACTGAAGCTTAAATGCTGGGTTTGCTGACTTGGCAGGCAGCAGGATACCTCATCACAAAGATGTTATGACATTGAGCAGAATATTCTATCTAAAAAGCGGTTGCTAGGTCTTTCAGGAGAGGAAGCAAAGCTTAAATACATGCAAAAAGAGTATCTCAGTCAGAAAAGCTCGATATTGGGTCTATCCTTAAATATTTTTAGGATGAAACCTGATTTGGGAAGGAGTTTTTTTGAGTTTCTCTTTGGTCTGGGGTTGGTTTTCTTCATGAACTGGTGGAAGGTGAAAGCTCAAATCTGGCTGCTGCCAGGAAAAGCCTTTTTCTATAGAAACATTCCCTTACTTCCACCACCTGTCATTGCCCTTGCACGCTCTGACCGAGATATTAATAAAGAAGTGTCCCCTTCTCAAAGCTGAGGAACAAGAGATCTGTACAGTCAGAGAGTGTTGTGCCCACAGCTTTCTCCCTCGGTATTTCTGAGATGGTGAGCCAGCACGCAGAGCCTCCTTTTAAAGGGGCATTTTCTTTGCAAGGTGTTTTACTGGTGCCAGTAGCCACACTGGGCATATGGATAGCAAAAGAAAAAAGGCACATTAATAGCAAGTACCTTCATGGAGCTGCTTTCATGACACTGATCTCAGACCATACTCAGCTGTTTGGTAGAAACCACGCACACAAAGTGAACTCTGGATACAGTGCCTGGGTTTGGAATTAGTGTCCCTCCAAGGTGACGTCTCTGGCAACCGGCGAGGCAAGAAGTGTGGCTGTAAGAAATGCTCGAGTAATGCCTGCACTGCAGGCAGGAGAGGAGGCAGCAGAGCTGCTGAGCTTTAATCTACACATCTCCAGCAGTGCCAGCATGGAAGATACAGCAGCACCGACTGCAACCAGCAAGGCATTAACACAGGCTGAAGCCCACACTGCTGTGTCTTCATTTATCCTCATGTTTCATCAAGTCTCCAGAGAGTGGTGGGGGATGTGAAATCCCTCAGCACAGGATTGATTTGAGTGTCTTGCCGAGATAATTCACATGTCAATACTGTTAACCATTTCATTTTTTCTTATGAAGGAAGGGAAAGGCAATAACAAATCGCATTGGAATCTAGTTTCGAGCTTCCAGCAAACTCAACAAATCAAGAACAGGAAGCTATACTCAGCTGAAGAAAATGGCAAAGGGCATGTCGGGGAGTCAAGTCGGAAAATCATAGTATGGACAGGCAAAAGAGATGTCCAGGATCAATTTACAAAAAGCAAAGATTTTCTTCCAAAACGATGTATCAAGAGAAGCGTGTCTGCTGAAGAGTTTCTAGAAGCAACAATTAGTCAAAAGGCTTGTGCTTTATTAGAGGAGTGAAATCAATGCAGTCAGTGGCTGTTAGGAAAAAATTGAGAGATGACATATAGCTTCTGGAGAAAAGCCAGAGCAACTGCCTCAAACCAAAATGCAAACAAGTGAGGGTTTAGATCAGAAAAAATTAGTAGTATTTCAGTCAGCGTCCTGAAAGAAATCACACATGGAAGTACTCCTAGCTTAAACAGGCTTCATGTTTACAGAATCTTTTAACAGTTCAGTGGAAAACTAGACCAGCAAATCTCACTTTTTATACCAAGTTAACTAATAAAAATTGTAATAAAGAAATAAGCATCACGCAGACAAATAAATTCAACGTAGGAAAGCCAGGACACAAAGCCATGTCTCACAAAGGTATTCAGGCTCTCTGAAGGATATGATAAATGGGGATGAGGCCATTTCGATTGATCTTCTGTACTGGGATTTCCAAAGAGATTTTGACAAGTTTTCTCAGAAAAGAGTTTTTTTTTTTAATTAAACTGTATGGAACTAAAGGAAGGTCCTTTCCAGGATAAATGACTTCTTAAAAGGCAGAATGTAAAGATTGAAAATAAATAGTAATTTTCCTAATGTAGGGAAGTTAAACTGTGAACCCATTTGAATTGTCCCCAATGCATTTAAAGCCCAGGAAAGGAATAAATAGTGAGGTGACAGAGATTCTTTATGATTCAAAATTACTTAGGGCACTAAAAATGAAAACTGATTATGAGAAGCAAGAGAATGATCTCACAATGCTGAATGATGGGACAATCAATCAATGTCAGGTGAAATTTAAAGCACAGCATTTGGGGGAAAAAACAGTCTAAATATATATATTAATGTACTCTAAATTACCCCCCAGCCCTCAGGAAAGATCTTGGAGTCATTATTGATAGTTCTTTGAAAGTGTTAGTTCATGGATTGGGAGCAGTGAGGAAGGAAAACAGAATAGCAAGAATCATTATTGAAGGATGGAAAACAAGAGCAAAAACATCATTATGCCACTTTATAAACCCATGGTGTTCCCGCAGCTTGAATTCTGCATTTCTTTCTAGGCACCCCACCTCTAAAAGGATAGAGCAGCAGAAGAAAACATATAAAGACAATCAAACAATCCCAGAAAAGAATACAGTATCCATACAAAGAAGGATCACACAGACTAAGGTTTTTTAAACTTGGAAAACAATGGTAAAGGAAAGGTAGGAGGGATTTCTGTAAAAATAAGGAATATCATTGCAAAGAGTTTAGAGAACAAGTTATTTATTATGCCCCAGCCTGATTTGATGCTGCTTAATTTAAACATTATCAGGCAGCAGATTAAATCTAGGAAAAGAGAGCAGATTTATCGTTTTGACCACAATCTATAACTAAAATGTCAAAATTAATTGCCAAGCACACTGTGGGAACCAGCATCTAAACAGATCTAGAAAAAAAAAAAACAAACAAGCCACCACCACATAAACAATAGATAAATTAATGAAAGGAATGGCCTGTGAGAGCCTGAAAGGTGTGACTAAAAGAGCAGGCTTGATCTGTTGTGGAATCATAAACCCATTTGCTTCTTCTGTAGTAAGCCCAGATCTCTCTGCTCTCACTGAGATCTTCCCTTCCCCAGCTGACAAATTTTGACTATTCTATTTAAAAAAAGGATGTCAAAATACAGGAAGCATAGGGGTTGAAATGCTAGCTGGAACCCTTAAATGTAACTAAAAAAATGATTCAGGTTTGATGAGAAGAAGATGGCAATGTGGTGTTCACCCAGAACATTATCTCTATGTTGCTGTGTATACCTGAATCTACACCATATAAAAATATATATAGATATATATACATATAAAGAAGCAGGATTTTTTGTTGTTGTTGCATCCTTTTGTGACTCCCACATACAATAAGGATCTTAACCCTGTTGAGGAAATATGCCTGAAAATTGAACTATAAATTTGACTCTGCTCCTCTGATCAATATAGATCATCTTGCACTATTTACTTGACTGCATTAGTGTGAAGAATACAGAAATATATTTTTGAAAAACCTCAAAAATGTCCATCAGAGTGTAAGATATCCTGGTGCACATAGAGGGGCAGAGACTCCCTAGTCTTCCCAGTGCCTTTGGAAACTGGACTTCAGAATATTGGTTCAGTGGCCTGCTTGAGAGAAGAGAATGATCTTATTTTTACTTCCCAGTGAATTTCATGCTTTCAAGTTCACTCAAACAGAATGAGGGCAAATTGAGCTGAAAAAAAAAAAAGCAAAGGGTATCTGTGAATCAGCTGAAGGAAGCTCCAGCTAGAGCCTCCATGGAAATTGCTCTTTTTCCTCATTTTCCTGAATTTGGTAGCAGTGACTGCATCAAGTTTGTAAGCAGCTCTGCCTGGCTTAATAATAATACACTGGCAAAAAGAAACACATTCTTCCTCTGGTTTTATTGCCTGCAAAATGCCATGAGAGTTTCAAATTCAAGCAATCAATGTGAAGGAGAATAGACCATAAAAGCAAAGATTATTGCCTCAGAAATAGCTCTACTTTCCCTATCTCTCAATAATGAGGCAAGAACTTTATGGAAGATTTGACAGTGTCTGGTGCATGGTATAAAGGAGAAAGAAACACATACATGATTTGATTCTAGGAAAAAGATTATTGGATTTTACACAGCTTGGAAGAGAGAGCTGGAAAGATCAGCCTCTTGTCTTGCAAGTAACGCTCTTAAGTTAAAATGTGATCTTAACGCTTCCATTCTGCACCGAGAAAATGAAATGCAACCACCAGAGAAAAGTGCAAAAAGTCAAATGTATTCCTGCAAAAAAGCAGTGTGCAAATTGCATGCAAATGAGTTGTCATTTTCTAAGAGCACATCTCCTTCCATTAGAAAAGGAAAACTTAACTGAAAAGCATGCTGTTCACATGCTGTTTGTAAGCTATTAAGGTAGTCTGAAAGTGATGCTCTGCAAACTCTATTTTCATCTGTTTCTTGCTGATGAAATACACTCAAAGACCCACTTTTAAAAGATACACAAAGTTAATTTATTCTTCAGTATGAAGCAGAGAGATATTCTGGGTTGTCTTTGATCGTGAAGACATACCTTGTTATGAAATATACGCCAGATGCTTAGATTCAGGGGGACTGGGTTTTTTGGTCAAACGCTGTCACTAGAATATTTTTCCCTTACCTTGAACATTTTAAAACATCAGTTATCAAATTCCTTCAGAAATTATTTCAAATGTATTGGTGCTGGTTCAGATATTTTCTTTTTCTTTCCCATTATTATGCATAAGTCAAAATTACATCAAACTCAGCTAGACTACTAATATGAATTTCTTATCTTATCTACTCTGGAAATGCTTAAATAGCAGGTATTTAAAATCTCAAAGACACAGCACAAGTAGAGACAGCTTAACATAAAAAAACCCTACTTTCATTTCCCCAGACAAAAATGACTGAATCTTCACTAACAGGTAAAGCTACAGTGTCATTTAGGATATTACACAAAACTTGAAAGAAAATTGTTACTTTCACCCTGTTCATAATGTCTATGCTCAGAGTGGTATGCCATGAAATGGTGCAGGAAATATCCATATTTTGGAACTTCTACTTTGTTTTTTTCAAAACTGACTTTTTGTTTGGGGGAAGGAGTTAATGAACCTCAAGAGAAACTTTAACAATGTTTTGTTTTGTTTTTGAAACAGAATGAAAACACCTATTGACATATCAACATCCACCCGAAAGAGAAGCACACACTGAAAATAGCTCTGCCTTGCAATGCAAGACTCTTTGGAGTTTCCTCATGCTCTAAACCAATTTTTGAAGAGATTTGGTGTTTGAACTCATTTAGATCCTACAACACTGATGGGTGTGAGGCTTTAATGGCTGGAAAAATCTGGGACATAAAGCGTATGGGCCACCGTTCACCATCTGTGTTACCGGAGTGACAGGAGGGGAATATTCTGAAAAGCAATATATCTGTGTGAGTAAACTTGGGCAGTATGGCAAAAAGTCATCTGACAGCCAACCTCACCAGAGATTAATTACAGTCCAAATTAGAAACAAATACCGTAAATGTGCAACTTTAATGGCTAAAAATCTCCTCTCTTTTCAAATATGTTTTTCATGTTATATTTTAGGACACAAATGTA
Organism: Nicator chloris; assembly: GCA_013400495.1. Classification (NCBI taxonomy): domain Eukaryota; kingdom Metazoa; phylum Chordata; class Aves; order Passeriformes; family Pycnonotidae; genus Nicator; species Nicator chloris. The sequence goes on from WAAE01021230.1 coordinate 89,853, forward strand.
ATATCAGTCTCAAAATATCCTCATTCCCTCTTTAATATAACATTTATTCTGTTATGTTGATTTTTGTTCATCTCTGAGTTGGAATTTAACAGTAGATTAGATCACTTTAGAGCTTTTGTTACTATGGTAACACTGCACTGCTGTTATATTTCTTCACCTCCAATCTTGATTTTGAGGTGAGTGGCTATATTTATTCCTGTCCTTTACAGGATCTCAGTGTGATGGAAAAGCATTTGGTAGAAGAAAAATGTTAGCATAAGCTCCCACTGTAAGGTGGGAAGTCCACAGTGGCTAATTTGGGCTGAAGGTCAAGTGTGCAGTGGGTTAAATGCATTCACTTAACTTTTTAAGTCATTCAGTTCTAAATTAAATTAAACTACAGGTGAGTAAAGTTTATGCTGGTCACTCTTGAGTTGCCTCTCTGAGTAGCTTAGGAACAGTATGGCACTAGAGAGGTGTTCTGAGAAGAGACCAACTCCAGCTCCTCCAAGAGAGGAGACATTTATCATCCAACACAAAGATGGAGAAAGCCAATCCTACAGTACACAGATGTTTTGTGCTCTACAAAACCTTCATTGAAGCTGCAGTCCACGGAGCAGAAATTCCCTGCAGATTAGGACCACACGACGTGGAGATTGTTCACAGCCTCAGAGAGCCCAGTTGTCCCCCATGCAGCTCAGACTGCCCATGTGCTACTACTCTGTGGAAAATTAATTTCTCACCTGTCTGCACTGCACCTGGCTTTATTGGCCTGTAATAGTGGGTACCTCACATGAACACCAAGCATTCACAAAAATACAGATGGTATTGGAAGCCAGGTTCATTAAAAACATCACCTGATGCTTCCCACTGGAGAATTTTCTTTCATGTTGCTTATAATTTTGTTAAACTAATCTGAAGCCTAAATATAGGATGTTTACCCATTGAATGTTTAGATGTGCATCACAGGATGGTTTGAAAGGAACCTTAAAGACCATTCTAGTTCCAGAGCCCTGCCATAGGCAGGGATACCTTCCACCAGACCAGGCTGCTCAGAGACTCATCCAGTCTGGCCAGGAGCACTCCCAGGGTGGGAGCATAATCTCCTCAGTCTTCCTCTACAGAAGGAGAAACACTTCTCAAGTTAAATAACTTACAATACAGAGAGCCTCCTGAATAAAATTGCCTTTGGGAGGCAGGGCTTTCTCTCAGAAAATTAAGGAAGTGCAAGGCTACTTTCTTATTAAGCTACAACTAATGTTGTGAATAGTCCTTCTAGGCATTTATAGCATGCTTATATTTTCAGGGGAAATTTTAAGAAAAATGTTTGGGCAATTTTTGATGTAGAATTACAGAAAAAAAAAAATAAAGTTTTCCCATATGGCTTTTGTCTGGGACGTGTCTTTCATCATCCTGTGAAAATCAAGCCAAATTCTGTCAACTCAGGAACCTGTAAAATATATAGCTCACACAAAGAGGTAAGACTCTTCCACCTTCTAAATAAATCCTCTCTTCCCAGCCATGTTAGAACCTCACCTCTCAACCTCCATTCCCAAGGGAGCAGGCAGCATTGTTCCATCCCATCCGAGCTCCCAAAAACGCGCACGCAAACCCCTTCGCTTTAGACAGCAGGTAGGATTAATTGCTTTTTAATTAGGCAATGCGTTACATCTGCCCAATTCTCCCAGCAACCACAGGGTGGCGATCGTGTTCTGCGCTATCAAATTAATGGCTTTTGGCTCACAAGGTCACTTTGCACAAATAAACATCATGTACATCCTCTCGAAGGATTCTTCTGATTCCTTGTCTTAATGCTGAAAAATTGCAGGATTCATCATATCCCACCTGCACCTGATTTTTTTTGTCATTAATCTAAATCCTCACTCTTATCTTATTTCATCAGTTGGTCTAATTTCATTTTTCTCCTCATCTGGCAACGAGTCCAATGAAAATTATCCCATGATGTCATGCAGGAACTCATTTCCACCCAGCAATATTTTTAGGGGTTGCAGGCTACCTCTCATAAAGATATCTGATTGAATAGTAACTGGTAAACACTAAACTGCATATCAAGTAGCATAACTCACTCCAGCAGCTCACTAAAGCTTCATTGGGTTTGTCCTTGAGGCAATGAAAGTAACTACTTAATTTTTCACCATCTCTTTGATCATCTTTATAACACGGACTTACCAAAGAACAGCAGCTGAAATGTAGCATCTGCTTGTCAAAAAAAGAAAAAGAAGAAGAAGAAAAAGGACATTTAAATTTTATATTTTTACCTTCTCTTTCTAATGAGATTGATTGAGATATAAAGATGACAGGTATTTGCATAGAAGCCAAGAGCAATTCCACAGGAACAACTGAATCTGCATTAGTAATAGCAGCAAAATAATGAAAATACAGAAATCGTTCAGAGCACAATAACAGCCATGGTTGCATTTAACAATTACAAAGAGTGAATTGATCATATCTGGGGAGGAAGACAACATTCTTTGGGGATTAAAGCACACTGGCAATTTCTTGCTAAAGATGACAGCTTGTTTTGCCTGTGACTTGTGTGATTGTTTCCCTGTGTGCCTATAAATTCTCTCAGAGAAGACCAGATTGGCAAAACTCAGGTCTACTTTGTACAGGATCAAGGAAGTGCGTATAGGAGGAGAATCAGATTCTGCAATATTCACTCCCCTCGGTTCACAGTTTTTCCAATTTGAACTATATTTTAAAATAGAAATATATCAGCATCTAACTAGGCAAACTTAAGTTTACATGTAAAGTAGGCCAGGTTGATCTTGATGGAGTGAGAGAACCTGTCTGGAATAAAGATAATTATGCTCTATAGGAAAAATAAGAATGGGCAGCTTATTTGGGATGCAAATATTTTGACACTTATTCAGTGCTTTACTTGACATCAGCAGCAGAAACAGCTCATATTGCTTCCTGTACCACTCAATAAAGACCTCAGGAGAAAAAGCCAAAAATACTGAAAAAAACAATGGCTAGGCGTAGTATTAATGTGCAGAAATCTTTGGCACTAGAATCAGAGTACCTTGGCTTTCACAGCCCTGAATCAACCCTTGGACTGGTTAAAGACATATACCTCTCTCCAGAGCAGAGTGTGATGTGTGCTGGTAGAACAAAAATTCAGTTCACTTGGTATATACAATACACAATTCTATATATACAGTTTTGTCACAAAATTGGGCAAAAAAGATCCATCCTTTCCCAGCCTTTGCTTTGAAGCATCAGATTTGTATTTGGGATCAATGCTAGTTGGCTCTTGGGGAAGAAATTTCGTGGACAACATGTGGCTGGTTTCTATCCCCATACAAATTAAACACTGCAGCACCGGTAGGAATTGTCTCCCAAATTCCCAGGGGCATAAAAGTCATAACTCACGTGAGTACACTCCGGGTACAAACCCATCCTTGCATGCTGGGCATCACCAGCACTGACATTCAGCAGAGAGAGAGAAGGTTCCTGGCCAAGAGAAGACAAAACCTGTCGCTTTGCTAAGCTCCAGGACAATTCTGGCTCACAGGAGGCTCCAGTAAATGGTAGCAGCTACAGGTAGGAAGCTTGCTAGATGTGGTGGCTGAATCAGCCCGTGCACAGTCAGGGCTAGAAGATCTTTCCAAAGATGCCAGCACTGGAAGGAGCTGAGGGAACATCAGGAAAATTGGGGTGGGGAATGGAAAGACAAGGAACACAAGTACTTTGGTAGCCCTTCAAGGAAGGTCAGTGAAGAAGCTGAGAAACAGAAGATACAAGAGCCAACTCACATCTGTGGCAACTCTTTTCTCTACTCCTGGTGAAATTCAGCCTGTTCTCAGAGAGATTCGGATGCCGTTGAAGGGAAAGAACACCTTAAGGCTGAGGTCTTTAACCATTTAGATGACTCTATCCTGCTCCTGTGGGTAGGCAAACTTGTCAGTTTGCTAAGTTGCAACCAAGCTATCAGACATGCCTTTCCTGGGTGTTTGTCCTTATAAGTTTCTACTTGATATCAGTAGGCAGAGACAGACACAGAAATCCCCCTGAGGTGGGAACAGGTCAGCTGGGGGGGCTAACACTGGGTAACACTGGGAGAGGGAGCTCAGACATGCAAAGGGAGGTCAGATTCTTACAGCTCTCCTAGCTCAGGGTCTGGCAAGTCTCTTCGTGCAAAGAGACTTGCAATACTCATTGTGTTGGGGTCACTACCCAGAATAAGCAAGACACAAAACTGATGCTTTGACTTTGTCCCCTCATTTAGCAGAACCGGTGCAGCAGTGTGAGTGTTGTTCTCCTCCTCCTCCTCCCCTTTGGGAGTGTAGCAATAGGTTTGTGCTGCCCTGTCACGGTATTTCAAGGAGACAGCCCCATGTTACTGGGAGAGCAGGGGCAGCCACCTGCTCTTGGATGTGGGAGACCAGATCTGAAGGGTAAAACTCAGTGGTATGCAATCCTCCCTCAGCAGAGAGATGCTTTCGGCTTCACTGTAAAAGGGCAGCTTGTTCTTCCCAACACAAGTGCATCTTAGCCACCCCATAAAACCCTAATGGCAACGGAGTGCCTTGTGGAAGTTACCTGGAAGCAGAGAGATCAAGTGAAGAGTACTTGTGACTCTCCTTATCCCGCCGTGTCCTTGTTAAAAATGAGAGCAACTTGTTCTCTCTAGGACTTGGCAGTGAGTTACGTGAGACTTCTGGGTTGTGGCACATCACCCCTTGCCCCACGACAAACACACTCCATCCAGCACAGGTCATCTGAACAGACAGCTGTTAACTTGGCTGCCTGCTGAAAAGTTTTGCTTCCGCTAAGGAAAATGTATGAATTTACCACATAGCAGAGTTGAAGATGACTGTGCCCTCCTTAAAAGGATTTAAATCAACCTAGAGCCTTGTACTGAAAACTGAAATTGGACCAAGCATTTTATAAGAGATTATCAGCCAGAGCCCATTATGAGGAGAGAAGAAAAAGAAGATTCCAGTTCTGTTCAAATAGAAACTTTGAGGCCCACTAAGAGGACAATTATGATATTCTATCTGAAGAGAAATGATAAAATGATAGCATTAAGCCTGAAGTCCTGAAATTGTTAATTTTTTACTCTTCCTAGTGTTTCAGGTACTTAAATGCAGTACTTTGCCATGTGTGAGGGCAAAATCTGCAATTTTCCTAATTACTTTTACTCAGAATAGAACATTCTTTTCCACTGTAATATTTTTCTAAGTTCAAGCATGCAACAACAAATAAAGCATCAGCCATGTTTCTGGTCACAGAGGAGGCTGTGTCCTTTTGCTGACACATTTTGTCTAGAAAAATTTGGCTCCCTTCCTACATTTTTTTGATTCGTTTTATTGCATTTTACTTTCAAAAGAGATGAATTCCTTTGAGGAATTAATAGAGAGTTATACATGTCAGAACCTCATCTGCTGGAAAGCAGTGGAAGGCAGGAAGTCTCTAAAATTGGCCAAGTAAAACCCAAGATACTCGACAGGAGAAATGATGTAGAAACACTCTAACATACCTTTCATTTAAATACATTTTTTTTAGTAGATAAGTAAAATTTTCTTGACGTATATTTGCATTTAGTCCAAAAAGATTCTATATTTATTTTTATATATATGTATATATATTTATGTATATTTTTGCGGTTTTAAGGTGAAGAAAATAATTTGCCTTCCAATATTTATTCTCTTCTTTGTTCTGTTTCAGTTTTGTACTGCATGTTCCCTAGTTGAGGACATTAACTTTCTATTCATGTTTGTTCTTCACTTTTTTGTGTCCTTGCAGCTGATTCAAAACAAGGACGCTGAAGAAAGAATAAGAGGATTTTTATAGTAGTCCTCAGCCGATAATAATTAAAGTTGCAGCTGATCACATGATTTAACAAAAAAATCTTGGCGTTAAAGAAAGTCTGAATGTGAGACATTTGAATTTTAATTGTAAGTGTTGCCTGCTGATTTGATGGTGTTTGTTCTGATACAAAGCTTTCAGTGAAGAATCACCCTCAGTGAATCTGACACCCAAATGCAAAACATTTGGCTTAGAGGCCTTTTAATATAAGAATTACTCTTACCAAACTAGTGAGAACTGTTTCAGTCCGTCCATCCCTTGAGTTTCAGAAGAGAGGAGGTTAAGGGAATTTCATGCTGCTTTGTTTCTGCCAGCACGAGTCCAGGGGCTGTGAAGCCCATCAGCAGCAAAGCACTCTGCCACAGGCCTTGCGGTCTTCGCGCTGTTTTTACACAGCTTAAGATGTTCCACAAGGGTGATAATAAGATGAGCTGCAAGAAGCTGAATGCTTGACCCCACACTTGTGTTGCTGTGTTTTATACACCAGAGAAGTGTTAATTATAAGCAGAGAACCAGTAGCCTCCAAGGGCTAAAATATCAGGTGGAGATGTTCCCCTTCTTGAGACCAACTTTTGCTCTTTGACAAACATGTGCTGTTGAGCCCTGGAAAAGAATGAGATATCTTCTTCAAAAGGAATATTTTGTGCCCTATCAACTTATGTATGGGGTTGCCCTGACTTAATGAACCATCCTGTCCTACTGAATCATAGGCGTGATTCAGTGTCGAAATTTTATGCTCACTTCACATAAATTACCATGCTTTGAGTCAAACTAATTATTATTATAGTCTTCCTTTCATAATCTTTGATTTCAGGGTAAAACTGCAGCTCACCATGGTTTTAAAGGAAAACCCAAATGCTGTAATTTACAGTTAAAATTTTTGCCTGCCTCCTATTAGTGCCTCCATGTATAAACCCACCCTTCTCTTGTCGAAATCACCTCTTTCCTTTCCCCCAGGACTGTGATTTTGCCTTCCTAGTCCATGGTGACTCAACTGGGATTGCCCTCACAGAGCTGACCTTGGCACAAATACTTGCCTTCATATTCTTTCAAGGGGCAGTAGGAGTGAGAAACTGGACCCCCGTCAGCTTTCAGAGAGCTCTTTGTCACTCTGTATAGTACAAACAAAGAGTTAAAAGTATATCACAACCCCCCCTCCAAAATGCCCCTATATGCTGCACTTATCAGCTGTCATCATCCATCATCCATTAGGTATCCTGACAAACACAGGCACAAATTCAGCTCACTGCCTCCATTCCAGCCTGCCCCTGCTTGCTAGCCCTCACTCATCACACATCAGGACAGGCTCTTTATACCTTTTTCTTGATTGTTTGTCTGGTGTCTTGAACTGACCAAGCCAACACATGCAGTCTTCACCCAGAGGAAAAGCTTTCACCAGACAACTTGAGCCAGAGTGATTTAACTACTCATTTGTCTTAACAGCCCAGAGCAAACAGACAACAAAGAAATGCACAGAGCACTAACAGAAGCTTTTTCTAAATTATTCTTTCCACGTATCATTACGTTTTTGTCCTTAAGCCACGCAACTTGAGATGAACACCTTTTAAAAACAGTGTCTAGGGTGTTAAATCCTGTCCTGGTGAGCCAGGTTTGTTAGGATGCTTTCACCACTCGTCTGCATTTATACTGAGAGGTTCAAAATATAGCTGAAAGAAAACTGGCTCTATTTCTAAAAGATGCGGGCTTTTGTTGTCATAGCCTGTTCATGTTTGTTTGACGTGAGTGAGTTTTTATCTGTCAGAAGTGTGCATAACTGAAAAAACCTCAAATCAAAACTGCACCTACAGCTTAGGTTTCAGTGAAACTGCTCCTATGGTGTTGGTGAATTTTCAGGACGGTTGACAAGCTTTGCATAAAATTGATGCTGCTAATGAAACCTAGAGGTCTGCATATAAACTTCAGCAGCATTCCTTCTTTCCCATCCTCTCTTCTAGGCCAGTTTCTTTATTACCAAAACTGCAAGAACATAACTCAAAAGACATTTACATTGCTGCTTTTATATCACGCAATGCAGCTGTCTCATGAATTATCCACTTCAGAGAAAATTCTAGGAATAGAGGGTAAGTACTGGCTTACCAAAAATCTGATGCTCTTTTGGCAGAGATGCTGTGGTGAAATGAGACCTCAGTGACTCTGGAAATTCGAGGTTCGGTAAATTAAGTGAGTTTTGGTAAGTTATGTGCCACAGAAAATAGAGGAGCTGACTGGTGCAGGAATTTACTTTTACTCCAATCTTTTAAGATATCAACCAATGTAGACCTTCCAATATGCACCCTCCAGAAAGCAGGTAGGTGTGACGAGCAGTAGGGCTACGTCTGACCGCAGGTACCAGCTGCTAAGCTTGGGAAGGCTCAGTTTTGCCATGAAGATCTGATCTGTGATGTTACCTCCCATCTGATCAATCCCTCTACTCCCCTCTACTTTCCCCTTAGTTTTTTGTTGTTGTTGTTGTTCTTTTTTCCCCCAGCTTTCCTATTAATGCATTCTCTTTTAATGCTGGTCTAGAAGAAGGAGAAGTGCGTCCAGCTGCAACATGAGAGATGCTGTGTTGTTTACAAAAAGTTACAGAATTAGTACAGACACTGACTGTGCCTTTACTTCTCCCTCAGATGTTCTGTGTGCTGGCAGGAGCTGACAGGAACTTCTCTCTTCCTGGGTTCTTATTGAAGCATAACTCTCACTGGACTAGGGGGATTTTTATCCAAATAATGAAAATACCACGGCAGGTTCATGGTATTATATTTCACACGCGGGCCTTTCAGAGGTCGGAAGATTTCAGCTACTGTAATGTATGCATTGCTGGATAGAAGAGCTTGCACTCCGGGGAATGAGAGATTGGCATCCATAAAAAGAAAAAAAAATAGCATGTCTGGGATAAAGAAAGGTTGCTTCATGGAGAGCAGACCTTTAAAAATGCTGTGTTAATTCTCAAAATACACACTGGGGGCTACCACTGGGGTGTAGTTGCACGAGTGGTTTTTACAGAGACAGGCATTTATTTCACCGCAGGTTCCTCATCATGGGGAATGTGCCACGCTCAGTTCCAGTACAGCTTCTCTTTCATCTCCAGTGCCTCTCTTACAAGTGAGACAGTGTTACACTCACAGGTGGGTGCCAGCCGCCAGCCCAGGGAGTTACACAGCACACAGGGCCTTCACATGGATACTTGGTCATAAATATTGTCCTCACAGAAAGGTGCAAGCTCCTGTGCTTTTGTGATTGAAGCACCTGCTGCGGGTCAGTACCGCTGTTCAAGGGTCGAGCCACAGGAACCCAGTCCTGACCCAGCTGACACGTGTCTGATAAGAGCTGGAGGGTAACTGGTATCTATCCTCACAGTGGAACTAAGCAAGCAGCCTGGCCATGCACCTACACGGTATATTCTGTATTTAAATACAGCAATTAGTGCCTGAGACTGATATCAAATGGAGCTCAGCCTACACAGAACAGGATATTTACCACTGTTTCCTTTGTCAGCTTCAGGAACACTAACACTGTCATCTGTTTGGCATGTTTTGGCCTGAAAGGAAAAGGCAGTGAATTCTGGTATAGTCCAGCACAGTGCAGCACAAAGCCAAATCGTGCCGCCTGTAGGGGCAAGTTACTAACCATCCACTCATTACTCCAAAGGTGCAGCAGCTGGGGATGGCTCATCACTGTGAAACTTCATGGCTCTTTGTTCTATCAGTATGCCCAGGTCTAGTGGGTCTCTGAAGAAAAGAAAGAGCTCAATAAACTGCCACTTGCTAATGCAAAAAGAAGAAGAAGAAGAAGAAAGAAACAGATAAGGGGGGAAAAAAGTGAAATTGAGTGTAATGACTTCAATGCAAACCAAACTTTGTCAATAGCTCTGCTGAACTGCCAGGACTTTTAGGAGCCATACATCAGCAATCCATTAGTAGCAGTAGATTTTGAAAAATCATTACTTGAAGTCCCATGTTACGAGCAGTGACTTTCATCTGTTGTCTCAGTGGGCTAATCCCTCTTGTCATTTTTAATCCTCATTCCTGTGCCTTGTAAGCTTGATCATGTTTTCTATGTAGTCGGGTGTTCTGTCAAATAAAGATATTCAAAAGGTTCCTGAAGCCTGGTGAGAGCCCTCACCTTTACTCAGAGTTTCTTAAGTAACATTTAATTTCTCAAAGGCATGACTGCAACACATCTCAGAAGACGCTGCATTTTGGCAGCTGCCTGCTGGGCTGTGGATGGGAGTGAGGTATTGCCATTCCAGGTAACTAGAGGGCACTGAAAAGGAAAACACCATCATATTTTAGAAAAAATAACTATTCAGGCTTCTTAGATGAATTATATGCCTTGCTTGGGTTTTGCAGTGCTTTCAGAATTTCTGTTCTAACCTCATTTTATGTTGCTCACAATTTTCTGAAACTATTGAGCCTCTTCTACCCTCCCCCTACCCCAAAAGGATTTAAGCTTTTTATGCATTTTGGGATTAACAGAGAAAAATCTTATTCACTCCTAGAGAAATTTAACACGTTATCCAACCCTAAGGAACCAGTTTGGTGAGAAGGGGAATATACAAATTTTGACTTCCTCACAATTCTTATCTTTTTGGATTATAGGGCATTTCTTAATTTCTTGATCACAAAATATGCCCAACTTGCATTAGTTATTAGACATGTTATGGCTTTTAAAACAGAAAGAAGGGTTTAGAATCTTATTTCTGTCATAAAGTTGCTGAAGCAATGGAGGGGACTTGTGAGCTCTTTTCTGCCACCAGCCCTGGGTGGGAGAGGCAGTGCTCCTGTAGAGTGAGTGTGCAATGTGCAAGCGATGAAAATGTACACTTTTCAAGTCCCATCTCTTTTTTCCAATTGAATGAAGGAACAAAGCATATCAAGGTGGAATGCTCAGACCAGGTACCATAAAAAACCCCTCTGCTATTTGTAAGATATAGACTATGGATATATGTAGCACAAGAAAGTAATTAACTTGGTAGAAAATGAATTGCACTGGTCTGCACTAAGGCACCAAAAATTTACTTAAGAGTGCATGCTTTCTTTATGTTTGTCATTGGAGATACTTAACAATGCCAAAGAGATGTGTGGAGATAACTTTGTGCTCTGAAGTTACTGCTGAATTTGCAATGAATAACAAATATGTCAATGATTTTACATTGTTTGCTTCTAATAATTTGCTGATCTGTTGTCTCAATGTCAGAGCAAATTCTTCTTGAAAGGGGAAATTTACTCTACACCAGTTTGTCTCTAACACCCTGTGATAAGAAACATCTTTGCCCCATTTTTCACACCTTGTGGAAAGCTAAACCTATTAATCTCATAATCCATTATTACTCACCTGAAAATACACCACTGATAACTCCACTTTCCTCTGTCCACACTTTGCATTCACTATTTATACATCTCCACTGTATAGATTCAGTAATTAGTGTATGGATAAATGAACATTAAATGAAGCAAGGGCTGAGAGTCTAAAGTTACTACACTAAATACAAAGACAAGATCCCATTCTATTAAAAAGTTGTTTGCACAGGCATCTTAAAGTTTTGTTTTTCATTTTCTCCCTCCCACAGTCCCTTGAAAAATAAAAAAGAGATTAATATTTTAATGTTTTTAGATCAGGAGAATTTCTCTAGTGATGCCTAATATTTTGTTATAGAAAAAGGACGATCATCATTGACTTAAGCACTGTTGCTTTGGTTTGGTTTTTTTTTTTGGTGTTTGTTTTTTTTTTTTTTTTCATAGAATAGGCATCATTTTTATAGAGAAACACAAGTTTCAAAGTTATGGAGAAGAAATGCGTTAACCTTGAGGAATGAATATCCATGTGCATTGCCAGATGAACAACCATGGAGTACCCCATCTTGTGAGCACAAAGCAGCAGCGCTGACGGGCTCTGCAGTGTCCTGTCACTCAGATATCCACTCCTGTGTGATAGTGACACTGTGGTTACAAACTTTGATCAGAAGTAGATGAACAAAAAGAGAACTCGGACTACACACATCTCAGTTTGGGCAGAATTGTTGCATATAGCTGCTGAATTTCCTTTTTTACTGACTGTTACTTGTTTATCTAGAGACAAAATTGTAATATCATCCATCTCATCAAAACAAGTCTCACCTTCAAGCACTTATCAGTCCTTCGCTAGAAAATACAGAGGGGCTATTACAGGCAATATTACACCTATCTCCTCTTCTGCTTGTTGCCCAGCAAACTATCCCAGTTTAGTTTAATTCATAGTCTAGGGAGTGTGTTTTGTACTCATTAGCTGCTGAAAGGCTGTTGTGCCAACTCTGGAGCTGCAGTTTTCAAAACCATTTGTGAGGACAACAAACACTTCTCTGATTCAGTTATTTTTTACCACCACTATATTTAATTACTGAAATGGTGAGACAGTTTAATTATAACCAACCATGCAAGCCTATAAAGCATTTGAAAGGTAGTCCCAGGTTCAAATACATTTTCCTCCTTTGTTTCCAATGCAAAGTACAGCAGTGCAATCCCGAAGTGTACAGAAGCCTTTTCTTTTGGATGAAAGCTGGTGAGCAGAACCAGCTCAGCAAAAAAAGGCCAGCCCCTACAACCCCAGAAACTGGGGTTCATAGTAGACATGCAGGAAAAGAGTTGCTGGTTCAAGTACATTTTTCAAGTATTAACCACCTCCAGTCTGAATTTATCAGCCTGTGAAAACTCAAGTTACAGATGCCTTCTTGGCCAGAATAAACAATTTGTGCCATAGTAGTCACTTTGACTGTGGTATTTCTTTTTGTTAATGTGAGCCCATATTTAAATTATAAAGTTATTTCACAATTCAGAGCTTAGTGCCTAGAGCTACTCTCTGTGCTATAGAAAGCTACACTGTGATTTTCATGAAGAATAATACCTGTATTGTTTACAGAGCGGGGCTGGAGACAGCTCTGCTCACTACCACCTGCAGGCACTGAAAATTAGAACAAGTACATGCTTAATCATTTACCAGGAAAATGGAACCGTTACAACAGTTACAATAACAATACAAAACAAAACAAAAAAAAGAAAAAAGAAAAAGGCAATATGCTACAAGAGTGTCAAACATCAGCACTTTTTGACCTAGCTCTCGATGAATAGTTTCTCAAGCAACCCCCTTCATTTGGTAGGAGAGACATCTTTGCTTGCTGGCTACTCAGAAGCAGCTGAGACAATTTAGCGAGAGTCAATCTGACAGCAAGTAGAAGCTCTGCTTCTAGAAAACAACTGCATTTTGATGAGAGCAGTGTGCTGAACTGTAGCATTATTTGAATATGCCTGTCCAGGAAGGAAAGGGACTGGTAATTTTTTGGCTTGGATTTAGTGCAAGGAGTAGATTTGGTGAAGCAGTGATGCACCTGAGAGGCCACCAGGTGTATGCCATTGTCACTGGCTGCCTCACACACCAAACTCCCCAGATGGGCTCCTTTCCCTTCCTGGTTGGAAAACCTTACAGCAAAGGAATGTTTTAATCTACTCATAGCAGAGGCTTCTTCTCCATAGACTTAAACAATAATGCTCAAGGTCAGAGCTTGTCTAAAGGTTTCTTCTGGTGGGTTTTTGGTGAAGGTAGGTGAATCTCAGGGCAGCACCAAAAGGAACCTGAGCAGGTCTGAGTAAATGAGGTAGAATAAATGCATAAATATTTCTAATTGTTTAGCTTGTTTGCATCTTTATTAGTTGAGTTGCTAATGGAAAGCAAAATAAATATAATGTGAATTAGATTAAATAAAGAGAACAAATTTAATCAGTTTATATGTACCATATCCTGAAGTAAAGTATATCCAATGTACCTGCTGCCTCTTAGAAATACAAATAAACCGTCACAGTTATCTTATTAACAATGTTACAAGAATTTAGGGATTCATGTCTTTCACTTTAACCCTTATATTTATTTAAAGGCAATATTTCTCTTAGCAGATTAGGATCCTTCAGGATGTACAATTCTTGTACAATAACCGCCTCCTAGGACACGAGAAGCACCTGGAATGCCTCATGTCCAAGAACTTGATGTCACAAATGCAAGACATTATGGAGAGACACCATTTTATCTTTGAAAACTGTTCCTCGTGTTCCAGAGAGTGAACACAATGTGGCTGACAAGCAGCAATCAATATCCACCAATATCCACCTCCCTGAGCATTCTAGACTCGGACAACCATCAAATGCATAGTTTCAAAGCACATTGGATGAATTTGACCCAGTACAAGCAAGAGCTTCTGCTATTGCATTCCCCCTAAAAAATCTCTCCAAAGGAAGCCAATTTGGGAATGCTACTGTAGTCAGGCAAAGAAGGGAGGGAGCTGGCCCTATAAATGTGTCACCCATCTTTACAAATTTCTCTAAGAAAACTGCCTCTCGATTTAGAGAGGAATAAACACAGTTCAGAGTCTCTAACCAAAGGCCAGATGCTCATGCATATCCGTGGATAATGCAGTTCATCGCAGGATCAATGGCACAGGTGCTTCCCAAGGGTATGGCTGCACCAACAGCACACTCCCAACAGCAAGCCCAGCCCACAGGCAACCTGACACTGGCCTTGCAGCTCCTGCCATGGGTTATCCTGGCATTGTTGGGCAGGCTAGGGTAAGCAGTGCCCCTGCTTTCACACCTCTTTGCTGTGCTGAAGCAGCAAAACTGGAACAGTTCTCCAGCTCCATTCTTGCTCATCTGAACTATTTGTGACCAGACTAATTTTAATCCTGCCCAGAGGAGCAGGCAGTGGGTGTTTCAGCCTGTCTCTTTGCCACCTGCAAAGATCAGGGCTAAGCTCCTTTCTTGCCTTGTTCTCTTTAGATTCTTCTACCTGGATGGGTAGAAGAATCTAAACCCACCATCACTCCCACTGTGATCACAAGAGGGTAACAGCAGATACCAGATCACTGCAACAGACACAGACCATCATCTTTGTGTAGCTGAGAGATGCTTTACTCTCATGTTTTCCTAGCCAAAAGAATAGGAAAGAGGAAAAACCTAGTAGGAATTACGTATGTCGTGACAAACACAAACACACAGGGAGACACAATGAGCACTTTTCTTCCTGTTAAATAAAAGCCTCTGCATTTTGTCTCAAGTGGAGTCCAAACACTGGGCTAGCCCAAAATCTTGTATATTGTGTGTGAAATATTTTGTCTTCAGCATTCTCTGGGTTACTCACATTTTGGCTTTGGGAAGCTGCGGCAGTTTATGATACAACATCCCCTGAGTAATTCAGGGAGCAAATGCTGAAATTGCTACAAGAGGGGAGAAAAAAGTGCTCAGAAGAGACCTGATTCTCTTTTTTTTCGGTCACATGGTTTACTGAGGACAAAAAAAAAAAAAGGTTTTGTTCACCTGGTTTCACCCTGTAATAATGCCAAAATCTCTGCATTACTGATACGTGTATCAGAACAAAGAAAATGTTTTTGAGACCTACATGAGTCTGTGGTAATAAATGGGTTAATCTGGGTTCAGAGTCAGGATCTGTGCCCAGCCACTACAGCTTCAGCATGCTTGGGAAACAACAAAAAAAGAAATAATGCATAATACTGCAAATGAAGGCTGCTAAGAGCTCTCCTTATTTCCTGTGAGAAAGTAAGAGCCTACAGCAGTAGAAATAAATTAGGTAAAAATTAATGACGTTTTTAATTCTAACTAGTAAGCATATCACCCAGGGCTAGACGAACTGCTCAAAAAAACCCAAAAAACCCAAAAAAACCAAACCAAACGGAAACCCTATGATTTTTGTTTTCCAGTAGCTGGGAATACTAATGCAAGAGCTCAAGGCAAATACATTAATCTCCCCCCTAGCTATGCAGAAATAAATTTTTATGTTCAGCACTGCTTTCTTCAATGTCATTTTAACAAGGTTTTTTTTTCCACAAGGTTCCTCTCAACAATAAAATTTTATTTCATTTAAATAACACAATAATGCCCCAAACAAACCCCAGGGAAGATGGACATTAATTAGAAAGCATTCAGTTCCTGGCTTTGAGACAGATTGCATCTTTTTTACCCTTTGATATACAGATTTTTTTTACTTGTGTTCAAAGTGAGATGCTTGGAGTTGAGTGGCACTGAAACAGGAGGGCCCTTGGACAGCAACAGTGCATGCTTTTCCCTGCAGCAGTGCAGGTGCACAGGCACAGAAAGCAATGGTCTACAAGCAATAAAAGCCAAGTCTGGCAACCGAGCAAACACGTGCTGCAACGCCACGAGTGCAGAAGGATCTATTTAATTTCCTCTCTGACAAAACCGATTTCAGGGAGAGGTCATAGAAGACCATCCTTGAGAAATGAGGCAGCAGGGTTAAGGAGTAGAGGTGTTTGAGTCCCTTTCTGTTTAGAACCACCTGCAGTGCTGACACTGCCCTTGCCAGCATTGTTGGAGGATTCTAACTTTTCCAGTAGGGATAATATATTAATTTTAAATGCAAAAAATGTTATCTTAACACAATTTGTCCCAAGCATTTCTCAGTCACTAGAATCAAGCAGAACCTAAAAAGCAGGTCTAATCAGCTATCACTTTTCTGTTATCTGGGTTTGGCTTTCATGAAATTTCTCACGTAGATGAGGAGATAAAACACATCACAGCAGTCCCTCCCAACAGTTTTGTAAATGCAAGACAAAGCTAAGGAAAACAAACCAACCAAGAAATAACCCTCAAAAAATGCTTCCCATGCTTTCTGTCAGTAAAATAAGGTTGCAGAAAATACAGCAGTTCTCCCTTTATTTCTGTGTTATTCGACTTGGGAGATTTCCACAAGACATAATTCAGATTCAATTTTTTCTGGGGCTTAGAATGAAGATCAATGTTCTTGATCTTTTTAAACCCTGTACCATCTGCAAAGCTATCCAGACATAGAAACTGGCACAGAAAACCTTCCTAATGTTGCAGTTCATTCCTTCCCTGTTGCACTATGTTTACAGAGGAAGCTTAATTTACCATAAAAAAAATTACTGGAAACATAGAGTGCACCAATGAACCTCACACTAGTGGGGCTTTTAAGAACATTCATGCTTTCAAAAGTGCAGAGAAAACCAGGCTCAGATGAGACCTGTTGAGGGGAATCTGAAGAGGGACGCTCTTCAAAACCTCAATTTAATACAACATTTCCCTCAGATCAGAAAGTGCAGGTGAAATATCAGACATCAAACAAGCAGGAGATGGGGAAAGCTACAGTGGCTGAATATGGTTTCAGACCTAAAGGAGTGGCACATTTGATAAGAATGCTTTTCTTTTCTGCTTTCTAAAGAAATCCTGTGAACACCAGCAAGTCTCTACTGATGTCGAGCATTCCCTGGATTTAGGAGCAGGTGTGCAGCAGTGAGGAAACCACCCTGGTGAGATTGCCTGAAAATTTTCTGAGGGCCTTGTGTGCTCCAGGCTCCTCCTGGTTGCAGAGAAACATCTCTGTGTGTTGGCAGATGGGCAGCAGCTCTGTGGATGTCTGCTGACCCAATGGCACCACTAGGGCACTTAAAAAAAAAAATTATTCAAATTTGATCCCATTATCACCGCAACTAACCTTGAAAATATAAACTGGAAAGGGCTGAAACCTTTACCTGTGCCTTCAGAAACTTGATAAAAAGAACCCCCAAACTTGTATCAGATACTTTACAGAAAGAACTATACAGGAACCATGTGTGTTACGGGAGAGGAGGAAAAGAAACTGATGCAGGATAATCACATGTGCACATCTGCTCTCCCCAGCCATGATCCTCTGTGCTGCTTTCCCCCTCTCCCCAAGCACAGCTCAGCACTGATCAGCCCCTCAGTGGAAACTGGGTGCCCTCAGCTCTTGCTCACTCCTCCCCTGATTCTCTGCTCTCAATGCTTCCTCAATATTATGCTCCTCAAAGGCTGAGATTGGTATGCCCACACATCACACACCAATAATCTGGAAGCAATACATATTTTTGCAAAATCATGGCTGGTATTTGCTATATCTTGAAATGACTAGCAAGGATTTTACATTTCAGGAGGAAGAGATTAATTTAGCTGGTAAGGCCAGTGTGGTTGTCACAACAGTGCGGATCAAATGTAGCCCTGGGGTGAAAATATGCAAGTACATTAACTCTGCATTATGTTTTCCTCTATGGGAGAAGTCTTGTTGTTTATACAATACAATTAAGGCATATGTCCAACCATGCTTGTAACATAAATATTTTAAGATGAAGGAAGAAAGACAAAAACAAAAACTCACTGTCACTCAGTAAACTGCCTCAGAAATGAAAATAAACTTATAATGGTGTAATTTTCCCAGATGAAAAGCACATCATGAAATGAAACCTCTTGAAAAAATAAGCAAAGAGGCAGGAAAACACCTCTTCTCACCCAGAATTTTTTACGAAACATTAAGATCTATTAAATGCTTAGACAATTCCAAAACCTGAAAACAAGAAGACACGTAAGGGACAAATATTTTTGATTTAGTGCATTCCTCTCCAAGTGCACTGGATGTCAGAAGGGCATGACTTGAGAGAGGAATGTGTAAATGTGAAAAGATCTTAGGTTTTGCAGCTCTGGGCGATCCCAACTGTTAGAATACAAACGGGTGTGATAGGTGCCAGAGCTGCAGAAACCAAGGGCTAATTGGTTTAGGCTATGCCCTCAGCCTGGCACGTATATTTTGGTACACGACAATTTTAGCTGAATTCCTCTTATTTTGCATCACAGGTCATGCTTAAGTCAGTTCCCTACCTGTGGGCTGTAATTCAGAGCACAAACAAGTATTTATGATTGATGGAAAAACTGACAGGCAGGTGGTAAACCCAGCATTTCTTGCCTTCATTTTTTATTTATATTGAATTAGTACCCAAAAATTCCACCTCCAATTATGGTCTGACTCTGCTTTTTCAAGGGAAGAGCTTCAGTGAGGAATCCTTTCTTGTTTTGAAAAATTTTAATAGAAAAAGTAATAGCAGTGGAAAAAAGAGTCTAAATGGCAAAAAGTCCTTTCATAAAAGCCTGCTGTTTGCTTAGAGATTCTTTTTCTTTTTATTATTGGGCTTTTTATTGTTTTCAGAGAACACTTTATGTTATGAAAGCCAGGATCCCTTAAACTAGGAAGACCTTGAGATGAAACATATAACAATATTTGTTCATTTTCTCTGTGAAAATGGATGGATAATGATGACTAGAACTCTTCCCTCATCAAGATTTATATTTCTAGTTTCACTCCCAAAAGAAAGGTTCACACCATAGTCTCAATGTTGACATCACTTGGCACAATACAGTGCTGCATTAATTTAATTGCTACAGTAAAAGAACCATAAAAGCTTCGCCCTTTTGGGTTTTGCTTTGTTTGTTCTGTCTTCCAGTTGAACTATTGGTGAAGA
This sequence comes from Nicator chloris, assembly GCA_013400495.1. Taxonomy (NCBI): domain Eukaryota; kingdom Metazoa; phylum Chordata; class Aves; order Passeriformes; family Pycnonotidae; genus Nicator; species Nicator chloris. The sequence goes on from WAAE01021230.1 coordinate 108,991, forward strand.
ATGTGCAGCAGTCTGGGAGAGAGGAGAAAAAAGTAAAGTTTAAAAGAAAAATCAAGTTTTTGCTAGGAAGGCTCGGTCATTATGTCATTAGCCATAATATTTTCAGGGCAAAACCAGCCCAATTTGTCCCTGACCCCAGAGCGTTCAGCCTGACAAAAGCCACAATGGATCCAAAAGCAAGTCTCGTTATTGAGCCTTCCATGATTTAAACGTGCTATGGCATTCCTATCTCTACTCTTGGTGTTATTTAAGGGATGTTGCCCTGGTTTCTGCTGGAACAGAGTTAATTTTTCTCCCTATTAGCTGCAGAGTTCTGTGATTTGGATTTTGGATGCCAATAACACGTTCATAACATGTTTTAATTGTTGCTGAGCAGTGCCTAAACTAAGTCAAGGACTTTTCATCTTATTTTGCTGCCCCACCAGTGAGCAGGCTGGGGATTCCTGAGATTATGGGAGGGGACAGCACTGGGACAGCTGACCCCAAATGGACAAAAGATATTCCATACCATATGATGTCATGCTCAGCCTATAAACTGGGGGAAAGCTGCTGCTTGGGAACAGGCTGGACATTGGTCAGCTGATGGGGAGAAACTCTCTTGATTGCATCACTTGTTTTTCTTGAGTTTTATTTCACTCTCTTTTTATTTCACTCTGTTTTTGTGACTTTGCTTTTCTTTAAAATTCATGATTTAAATTTTATTTCAGTTATTGCACTGTTTCTTTCTCAACCTGCCCAGTTGCTCACTTTTACTCTCCTGTTCCTCCAGGGGGTACTGAGTGCACGGGCCTGAGTTGCTGGCTGGAGTTTAACCATGACAATGATCCATGTGTAATCCTGGCTAGATTTCAGTTGCTGTGAAGGAAGGGAGTAGCTGGGGAGGGAGGATGTGATTCTGCATATCTCTACATGAGGCAGTCTGAGCACTTCCCCTTGCACCACCCGTGTATGATTTGAAGCTGTAAAGCAATGACCAAACCTTTGCATGGCAAGGAGAGTGGAATGAGCACAAGAGCAAAACCAACCCTGTCCTGGAAAAAAAGCTGTAAGCAAGTATCAACAGCTACTCCTGAAATCCTATGTGGGCCTGGGCTCTGAGTATTCTACCACAGTCCTGGCTTTCTGAACTGGGAAAAACCTCTCTGTCTTCGCTTGTGAGCCAGCATAAAGCAAAAGCCTCATAGGGAATCTTTGACTGCAATGTTCACTCTCTTACAGGAGTCAGTCTTCAGTCTCCCTGATTTTCTTCCTCCTTTGTTTCCAAACCAGAAGACTGTCTTGCAAACAGCATATCCCCACTGTGCTCCCAGGTACAGCATCAAGGGAAAGCTGCTTTTGCTGGCTCCCTCTCTTCTGGTACCCGACCCTCCTGGTTAACAGCTTGCTGTCACAAGGCTTGCTGGCTGGGGAAGAGCTGCAGTGACAGCCAGCATGACATTCACTTTTTGTGCTTCACTGCTGCAAGGAGCAGTATGGAGAAGGAACTAGTTCATCCAGGGACACGTGGAGCTCAGAGGGGCAGCCCTACTTCCCAAGGTGGCCCCTCAGCACTGCAGCTCTGCCTGGGCAGGCAGCAGGACTATGCAAAAGGCTGAGGTTTGTTTGAATGTCATTACATGCTCTGGCAAAGACAGGGTGGTCCTTACACAAAAGCTTTTCCCTCTACAGAAATAAGCCTGCATAGAGGATTCATTCTGTAACAAGAAAAATCACTCCACCTCAATTACTCCCACTTATTCCAGAGGAAACAAAGGGATAGAGGATGAGGAAAAGGCTGAAGTTGCTGCTATAAGAAGGTCTGTATAGTTCCAACCGATGTGGTTTTAGAGATTGTTGCTAAAGCTAAGCTAGATCACGTCATGTATCCTTGAAGAAGAGAGAGCTTTGAGAGTGACCTCGAAAGTGAAAGCTGCCATCAACCTAAATTCAGTGCCTGCAGGTGAATTCTGCACTTGTCCATCCAGAGCAATTCTAACTCAATATTAGATCTCCTGTTTCTAAAGCTACTGAAAATACCTCTCTCTGAAGTGATGGAAATATTGTCAGTCTTCTGCAAGTTTGTGTGAAAGCCTGAGCTGAACTGTCCTTTTGCTGGACAGGAAAGAGACACAAGGGGTAGAAACACACACTGCCTACTAATGGTTGCATTGCTGATTTCTCATGCAATCTCTTACTATGTTTTTTTAAATCATATCTGAGTTATTTTTTCAGCAGATACCTTTAGTGTTCCAGAAAGATTAGTTAGAGGAGAGGCCAGGGACCAGAATGAGCAGTGTGGTGCCTTATGTCACCCATAGTGGTACAGAACACCACAAAGATGCCCATAAACAAAAACTTTTTCAGTATTTGAAATAAAACAGGAGTGCTTCTCTTTTGAGTGGGAAACAGAGACTAAAAATGATGTGCCAGTTCTTGGATTTTATATTTCTCAGTAACACAGTAACATCAAAGGAATTGATATCAACTAATTTGTTGATTTCAAAATGGACTATTTTTACATGCACACACCAAGGAAAGTACCTTTTAGGAATCAGCTTAATGATAAGATTTCATTAAAGCTATTAAGTATTATTTGCTGTTTAAGATGGTATCATCAGAGCCACCACTGCTATAAGGAGATCAATTCTGATTGTAAGAAAATGCATAAGGGATTTTTGACATTGATAGGTTTAGGTGTGCTTGAAAACTTGCTTTTCCATGCATTTTCTTTTCTTAGGCATGAAAACTAGAGTCTGCAGTTTTCAAGTGGATGAAGGTAAAGGCACAGTGATAAGCAAGTGAAAACAACAGAGATACAAATTTTAAATGTGAATCCATTCCATGATTTAGTGCCGTGGGACTCAAATCATAAGCACTTACAATGAGAATGGGTCAGCAAGATAATTCAGAGAGAATCTATTCCCATGAGCTACAGAGAAGATTTTTTTGTTTGCATGTTCACTTGTTTGTTTATTTTGAGAACCTCATTACAGGGAAACATAAGTTACAACTTCCTTAGTGATTATTAGAGGAGAGCAACAAAGGGCATATCTGTTCTCTGTTCAATGATCCATGAAACCAGAGCAATATCCACAGCAAGAAAACTAAGACTGTAAGAAGCTGAAACGGCCAATACAGCAAATAGTTTTAAATTAATATAGTTAGGGCTGAATCAAGGTGACCTATGAAGCCTGCTTCAAAATACATTCTCTTAGGAAACAGAAACTTAAGCCCCTAGCCCTAACACAAATGCCAACCCTGATCCTGGATCCTAATGTCACACTTACTCCAACCCCTAATCCTAACCCTAAACCTAACACTAACCCTGTCTCTAACCCTAGCAGGCAGTCCCTGTGTTTCAGGTGCAGATGAGAGGCTGCCCAGGGGATGTAATAATCACCAAGACCAAGACCTTTCTAAGCTAGCACATTTGTCTGCGAGCAAAAAAATAAACGTATTGAATTTCGGAGATGGAATCCAAATCTTGGCAATGGGCTCCTGAAAAAGAGTGACAGGTTTGTTTTTTTTTCAATAGGCAGGAAAGCACAGTGTTTTAGGGGAATAAATGTTTTCATGTATGTTAAAGCTATAATTTGTATATGGTAAGTGGGAATTCTACAGCTATATTAAGTTTCTATGGACTATAAAACATGAGAGCAGTGCTCAATGCTCTTCATGAAGAAATGAGAAAGAATGCTCAATTTTGTGTTTTCTTTTGTTCCTACGTGCAACACACCAAAAAGACCACTTTCCCCAATTTTTACTAAAAAAGGTGTGCCATTTCTAGGAACAAGACATAACTGATCATGGCTCCAGTGTCTCTGGCACTAGGAAGGAGAAAGTATTCCCATTGCTGAAGATTTGTTGCAGTAAATTTTCAGCTTAGCTGGAGGCTGCTCACCTGTTTTACATATGCAGAGGAAATTATACCCTACAGCAGTCATCCTCCTCTGTCTGAGCACTGGCAAGGTACAATATGAAGATTTGAGATTCATTAGGTCATGGATGCAAATAGGGGCTCATGTAGAAAGATTTCCAGGAGTGGTGGTGGCATGTAAAACTCAGGAGGAAGATCACAGGCATTGCTACTCCTCAAGCAGAGAGGAACTGTCTTTGCAAAGGGTAAATCTCATTTGTGTAGGAGACAGACTTCCTTGAGGGGCTTTACGAGTCTGTGAAGTACAACCCTGCAGCATCAACACTTTCAACTCTATCATGAGCTTCAACATTTTCTGCAGACTTCCAAGAAAAAACCATATTTCAACCTGTCTTAATGAATTGGACATATGTATACCACACAGAAATCTAATAAAACCCAGCCAAGCAGTGAAGAGAGGAAAGGATGAAACATGTAACAGGCATCAGTGACATCCCTCAATATGCTGCCAAAAGGCTCAGGCACTGCAGTGGTGGCCACAGAGTCACTAAGAAGTCAGAGACAAGAGGGGACCCCAGAATTTCACTTCTGTGGAGGAGATGAAAAACACAGCACCATTCACCCATATGCTTTCAGCCAGGTTTGGAGGAAAATGGAGATATCAGCATGGAAATCATTCTGCAGCATTTTTCTTCTATGATTTTCAACCTTTTGGCTTCCATGCTGGTATAAAGGACAAAGACAACACTATCCTATTAAAAAAGACTGTAAACTGACTATTGAGCACTGTAACCTCATTTTTTTTTCCACTTTTGGAACTCCATGTGGTTTTGGTCAGCTGAATATCTGACTTCTTTATGATCCATACTTGTTTGCTTCTATTAGCATACATGGCCCCAGAGCACTTCTGAGCAAGTGTCCCTAAACTGAATTCACTGGGGATGAATTGGTGTAATCCAGGAATTTTCCTCTGGGTCATGGACAATGGCTTATAGAATGATCTGAAGGGCCCCTGGATCTCAGCCTCTGGTTACCAGAAGAGAACGATTCAAACACAGTTTTTGAGAGGGACCTATTGCAAACTACAAGTATAATAGTTTAGGGCACTCTCAATGTAGGAGCATGAAATTCATAAACATAAATATTTTTAAATGCCTTTCATAAAATTGTGTGATTCTAGCCAGAAAAAAAAAAAAAAAAGAACCCTAAAAACCAACCCAAAACCAAACACCAAAAAACCTAACAGAATAATGGGTTAGCATCATTCCTCCCTATTGCTTTTAGCTCCATGCAGATGTTGTTTACACTGCCAACATTACTTTCTTCTCCGAGATGGGAGGATATTAAGTCTTCCAGATTTTGAGTCCATCATACCCCAGTTTCTAACAGTTTCCCCCCTCTTGTGCTAAGAGTGACAGTGCTGGCATCAAGCCTGACACAAGACACCAAAAGAGAAAGCTTACTGTACCTTTACAGGTGTCCACCTTAGAGAGTTTCCCAGGCTTTTCCCAAAATTTCAAGGAGAGACACGGAGCTGTACTTGAAAAGAGAGAATTACAATTTCCTCCATGAGGTAAAGGCCCTTTTTGCTTTTTCTTTTTTTTCTCCAACATTTAATAGGTAAAGATGCTTGTTTCTTTAGTATTATCCAGCAATGAATAACCTATGCTACTGTTTTGTACAATGTTTGCTTAAATTTCTGTTGCAGCACCTCCATGTGTGCATGCATGCACACAAATACACCACTAAGTTTTTATAGTGATGTGTGCCAGCTAGAAACATCAGAACTGCCACTGCTTTGGGAACTTCAGTTCTCTTTCCTTTCCTCATCTTCTCATTTGCCAGGCACTCTGTAATAAATGTCTTTAGAACTTCATCTATCCCTCAGATATTCTGCAAGTGTTTTATCTGGACACAAATTTCTCCTCTGCTTTGTGGGATTAAAAATCCCCTCCAAGTTTTGTTTAGTAAATGCCCCAAACCTCACTTTATGCTTATGTTGGCAACAATTTCCTTGAAAAGACTGGCTTCTGAAACAGGTAAAGAACCTTTCTAGAAACAAAAATTCAGCAGCAACATTGAAAAATCAGGAGACAACAAGAAAGAACAAAGGACTTGGAGTCTGACAGAAATCCCAAATGCAGAACTGAATTCAGTGATAAATCTCAAGCTCATCCAAAATAAGGATGGAGCACAAAAAAAACCCAAGAAACCATTGTGAAATGGAAAAACTATACAGAGACTGTAAACCAACCATGATCCCCCTAATTTTCCAATCATCCTGATTATTATAATCTGCACCTCCACAGTCTTCTCCCACTAATGCATTATCAAGTACAGCAGTTTTTTCTTGTTTATTTTGGAACATAGCTGTTGTGCTAATTTATCCTAACAGATAATGTGATCACTGGAACTTCTTAGACACAACCTACAGAACGCCATGTGGAAATGAAAGCAGGTGAAAGCAGGTATGTTATAATTTATTTTTTTATCCCTGCAAAATGATTGCTATAAACTGAAAAAAAAATTCAACACCCCCCCCCCCCCAAACAACCAAAATCAAAAGGAGCAACCAAGACATTACACACCTCAGCATTACACACTTCAGGACTGCCATGGAAAATGGATGGTAAGAGGAACAGAAAATCAGAAGATTCAAATCTAGGTGGTCATCATTCAGTTGTGTAGGGTTTTGTCACCTTCCTGCAGCAAGCCTGTAGTTAAAGGATCCTTCAGTCAAGTACAAACCCCAATCCATAGTGATTTCCCTACAGGTTTTGATGGCAGCACCTCCCCAGTGAGCAGGGCTGAATGTTTAGAATCCATCTTATTTTGATGCCTTTCTTCTAACAGTGATTGATGGGAATTTACTCTTTGTGCTCTCAGTGTTTTTGTGGGCAAAGGGCAGGGTAATTACAGGTAAAGGTCACCTGTAATATCACTATTAGATTGATTTAACCCTTGTAATAGCAGGTAATAATAATAATCTTTATCATCATCCCCCACTCTCATCATGACCCTGAGGCCTTTTGCCTATGTAACTACCCTTGATCTTAAACTTCTTTCAGTTATTGTTGGCTGGACCCAAAGCACAGAGTGGGCAGGAATCACTTCATCCAGTGTTTTATGCTTTGACCCCAGTGCAGGTGTTGGAGAATGCTGTTAATAAACATCTTAACCCTTAAACAGGTGTCATGCAGAAAAAATGATCATTCTGCTGAAACTGCACAGATGAATACATAGTGGAGTAAAGAATAGGCTACAAGTATTGCACATGCTTGGGTAAAAAAATATGCCTTCAAGTGATATGAATACCTCAATTCTGGCTTTGGAGGTTTGCAATATCATTCACTGTTGGTTTTACAAACAGAAAACAATAGTTGTAGGGTAAAAATCAGACAGAACTTAACACAGGACATATTACAAGACTGAAAATAGCTTTCCACTTAGATAGCTTCCTTGGATAATAAAGACAGGTAATGCATTGTGACTGACATGTTTGTGACCTCTAAAATTTGCAAGTAGCTCTTAAGATCAAGGGAGCATTCTTCTCTGTACAGTATCATAGGAAATGGCTTCATTTTGTTAACTAGCTCTCCATTCATGAAAACTAAAAGAAAAACCAGGCAGACAAGGAGAGAAAAATCAGTCATTTAATGGCATACATGATCTGTCACTGTTTGCTTTGTATACACCACGGGTTTTTTGCAATGGGAAAAACTGATCAAGAAAATAAGGACTACAAAAGATTATATTAGTTTCCAGAATGCCACAGATTCTGTATGGAGCTTTGAATTTTGACATTTTTGTTTGCCTTTGCAGAGGAGTATATTAAAATTAAGGTATTTAACAGGATAATGAGAAAGAGTGGTAACAAGGGAGAAGACAGCATATGTTCATTTATTTAAAATAATATTGTGAAGTGTTCAACATATTTAAATCAGTGTGGCACGTATTCACCATATAATTTAATTAGCACTTCCAGTGGATGCCATACATGTTTCTAATGCACATTTTCTCTTCCATACAGTTACAAATAGTGTGCTTATTTATAGCAGCAAACTGACCAGAAGGTGGCCCCATAGTGAATACAATGCAACTTAAAATTCACTCAAGGGAATAGGCTGATGTCAAAAAGTGCAAGCTCTATTTATCAATCCTGAAAAGTACATTAGGCTAGGTCTCTCTGAAGGGGTAAAGTATTTGTCATTGTAGCACTCCAAATTATTTTAAAATTCATCATGAAATAGATTGAGCAGATACAGAGATAACCTCCAATCTATTTTATTACCTTAAACTTTGAAACCAGAATAATTAATGCAAGCAAAAAGCTGACAGAGCCATGTTGTGTTGTTCAAGAATTGGTTTTCCCCAGGAGAAGAAAACTGAGTTTTAGGCGCTGACCCAATGACCGCTGATGAAACCCATTAAAAAAACCTACTGGTAAATTTACCAGAATTTTGCTTCATGGTTTCCTGTGGGGTATCCTCAGAGTAGCAGAGTCACAAACCGGTGCCTTCATTTCCAGTGAAATTCACTGCAAAGAATCAGAAACCATTTCATAGCATTTACTTACAAAGCTGCTTCTTCCTTTACAAGTACTATCCTGGGATGAAGACTGAGCAGATTCTGCATTTGTTATCACCAGTGAAAACAGACACTCATTTTGAGCTGGGATGACATATGGCATTGCCCTCCAAGCTTTGTTCATGTGCAGGACATTTTTCTTAGCACAATAGGGCTATGTTAATGTGATGCTATCACAAATAGGAGACATAATAATCTATGAAATACAGTAGCTTCATATTCTGGTAGATGAAACTGCTAACTACCACAGCAGGTGGTGGGGGTCTTTTTGTTTTGTGGGTTTGTTGTTTTGTTTTGTTTTTTTTTTTTTCCAAAGGCAAAGGATTAAAAAAAAAAAAAGAAAAAGAAAAGAAAAAATTGAACAAAACAGTTTAATATGACTGGAATAAATGATGGCACCCTTTACACCGCAACTCTGTAAAACCCTTTCTTGAAATTAAATTGTCACGCAAGGACGTGGTGTGACTTATCCTGAATATTAATAATGTTTATCACTCTACCACTTTATGGATCCAGGCAGAGCAGGAAGTTTGAAGCAACAGAGATGATTCCTTGCAACCAATGAAAGCCAATGCAAAGAAGAACTTTCCCCCATGATGTCATTTCTGTGTCACAGGTGAGTATTGCACAGGCTGAACAGTACAAGTTCATAAGCCATGACAAGTTAGGACAGATGGGCTGGCACCAGGATTACAGGAATGTTGGCAATGGAGAGGACAGGTGCTGATTGACAGAAATACTTTTTGGGATGGGTCAAGTCAGCGTAGAGGCAGATACCTGTTTGGATAGGGGGATAATTTCCTACTGGATGCTGACAGCCAGTATAAGGTTCCCTTTGAATTAAAATGTTACTCTTAACAATAATTGAGGATGTTCTTTTGAAAAGTTACTCTGAGGCAATAATTATGATTTGTCTTTCTCATGCCCACACCTTGACAAAGCACATGAGATATGAGCAGCCCATTTCATCAACACTGGGAAAAGGCAGGGCAAAATTTTAGCTAACTCTAGGAAAAAAACAAAACAACAACCCTCTAAAACCTCCACAAGCTCTTTGTTCCCCAATTCTATACAGTCCACAGGGTAGCTGTGTACCTCCATTGAACCAAATGGCCATTTGACAAATAGAAAAAAATGTTTTCTTGTAGGGTTTTATTTTGATTCTATCCCCAGCCTTCAAGTGTTGAAGCAGAGCTAATTAAGATTAATAGAATGAAGAGTTTCTACAATTAAGATATACTCTACACAGGCAATAGCATAATGTTTATTCAAACAAAGAAGAACACTGCATCAATAATTATAACTTGAACCATTCATTTTAATTCAAAATTGGCAATATTAAACTTGCAGTACTCACTAGGGGCACAAGGAATAATACCCTGCTGTCTAGACAAAAATTCTTCCTGAAGGAAGACTGTGAATCACCCCAGAGCTTTTGATCAACACATCCCAAGTGTAAGCAAATGTTTCCTGAAATAGACAATTCTTATCACTTGTCACAACGTAATTGCAGCTTTTCTGATTTCAGATGACAACAGTACCTGCCTCGAAATTTCCAGAGTCCATATCCCACACAGCTGGTAGGGTATAGTCTGGTGGCTGCTACTGCAATTACCCAAAATACTCTGCTACCACCAAATAGCTCAGACCTGACTTTCACAGGTGCCCTTTACCCTGTCACATCAGAGGAAAAATGCCACTTTTTTCCTACATGGTTCATCACAGAAGGATAACCTTAAAGCAGCAGGTGGGGAGGGGCAATAGCCAGAGCAGACCTCTGGAGTGCAGAGGGGGGTGGGTTACCTGCTCCACTCCATACTTGGCTTTCCTGTGTGCAGGTTTTAACAGCAGAGTGTGAGGAAACAATCATACTCCAATGCAGAAGGCTACAGGCATTTTAAAGGAATATAATCTGAAATCCAACACATGTATTTGGAAGAATGGAAATCCTTTTGCATAATTACTGTAAGCTTTGGCACTCAGATGTTTCCCAGAGCCGGTTGCTGTCTTTTTGGATACCAGTCCTCCTGGAGGAAAGGGCTATTGTCAGGAGCTTCACACTTTATTTGGAGTGAAAAGTCAGATTAAAATTCCCCTTTGGAATTAATTTTAGAAGAAGCAGCCTTAAATACACAGCAGACAGAAACAGTAATTTTCTTAAAATGAAGAATAGCTCAGAAGTCACCATTATGCTACACCATATTTATTAGGAATAGCACAAGAGGACTAAAAGAATCACATGGGTAAAATTACAGAATTTCAGACTGCCTAACTGTCAGATTAAAATCATCTTGCTGTGGTTGACTTTGAATGTTTTTCCCTGCCCACATACCTCTAGCTCAAGAGAGGAAACCTGACTTCCATAAATTAACTGATAATTCTCCAAACTCCTCTCCCTGATACTAAAGAAAAGTCCCATACCTTCAGAAGCTTGAAAGGGAGTTTTGAAGAAGAAAGATGAAGACATAGAATGAAAAGACATTTGAAAGATGAAATTAACATTTAAAGATGTCAAAGAGTGATGTAAAGTGAGTTGCTCAATTTTTTTATGAAGCAGTCAATAAGATCAGCTTCACGTTTTCTTCCTTTGATTCTTTGAAACATGGATTTTTTCCCCCTGTGATACAAGTGTTAATTTTAGGGTTCATTTAAAATTCATAAACTGAAAATGGTAATATTTGGAGGTTTTATACTCATACAAAGAATATTTTTGAGCAGTTCAGACAGCCTCAGACTTTATTCATGAGATGCAGCTAGAATTTTTATCCGTTCATTCACACATCAATACTTGTAGACACTACACTTAATCTGCCACTGCCACACCTACAGTCATCACTCAACTTTTTGTGGTTATGTTTCCCCCTAAATGTTAGGTGGCAACAATAGTTTTGTGCCTTTTATTAGCATTTCTTGAAATATATTTGCTGTCATATATTTGTTCTTCAAATTATGTGATTTGAACTGAATTTAAAAGGAGGACACAGCCTTGGATGTAGATTTGAACTGATGAGCTTGTTGCCAAAATAGCTGCAACACCAAGCAGGAGTTTCAAAAGCTCCAGGTTAGAAGAGCAATTTGAGCAAATCCAGCTCAAATTTTCTCAAGAAATCTTAAATATATATTTTAAAACAATAAAACTCAATCAACAAACAAAAAAACCCCCCACCAAATGAAAAAAAAAAAAGCTTTGAATCAGCTTAATCTGTGATTTGTGGCCATCTATTTAATGTCCATTTCTTTATCTTATATGCAGTCCTTCTCTGGTGTGTGCCTAGTGGTGGTGAAAATATGTTAACACCTAAAGGCAACTGCAGTTGAGGAAGGCAAACAGGCCTTAAACACCAAAAGCAGCTGCACCCTCAGGGACAAAAACCTAACTTATTCCTGCATCATTTACAGAGCTGAAGGACTTCCCTTCCACTGTCCCCCAAATTCCTCCAGAAAATGACATCTTGGTAATATTTTCTTGCACAAAAGCAAAGGAAAATTTCCCTGTGAGTCATCAGCATATCTTTCTTTCAGAATTTTACTTTTCAAAGCAATGCTTTTGCAAGCCTTCAGTAAAAATACAGAAACCAAAATGAGCTACTGATAGTTTCAAAAGAGGTCACTCAATCACACCTAAGTAACATTTTTAATGAGGTATTGAGCAGTGCGTAGATTACAAGATGGCAGAGCAGATAGAGCATAGCATTAAAGATGCAAAGAGAAACTTTGAAAATAGAAGCTGAAAGCCATACTAAATACAACACTTTTTGCAATACTACAAATTAAGATATCAGGAAAGGGGCAAATGAGAACATTAGAGACCAGAATGATAAACTGAATCATCTAGGATGGCAAAATGCCTGAACTATTACATAGTTGCATTCTCAATACATTTGCAAAAGGGAATGATAAAAAGTGGTCTTTAACCCAGCAGTAGATCTGTAGTTACTTAAGGCCACAAATATCAGGATGAGAGTTTACTGCAAAAAACTCACAACTAAATATGTGCCAGAAACCTAACATGTGCTACCTGCCTCTGATGAGAGGCAGCAACAAAGTCTTTGTATTTTGTGCATTATTACTCTTTATTAGGATGTATTTCTGTTAGTCTCTGATGTAAGGAGACACATCCATTGTGCTATGTCAGGTCATGTCAAGTCCCATCACGTCACATGTTGTAACGCAGCCTGATGTCGCCTGACATGGTGCATATTAGTGCCAATGGACAAAGTCTAAATGCCAAGCCATTTTCAATAAATACACTCCGTGTGTTGGTGCACAGCAAGACCCAGATGGGGATTTATCCTGCAGCTCTGCAAAAGTACCAGTTGCGAAAGGCTGTGGAGTTTCAGAGAGAGACAGGGAAAAAAATTCATGGAGCATATTCTGCAAAAGCAGACATCTATTGGCATTCATGTCCAGAGCTATTAAGCATGATGTAGAGACTCTATGAATTAGGAAAACTTAATTATCTTGGATGAATTTATTTCCAAGGCTGTTAAAATAATCCCATGCAGGTCTTCAATAAATGTGGCAATGGAAACAGATGTATTTAAGCTCAAAATGAACTTTTCCCTTCTCCTCCACCCCACTTTCTGTTACTCTTTGCTGTTTCTCCATTAGTGCCAAGGATTTGTTTGGGTACATCCTAGTCACAACCTTCTGTGATAAAGACTGTGTTTGGGTATGACTTTTCAGCTTCATCTACCTTCGTGCAGCCTACCTAAAATCCAGCCTGAGGAGCTGAACTGATTCAGTCTCTTTCTGCATTCACATTTCTGAGAAGTGCCTTCTTATTGCTCCATGACAGCATCAGGTTCCGATGGAAAGAAGAGTACCAAGAAGTGAAAAGTATGCCAGGGGAGGAAGGGAGCTGAACAACAGACTAACCTGGAAAGCATCTGGGTTCACTGGCCCTGTCAGTGCATGTACAGGGAATTAGAGTAACATTGATGTTCTTCTCATCGTGTGAAAAATTCCAACACATGCAGCTAAATTGTCAAGTCTTGGAAAAGACTTCCCCCATTCCTCATTGGAAGAGTTTATAAAGGACTCGGCTATGTCCCATCACTTTCAATCATGCCCTTAGTGTCTTATGGAGACAAATGGCTGTGCAGGGACAGGGGGGAGCACTCCATCACATCTGTCCTTGGCTCAGCTACTGCCCTCCTTCAGGAAAGACGGTGGCAATTCATACCCCTGCAGACAGGACATTTGTAACAGCAGAAGGCATTTTCTGAAGAGTAGTACAGGACCTCTGTCATTCAAAATTATTCCGCTCATCTCAGTTTTTGCACACACACATAAGGCAAACCCCTTATGCCATTTGCTGTGCAATATTTACATACGAGAACTTTGCCATTTAGATGTTTTGTGATGACTTAGAGGTGTAATGAAGAAACAAGGAGATCAAAGCTCATCAAATGGGTTACTTCCATGACACTGTGGGATTGGAATATGTATCACTTGGGGAATCACAGACAGGTGGAAAACTGTGGCAGATGCAAGACTTCAGTCCCTTCAAAGACTGTTAGCACCATTTCAAAGAGAAAATGATAGCTGAAATACACTGCACCGAGGCTTCCTTCTCATCCGTATTAAGTTGCCTGACAGGGTTTCATCAAACTGTTGGTTTTTTCCATAGAACATTCAAAGAGCAGGATAGTATGTTGTCCTTAACTTTGCCATGAACAGAATTCAATCAACTACTTCCATAATGCTTTAAATATTTAAGTATCAGTATTGCTAAGAAGAATTACATTGAGGATAAGCATCCGGTCCTTACAGCAAGTTGCTCACTGCTTAAGGAAACACCTTTCCCAGCCACCTTTGAAGAACCATTTGGAAAGGGCCAAAGGTGAATTTTGGCATGAATGATGACTTATTCACACAAAACAGTTTAAATGCAAGTAATATATCCCTGTCACCCAGACAGCTGACAAAATGTCAGTTGCCTTTATCAATTGTTTCAGTACCTCCTGTCAGCTGCCATCAATCTTTAAAATAAGCACTATAAATAAAACCACATAGGCATAGGCAAATGTCTACCAAATAAACCTTGGGTTAAGCACACTTCACCTATTATGCAATTTGGTGCCCATGGTGATTTTGATCAGAAGCCCAAATGCAGAGTGAGTACAAAGCCAGAAAGGAGGCAAGGCTCATTGTGATGAATATACACAGGCATTGTTTTCATATACTCAGAGGGAAAGCATCCCTGAGCCACCTTGGTTGTACTGTTCCAGTGCCCAACAACCCTCTGGGTAAAGAACCTTTCTGTAACATCCAACCTAAACCTCCCCAGACACAACTGCAGACCCTCAGGTTCTGTCACTGGTCATGGAGAGAAGAGATCAGTGCCTGCCCCTCTTCCCCTCAAGAGGAAGTTGTAGACTGAGATGACATCAGCAGCTCTTGGGGTCCGATGGGATTCATCCAAGAACCTCATCAGTCAGGGTTCTTGGATGAGTCCCATCAGGCCCCATTGATTTGTAAGGATCCAGCTGGAGCAGCAGACCCCCCACATGTGGGTCTCATTTTAGGCTTTTCTGAAAGCTGCTGCCGGTTTTCCCAGCTGCAGTGATGCCTTGTGGAGCCTGTGAAGCTTGCAGTGGTTGACGTTTGCCTAGCACACAAAAGGTCCCAGGTTCGAAACCTAGACCAGGCAAAAACACCAGAACCACGCACAGCTTCTCAAGCTTCACAAGGCATCACTGCTGCTGGGAAAACCGGCAGCAGCTCGCACAATTTCAGGGTTGACTGGGAGTTGATCATTCTTGCAGTCACAGTCCTCCACCTCAGGGCACTGAGACCCCCTTAGTCCTCAGCACTGTTGAAGACAGAGGCAAAGAATGTATTAAAAACTTCTTCCTTCTCCCTGTCCCTATTTGTGAAGTGACCATCTGCACCCGGTAATGGGCTGATGTTATTTTTATGATGCCTATTGCCATTAATATATTGGAGAAAACTCTTTATTTTCCCTGCAAGAAGCCACCAAGCTCCTGGTACTGCCCATCTGATGCCCTTGCCCCACCTGCAGACCTCCCAAGCCCAGTCTCTAGCAGCTTGGACCTCCATTCCAACCCTCCTGCACCCTCAAGAATTCCCACTACACCAAGAAGACCTGCTCCAACCTCTCCTTTATGTAAGGACCTGTGAGGGAAGAACCAAGGGAGGGCACTGTCCCTGAAAGATGCAGGGCCCAATTCCACTTGCCCAGCCTGTCCCATTTGTGCTTTGGAGAAGCAAGCGAAAGCAGCACTTCACATATTGTAGCTCAAGATGGGAATTTATAATGGGCAAAAAAATTATAAAGGTGTCAATTTGAGGTTTCTTATTTTTAAGGTGATGTGGGAAAAAGGTGAGGCCATCACTCTGTAGAATATAAGCAAGTAGATGAAGATTAGTTTATAATATACTACAGTACCTCCAGCAGAAGCATTTTCTAACTATACACTGATATATACCAGCAGCTATCATCAGCTGCTTTCCTATTTCTTTATAGACAAACCTTGTCAGAGAAAAAAAATCCACCCGTTCTTTCTGTCTCATCTGTCATCTTTCCATTATCACACAGGCAGCACAAGGGGACTCAAAAAAAAAAAAAAAAAAAAAAAAAAAAAAAAAAAGAAAAAAAAAAAAAAGGGG
>WAAE01021230.1:125084-155455 GCA_013400495.1 Nicator chloris
CCCCTCCTTTTCAAAACAAGGTGAAAGTTATAGTGGCTTAGGTGCAAAGGTAGATTGCCAGCCTGTCAGCAGAAAACAAATACTCAGTGCAGATTACCACTCTTTTCCTCATTTCAAGCCCCATGCATGTGTTTTTCCACCTTGCAAGATATTATCTAGTTATTGGGCAAAATGCCAATTGTCTTTTAAATCCTTAGAGAAGTCATTGCACAGCTCCCAAGCTAAATAATAAAAATATCCCAAGGAGTATGACAAGGATCTATTGTTATTGACGGGATTGATTTAGCAGTGCAGAAACCCTGCAATAAAAGAGTCTTAACATCCAACCTAATTTTATAAGGATTACCAAACCACACTGAATCCAGAGGCATCCCCTCACCCTTTGTCTTTTCAGGCTGTGTCTGTAACACTTTGGGAGCCACTGAATTTCAATGGCCCTCAAATTTCAAAGTGGCACTGCACAATTGTCCTGTTGAAGCTGGAGGCTGCAAGAGGCAAAAGAAACAATGGATTTTCCTGGGATGATTAGGCCCCAGAGGATGGAAGGATGAATAATACTCAGCCCTCACATCTTAACACCAGGAGGGTTAAGTACATTATGATCCTTGAGTGTGTCAGGTGAGAAGTCCACTAAACACACTCTTGAAGGCCACTGCACCCATGGGCAGGAGAGGGGGAGTGGGAAGTCTTTTCACTGAATGAGGCTTTTATTTCCTGTGAGTACAGGCGAAATCAAGGCCAACAGTGAGTGTGGCAGAAATCAGGAAACAGTCCACATAAACTGGTTTGGAAGTATTTTCTAATGCCCAGATGTGGGGGTAGTGCATACCTTTTCCACACTCCAGGTGGGAAAGTGAGCACCACCAAGCACTGGAGAAAATGCATTCCAGAAATTCCCTAAAGAGCCGGGGATGGCAGGACTGCACTGTGTGCTGTGCAGCATTCCTGCCTTTTGGGCTGGGCACAGCCACAGAACAATGATTCTTGGGAGCCGTGTGCCTCTGCTCGAGGGTGAAATAAAGAACACTGTGCAATCAAAAAAGACACTGATAATGAAAGGGAAGGGAGTACAGCACTAAAATGGTTTTTGCTCCATCAGAAAAAAGCAACCGCATTGCTAGCTAGGAGGAGGATCAGGACAGCACTGGCTTTGGTTCAAAGTTGGAGGGATGTGGAAGATTACCCCTCTGGAACCAGGAAGTCTTCCAGAAGGATAAATTTTCCAGTGGATTCCTAAGCTCAAACATTTGCTGGGAAGGAGGCAGTCCCTAGAGATGTTACAACTGCTCTTAGGCGTTGTACCACCTGGGCTCTCTGGACATAACTAATCTGGCCCTTTTGGCAGTTTCTAACCCCCATGGAACCCAACATCTTCTCCAAAGACTGAAATATTCCTACACAATTCACAGAGCCTTTTATGGCAGGTCCATTTTCATCCTGCACTTGGCACGGCTGCTGAGTCTAACCCAGGATGGCTTGGAAAGCTCGCAGTGCCATGGAAACACTTACCTGTGAGTCCTTAACTCACACAGGCACACTTCTGGTGTGTCTGTCTCACTGCCATGTGCAGTGAGAGCCATTAGGCAGGAGTGACACCCTGCTGACCCTGCTTGAGCTGTGCTTGGCTTGCTTTCACAACACCAGTTTGGCAGGATTCTTTTGGTCCATCTAAATGCAGTTTTAGAGATGAGACAGACCGTGTGTCTTCTGGTCTAGGAAAAAGCCAAATTCCCTTTTCCATGAATGAGTTCTCTGAGGATGATGATGATGATTATTATTATTTCTATCTCTTGCCTGTAAAATTCAAAGTAAAACCCTGGGTCCCATGGAAACCAAGGGCAGAATTCCTATTGATGTCACCATGGCAAAAGTTTCCTCTGAGTTTTTCTAGATGTGTTGTGCTCCAAACTTGCCACCTTCATTCCCTCAGACTTGCCATATTGCATTTGGCAGAGATTCCCCCCAGTGTCCTGATCATGAATCATCATTCAGTATCCTAGAATCTGTTTGTAAATGAAGTTGCCTGACACAAATTGCATATTGTGCCACGTTATTTATGTCAGGTCAAAAATTGCTGTGGGAATCACTAATTGGAAGCACAGCCACCGTCTGTTTTTCCCTCTAGGCAGACTGGCAGGCAACATGAAATTGAAAAGGGACAAATCTCACATATCAATTCTTCCCTTCTTTTAAAATAGCTGCTCCAGCTTGCTGCCTTCTTGGGTTCCCTCCTACAGAACATTGCCATCATGCAGTCCCAATGCTGCTTGTTGCTGTATTTTGGGAGCACAGAGTGACAGGGGTGCCACAGTCTCTCAGCAGTCCCATAAGAAATACAAAACGTCCAAGACAGAAAGGATGGGTGCCATGCTCATCTGGCACTAGCAGCTGCCTGAACAGGAGGAGGGAGAATATTGGTTTCCAGATGTGCACCTCAAATGCAAAGGTTTTCCTAAATGTATAGAATGTATAGAAATCCTTTGGAAAGGATTATGGCTCAGATTACCATCAAGCTGAGTGTACAATGTTTCTTGTAAAAAAATTGACTGGTGTTCCACACTAACACTTCCTTTTTATGAGCATATTGAATGGGCAGTGAGATTTGGGAATACCAAAAAGGGAATAGGCTCATTTTTCCAAAGAAAAATGGAGCTTCTGATACAAAATATTATTCAAACCTCGTGCTCAGCCTCCATCAGAAGCATCAAAATTAATTATTACCAGTTACCTAAAATGGGTTTATGCTGAATGCCAGAGAGAATTCAAATACTTTACCTAAGCACACCACCTGGAAGGTATACAACGCCTCCATATGCTTTTAATGGAATGGGATAAATAAAAGTTTTGAACTGACAAATATTTTTATGATTGAAGTTTTCATTATGAAAAGGAAAATGGTTAAGAAATAGTATTTTTAATTTTCTTTTTTTTTTTTGCCATAATATTGTCTCTCTCCCCATGCTTGTAATTGAATTCCACAAAATTAAGGACTTAATCCAATAACTAAAAACAAGTTTGTATGTTTATAAGACAAGCTATATTCTTCACTTACTAAATGTATAATTAAAATATGTTAATTTTTAATTCTTACATTTAATTGGTAAGGTCAATGCTAATTATAGTGCAGGAATACTTTAACTATAACTTAAAGTTTTATTTCCTACATTATTTTCATTAACGTGTTAAATGAAATAATTATTAAAGAATAAAGTAAGTTGTCAGCAAATCAAGCAGGCAGTGTCTGTCAGTATTGTTACATGCACTTCAGGGAAATTGTTCATATGTACTCAGCTGTTATAGAAAATAGCAGGGGATGAGGGAAAAAGGGTCTGGAAAATTCCTCACAACACTTAATATATAACTGTTATATCTAATGTCTGATTTAATGTGAAAGAGAAAAAAAAATAACATTAACAACAAGACAAAATCCATTCTCACCTTCCAGTCAGCATAATTGGTGATCTTAAAAGAAAAGGAAAATATGTACCTGACATGGAGAAGGTTATAGACTATGACAGCTTTAATCTGTTATTTTATTTCTCCCAGAAATGTTTCATTTGCACTTGTAAATAAAAATATTAATGGTTTTACACGGAGTTTAGGGCCAGTGGAGAGCTAATAGGCAGCAGTAGAGAGTCTTGGACCACATCCAAGACAGAAACAAGACAATAACAATCTGAAATCACTCCAGCCAGACATGATAACGCATTCCAAGATCAGGAAACTGTGTGCATATCATTAAATATGCATATTAGTTAGCTAAATGAAGGCTGGGAATAAGACCTAGAGCTAGACAGGACCTGTGGAGCCAGGACTCGAGCAGATGTCACTGGATTGATTATACTTTGGCAATATGTCAAGGTCTATTAAAAATTAAATTAAATTAAAGAAAGCTCAACAGGTTGCCTGAGTATAATGACTGTGGTGTTGCCTGTCCAAATGCATGTGCCTGAAGCCACCCTGCCCCAGGTGCTCCTGGGACAGCACAGGGGACATTAATTCTAAGCTGAATCAGGCTGGCGGGCAGGGGGGTCCCTGTGACAGACTGTGTGCAGCAGACGAGGAAGAGCAGATGCAGCCTGGATTTCCAGCCCTCACAGATAACTGCTCCTCTGCCCAGATAAATCCAGAGGGGACCTTCACTCCAGCCACCACCACCTCTTGGCTGGGCTAGGGACACAAGTGCTACCCAAAAGACCTAATCTGCCTCTTCCTCCCTTCCATCCCAGAATCATCCAAATTACCGAATTCAAAGTAAGCCACAGTGCAAACTCGGCCAATATGGTAGGATTTAAGGGTTTAAGAAGGTGAGCTGAAAGAATGTTGACATTCAAGTTTACTCTGACTAGTTTTACCCCTATGGCTTAAATGGCAAAAGTATCTAAAGTTGACAGCATCTACCCCCCTTTATCTTAGATATACCCAGAAATGAATGCAATGCTGATGCTGCTGCACTTATCTATAATTTAACATCTAATATAAAACGTATAAATTTTAAATACACAGCAAACCGAGGAATATTGCCCTGCAGTAGAAAGGAATTTCTTAAAAAGCTGCTGATCTTTTCAGTCCTTGTTTAGGGACAGTAGGAGCAGCTACTGTGAGGCTGTCATGTCTCTAATGACAATCTGAAGGTTTATCTGAAATATATTGTGTTAACTGTGCACATATTTCTGTGCAGAACAAAGCTTACCAGTATAACTGCCCTTATTAAAAAAGAATCTAATACAAAATGGAAGAGCTATTAAAGCTGCCTCTATTAGGGAATGCTGCTACAAATTAAGGAAACAAGAACTGGAATCACCCATGTCACATCTAGACAGCAGAACATGGGAATGTTCAGCTTGGCAGACAGTAAGGCAGGACATTACAGTTAGTGGAGACAGAAAAAATAGTGTGGCTGCACAACATCTCCGGGGGAAATAGGAATGCTAGGGAAGAGAAGGAGTTGTGGTTGAGACAGAAAAGCAAGGAAACATTCAGGCTGAAGGGGAACAAAAAAGTGAAAGGCGACGGGAATGTGAAATCAGGGCAGACAAAGAGATTAGGCAAAGTGAAATAATAAGACTAATTATTTAAAAACTAATTTAATTGTAATGTTAAATATAGCTAAAGCTGATGCCTTCCACAAAGATCATCTTCAGGCAATAGAGCACTAGGAATCTAGACATAAAGATCTTCGAGAGCCCACTAGAGCTCCCGATATGAATGCCTCCACAGTTCTCTGATTAACATCATCCCATGGTGTCCTACTGCCTACAAATTCTTGGTCTGGACAGAAGTTAGTCGGCTTTCATGACATGTGTGAGGCTTTTGGTAGGGTCTGTGGGTCAATTTTGGATTCAGAACTGCTCTACAAAGCACTGCAGGTGAGTTAAGAGTACAGGAAGAAGGGTCACTATGACTACTGTCAGTGTGGGCAGATAAATCAATTTACAGATGGGTTATACCCCAGAACTTGTATAGTTTTTCCTTACTGGAAGCTCTTAAACATCTGATATTACATAGAAAAATTATGAGGCTGGGAGTAGAACAGTACTCCAACATAAGAAAGAATTGAAAAATTTAAGTCAAATATGGTCAAATAACATTGATTTAAAATGAAAGTTACTAACACAGAGGATTGAAAAAAGGCTTTGGCTGTCATCTTGTTTTTGTGATATTTAGGATTTAGGACAGCCAAAGCCAGTTAAACTTAAAGCCAGTTCCAACTCACCAAATCCCTGCTGGCTGCAGCTTTTGTCCATGGGAGAGGACACACCATATCAGCCTGACAGCCAGGTCACATCCTGCAAACACCCCCTGACGCTCTCCCTTTCCCTGCAGAGCAGCAGGCGTGGATGTGGCAGCACAGCAGTATTTGCTCTAGTGCTGCATAAGCTGAATTTGGCCTGACAAAAACTTTTGGTCTTTGAGACTACCAATGTGAAAACTTCACAGGTATTAAATTCCACGAGAAAGAGAAATAAAAGTACTTCTCTGTCATCCCTTCTCCCCAGCCTGTATCAGTAGAAAGACATATTGGGTTTGGTATCATGGTTTTCTATGAATTAAAGTTTAAGGCAGGGCTTTCTTGTCTGGCTTTTGATTTATGGAGCACTGAACACCCAAGTTCTGTGAACTCATCATGGGTTTTTGACCAAAGAGCTTAATCCACAGACTCAATGATTGCTTATCTAATTACTGAAGTATTTATCACAAAATTTTCCTCCTGGTTCATGCCTGGATTTTCATGCAGAGAAATAGGAACAAATATTTCCCCTTCTAAGTTTCAGCTTTGGGATTTGATTTTTTTAAGGAACTTAGGTTTAGAACAGGGCAATCTTGTCACAGGGGCTACATCTGCATTTTGTTCAAGGTTGCCTACAGTACCAGCAGATAAAACCAAGGTCTTCTCATATGTCACCCACCCTACAAAGAAGTTATGACCTCTTCAGTATTAAAGACAATGCACAGTGGATTGTACATCACAAACAAACACAGCTGCTTCTATAGAAGTTGTAGCTAACCTTGCATATTAGAAGATTGAGTCAATTAGTTGTAAGAATGAAACTTACCTCTTTGCAAAGCCAATATGCAGTTTGTGCAAGTTTTACAGCCATGATCCCACAGGATGAGCAGCGTATCTGTTATGAAATTATAATTTTTGTCTGTCTATGGGGTATCTCTTTTATACAGCCCTTTAAATATACAATATTGTGGGTACATTGCTACGGTACTGCTTTTAGAACTGTTATCCAAATACATAAACAATGCAAATGGTCCCGTTTTTTGATGAATCCCTTCCATTTCTCCACCAAACGTTCTCTATTTCCCCCTTTGGTATGTGATCCTGGTCCTCTTATAACAGAAACACAGAGGAGGGGGAGGAGTTATAAACTGATAATGAAAGCAGCACAAAGCCAAGAGATCTACAAATTTAACCTTTATTATGCTCTGTATGAGGTCACATTTAACTTAACAAGCCATGTTGAAATAATTCTTCCTACCTATAGGGTAAGTGAGCAAACTTATAAGGGCTGAGCTGTACGACAGACTTCAGAGAAATGTTCGTTTTTGAAAATGGTCAATATAACTTCAAGGGCTTTCCGTTGCAATTTCCCCTTTGTTGAGTCATCTTTTGTCCAGGATCTTGTGGTCACTTGACTGAAAAGTTGAAAACATCTGATCTGTATATCTGAAATAGGGGCAGGGGGGATAAAATGCCTCAACACACTGAGTTCTTTTTCTTCTCTGCGTCTTCAGCACTGCAAAGTGCTTCAGAGCAATCCAGCTCTCAGAACAGTTCACTCACAGTGCTGGTATTAAAAGTTAAAATATAGAGGGTGCAGATGACAATGCATAAGAAAACAAAATCCATAACTGGATGCCAATATCAAATCCTTGTCTGGCAAAATGAATTTAAATGGCAAAGGACTAAAAAGGTACCATATAAAATATGCCAGTAGGCATTTTACTGCTTGAATCTTAATGGGGTTTCTTTTTTGCATTTATGTAAGTTCTTCAAAGATTTATTCTCTCAATTACCAATCAAAAGAACTCATAAAGGTAGAGTTGCTGGACCATGAAGGATTAGAACTGTCTGCTAAGAAAGGTGCATACTTAGCAGGCCCTGTGCATTACAACCCCGTTTGATACCAATCCCTGACTCAAAGGACGGCTGACAATAGGAGTTGTTTATCATGAACTATTTTGATTTAAGAAAAAAGATAAAGAAATAACCACCTTTCTACATCCTCCCACCCCACTGCCCCCAGCAAAACCTTTACAGAGCCCAGATTTTATTAGGACTTAGACTATAAAGACTAATTTTTAAATCTTGTTAATGAAAACTCAGGAGTTCAGGCTGGGAAAAGCTGAAAGATAAACGCTGACTAGATTTTCCTTCCTCAATTTTCTTTTTAGTGAAAATCCCCCACTTTAATAATGTTATAGTAGCTTCTGCATAAATTTAGTCTAAGACTTACTCATATATATTCAGCAATGCTTAACATACATATTTAACTTGGGGAAAATTTGTGTGTTTTCTAAAAAGGATCTCTTGTTTTCTTTCTTGGGTTTCAACAAAGCAATTCAGGATGTTATATTCAAGCAGAAGCAACCCCATTTACCTAAAGGCTAAGTGGCAAGTCTGTTTCATGGGCTACACAACATGCATGCATAAATTTAAATTTTCATTGGATGGACTATGGCTTGCCCAGGGAAGCAGTCAATATATTGAGCTATTTTTTGTTTCCTTATTTCATATCTGCCATTTTCCATGGAGTATGAAATCTTGAGTACACTCAGAGTCCAATAAATTTTCACCTTTGGAAATCATTGGTTCCACCCCTCCTGCTCACAGCAAAGCCCGCTACAGCTGTCAGGTTCTGAACATCTCCAAGGATGGAGACTCCACAGACTCCCTAAGCACCCTGCTCCAGGACTTCTTTAAAGACTATTTGCTCTTCAAGGCAATTAATATGTAATACAACAAGGATTCATGAAAAGCTCGCTGAATGGAACTTGTTTAGCTATTATTTTTAATGCTTGTCCAGGAGTTTCATGGATACTGATCAGTGGATTATAGTTTGACATTAATTCCTACATAAGAATGGCCAGCACATATAAAATATGGCACAGTAATAAATGCTATCAAAAGTTAATCTTTCCTTGAATTGCTGCTAATTACATATAAACAGCTCAAAATACTATCAGAAAACTCAAAGTGCACCAACTGGGCAGGATATTTTCACACCAGGCAGGAATTTAGCTAGGATTCAGACTTGCTCACTTTTGAAAATGCCCAGCAATGTAAAAACATCAGCATTGTTTCTGATAAAACACACAACACCTCCATGGGCCAGAAAAAGGCTCTGGCACCACAAAGGGTTTGGAACCCAACAGCAAGTACGACCTTGGAGGTTACAACATTGTTTTTTTCTGACATGCTTACAGGTGCAGGGAGCAGCACAGCAACATCTTTGCCAGGCAGCAGTGTTGATCAGAGACAGGCCTCAGTGTGACACCACACTGGGACACTGGGCGGGCTCAGCACAGGAAAGCTCCTGCTTGAGTGATCACCATGATGCTCCACTGAGCAGTGGAGACTTGCTCATTGACCCTGGCATTCCCTTACAGGCCACTAATTCCAGATACCCTTTCACCTCCTCTCCTGAAAAGCCTGCCTTTGAATTAGCCTGCTGGTTTTCTGAAGACATTGCTCTTAGCTTGTTACAAGAGTGATAATTAGAAGAACCTTCAAGTCCTTCTTTTCAGTTCTTTCTGTATGATCCTGCCCAGATCCAAAGATCTTCACTTCCTCATTTGCTGTGCCAAGCATGGAGTGGTGATGAATGCAATTCCAACTTCATTTCATATATCCTTCTGACAGGCAGCAATATAAACTTTCCTTGGAGATTTTAGTCATAAATCAAGAGGCAGCGTGGTCTGGTAAATGTAGCACTGGACAGGGACTCAGGGGACATGATTGTCTCTTTATTTTCCTATACCTAGCTCTCATTATTTATTCAGTACATAAAGTCATCAGGTCACTCCTAACTATGTCCTATGCATATCAGCTTTACATATATAAAATAGTCAGATTTGGTATTGCTGCAATAAGAACAATATTTATCATTAAGATGGAAAAATATACTAAACTATGTAATGTTAGGAGATAAACATCTGAAATAAAGCCATGATACATCATAAAGTCCATTCACAAAAATTTTTCTCTTGGTATCTGGTGTCATAATATTCTCCCAAACTAATGATGGGCTTTTCTGTGTTGTAAAGATCCACTCCATATTTATGTCCTCCTTTCCCTAAGAAGATTTTTAAAGAGCTATTTTGTCAAATTGTACTAGAGAAGAGCAGTGCTTTAACTATTTCATCACATTAAGTAGGATTCTAAAGTAATACAATTCTTTTAAGATAATGGAGGCTTTTTTTCTTTCCTGGAAAGAATATAAAGAAACGAGTAATTTTTCTTTTCTCTACCATTTTTTCAGTTGGCATTTTACTCCCTCCTTTATTATTTGGGGCATCATTACTGATGATATGACGGGCAACATATTGCTGTATTAGCAAGGTCACAAAATCCCATTAGTGGTGAAAATGACAGAACTGGGATGTCTAGTGACAAATAAGGTAGGTTCTCACGGAATACAGGTCTGTAGGTCTCAGTGTCAAATTTACACCATGCAGAAGTAGAAGAAAACTCACATCCAGTCGGCACAACTTGTACAGACACTTCCTTACTTAGGCGAGAAAAAGTCAATGAAGCCAGTAGCTTCTTTTGAGCTATACCTATAACACCCCCATATGTAACCATAAATGCTACAGAATATTGAGCAAAACAACCTTCTTTCAATATTTGTGTGTGGTACTAGCATGGTCACAGATTTTATAACAGGGAGTGCGGCAAGCAAGAGATCCATAATTCAATTAAAGCAGGTATTACACGAAAGCTTTGCTCCCCGATGGAAAGAAAAGACAGCTATTGTTTAAGCACAGCCTAGAGCAGAGGTCTAATCTGTGCTGCCAGAAAAGCTCTCCAAATTACAATTCCTTCCATGCCTCCTCCTGGCTCTTGTGCACAGCAGTACAGCGGTGGCGTCGAGCAGCAGCACAGAGCAGCTCCCCCTTGCCCCTGGGTGGCTCGGGCAGGAGGGGCAGGAGCCCCAGCAAGCCCCGCTGGAGCTGCCCTGCCCGGCACCCCCAGGTCTGGGCATGGTGGAGGAGCAGCACGGAGTGAGCGGCTCCACCTGCGCACCAAACAGCAGGAAACGAGGAGCAGGCGCTGCAAAGAATAGTTCAAGTGGTAATAATTCAATGGGAAAACAGAAACCAGATTAAATCTCCCGCAGCCCTTCTCTCCACTTTGAAATCTGCAAGTTTGGCAGACTGAAGAACTCACGAGAAATATCAGAGCAGGATTTTGATTAGAGCCAGATGAAAAAGGCAAGTGGTCTTTCTTCAGTTCCTTGCCATAACTCATTTCCCTACAGATTATCAAGGAATTTCTCAGCAGCAGACATGCAACTGGGTTTTTGGAAATTTTCTTCTACATTTAAATAATTATCCTATTTTGACTTTATCAAACTGCCTAAAAATTCTTGTCAGAAAGACATATTAACCCTTTAGGTTTTTTCTTTTTCTTTTTTTTTTCTTTTAATGCGGTTTTGAAAAAAAAAATATAGCTATTATTTAACTATGCAACAATATTTGCTGGGATAAAGCCCTCTGGCTCCCCTAAACCTCATTGTTCCATCCATTTGTGCCTGATGTGGCTGAAGATTCATTTCTAAGGTCAGGGTTTACACAGGCTGGACTTGGTTGCAGATATTGTACAAAACCTGCAAGCCAGATAAAATTCTTTCCTTTTAGTAACACCTTGTTGAAGCTTTTAAGCACCATTATCCATCCCACACGCAGACTTTATGGGTACAGCTGGCCTTTCACTGCAAAAAGGAAATATTTGCACCTCAAAGACATTTGCTTCTTATGAACCATCCCAAGGACTTAAAATTTTTTAAGCACCCTCTCATTTCAAATACATTTACATAGGAATTTTAACACTCTTGTAAAGGAATCAGGCATTGTGCATCATCTGTAATGAATTCAGGGAGTTTTACTGAGCACCTACGCAACCCAAGGAAAGCTGGATTTTCATTAGGTACCTACTTAATGCTTCAGAAAATCAGATCATGAACACAGCTTGGCTTTTCAGGCACTGCCCTATATGTGCTCTAATTATTTACATAGACAAATATTTCAGATTTAAAGTAGATTTAATGCAGTAGAGATTTAAGGTTTCAAGAACAGGAATGAAACACTAAATCTGCTTACATCAGTGCGAGTTTTGCTTTTTGCAATTCCACCCAAGAGGAAAATTAAAAGCAACCCCCTACAAATATCTTTGTGAATTTCTAAAAGCTTATTAGGATCACCCAGCAAAGCAATCCCAGCTTCAAGGGGAGACTCAGGACCAGCAGGTACTTGGAAAAGCATTTGTTCCCAGGACACCCAGCAAGGGATTTTGCTGAGGGCAGCAGTCTCCCGTCCACATGAATCCCCAATGCCCTAGAGA
Organism: Nicator chloris; assembly: GCA_013400495.1. Classification (NCBI taxonomy): domain Eukaryota; kingdom Metazoa; phylum Chordata; class Aves; order Passeriformes; family Pycnonotidae; genus Nicator; species Nicator chloris. The sequence goes on from WAAE01021230.1 coordinate 137,158, forward strand.
AAGGCAGCTTGGGATTCCAGTGGCAGCCAAAACAGCTCATCACCTTGTGAAAATCAAACTGCCTGATTTGGTCTGACTGCTCAGAGCACAGGTTGTGGTTTCCTGCTGCTTCCCTTTTGGCTCTGGACATCATTGATGCACATAACAGAATAAATGCACTGCTAGTGGGACTTTTGTGATTTCCACCTTCCTCAGCAAATTCTGTAAAAGGGGCAGGTATAGTTTGTTAAAAAAACATTCTACCTAGTGGGCAAAAAGTATAATAATTCTTCTCCTTATTGCACTTTCAGGCTGTCAAAAATTTTGGCTGAACTTGGTAATACAAAAAGTTGAAGAAAAAAGCAGCTCTTGAAAGAAATGTCCAATTAACTCCCTTTTCTGATATTTATTTGTCCTGAAATTAGATTTTATTGGAATTGTATTTACAAAACTTGTGCTGTGGGATATCTTTCCTCCACAGTCTGTCATTGCTAATGAGCAAAGGACACGTAGAGAGTTCTTACAGTTCTTTTTTCTCGTATCGCTCCTCAAGGTGAACTACGATTTCTTTCAAGAGCCTTGCTTGCAGAAAAGTAAGGATTTTGTGAAAGACAGAGGCAAAAATATTAATTGCTTTTTCCCACTTTACTGACAGTTCCAACAGCAGCAAATGTTATTGCAAAGGAGCAAAAAAGCCTCCCACTGTCAACTGCAAGATCACATCAGTCCTGGAGTCGGCTCAACCTTTGCTGTTCCTCCCACCTTCCTTTCCCGGTAATGCCTTGGGAGGGTGCTGAGGCATCCTCTCCAATAGAACAGTTATGGGAAAAGTCACAGACCATTACAATCACCAGGCAAATTAAGTGAAATAGTAAAAGCCATTCCTATGGGGTGGAATCATTCAAATCCTGGAAGGGAAAGGAGGGGTGAGCAATAATAGGCAACTAGAAGGGAAATTGCATTTCCCCACTTTTCTTCACAAGAGATAAACTTTCTTCAAAAATTTCTGTTTTCAATACATAGGGTGTGTTATTAGATGCTGATTTCATGCCTTAGAAATAACAGATAAGGCATATGTTTGCCACCTAGAATAGAATATTGATTTATTTTTTTCCAGCCAGCCTGCCAAACAAAATCCAAGCTAAAGCAGACTCTGTGGCAACTTGGGGTCACCGTAATTCTCTTTAGTTCTTCTCCTTGTCAAAAGCTATGATATCAAAGCTGCCCTTTTGTTCCCCTTAATTCTATCAAATGCACTCCCCACCTCCAAGCTTCCCTACTTTGTCAAGCTAAAATGAGGAATAACTCAGAGACTTGGACTCAGATGTATCTATAATCAGGATTTGAACTAGAAGAGCCAACAGAGGCCTCTTTGCACAGCTCCAGCCCTACAGACAGCCTGTGTTTTCTTGGGAGATGGAAAAGTGTACTGTTAACCAGAGCCAGGCTCTGCAGCACAATCAATAGCAAAAACTAATGTGTCAGATCCCACTGAACTTTTTCTCACTATATGACAATTTTGAGGATTTCCTGAACCAGCCCCTGCACAAACCTGTAAATATCCAAGGCCATTGGTCACTATATGCTTTTGAATTTGATGTCTCCAGAACATAGCCAGGAAAATCTTGGACTGCAAATGAGCTGAGTAGCTCACCTTCGTTCTTAGTTTTGGAGGCCTTCACAAAATAATGTCATAGCCCTGTCTCCCAAGGCCCAAGAACTGCCAAGCCTTCCTGCATGCCTGTTCTGCTGGGCTTTATAAAAACAGACCTAGCAGCACTTTTTAAACACACAGCCCATTATGAGGAAAACATTCCCTCCATCCCATGCTTTGCAGAATGGCTGAACTGCACTCTGTGACTTCAGCTCCATTGCCTCCTTGGTCTGAGAGAGATTTGAAGCCTCCTTCCTCCCTCCCTCCCTCAGAAGTACATTTTTCTCTCTGTTTTGGGGTAAAAGCAGCCTTCTTTTCCCCAGTCACATCTCACCCACGTATTCAGGATTTGGGATGGTCTCCCTTGGAGAGAAACACAGCTAAAAATTAGTCATTGATAGAAAAGCACAAAGTACAGCCAGAGGGTAGGTGTTCTTTTATTTGTTACTTTCTAGTTTGTTTTGCCTTTTTACATCTTATAAACTCTAACTGTATAATTCCTACTTAGATTTATGATACATTATTTCCAAATGTGTAATTTCTTTTGTTAGAGACAGTGTAAAGTAACCATGATGCCCACAACTACATGACCCATGGCTAGCTAGGATCTCTCCATCATGCTCCACACATCAGGAATTCCTGATATGGTAGGAATGAGCATAAAGAGCAAGTGGTCAGTATCTTTGACTGTAGCTTGTACTAGCAGTTTGGAATGAGCTTATGAAAAAAAGGTTTTAGTCCAGAAAAGCCAGAAGAGAATAAAAGCACTCTTGTCACATTCTCATAGGGATTTCCAGTATAATAATATTATACTTTCATTCATTGCCTTTACAATTTTGTGTCCACCTGTTTTAACCATGTTTTCTCCTTCAAACTGAAGCCCCCAGACACATAATTACAGACACTGGCCACAGCGTGGAATTGACCATTGCATCTTGTACTCTGGAGAACAGAACACTGACTTCTACTAGTTCTCACTGGGAAACTGGTAACAGAGCCTGACCTTGAAATCCTTTTCTATGTTCTTGGGTAAAACAATGATAGTTTTCAAATCTCAAAAGAAAGGAAAAGGAGAATGAAGGTAGCACAAGTTTCCTCTAAGCACTGTCAGCATGAAGTACAAAAATTTAATATTCAGAATATTGCTAGGAGGCTGCAGAGAACACTTCCTAAAGCGGAGGAAGATAAAACCAAACACAGCTTTGAGTTTAGTTAGTATAGAAAGGTCTGAGCATAAGCCAGAATCCAGAATTTGACAGCATACCTTAGTTATGCTTGGATCCAGTATTGGTTTTGGAGTTAGAAGCAATTATTTTGATATTTTGAAACAACATTTAAAGAAAGAGTATTTTCATAAGTTACTTTTTCTGACTCTTCCCAACAAAGTGAATAGAAATTGGCTCCTTTCTTTCTTCTCCTCTTGTTAACAATGGCAAGCTGAGATACCTTGTAAAGTGTCTGTGGAGCCAGTGCTTTCAAAATAAAGCACAAAACATCCTGAGCCTTGTCAACAAGGTTCTCTGTCTTCAGCAATAACAAACCAGTGGTAGAGAAGAAAATAAAACCCACAAGCCCTGACTCCCACTACTCTTAACATCAGACAAACTGATTCTCAAACATTAAAGCAACTTGTGTCTGGATGTCATTGTCAAAACTCTTCGGAATGACAAGATCCCAACAATTCACAAACCTCTGACACAGTGGTCTCACAGAAGAACATAAAGCTGGAGTCAAACTGTCAGGTGATCCAAGGTTTAGCACCAAACATAAGGTTTCTGTCATTAAATGTTAAAATATTTCAGTGGAAGGAATACCACTGGAGTTGCAGGGTTTACAGAAGCGACCACCTGTGAAATAGTCAGGGACTCTGGCTGATATATCTTTGACAGCTAACCTGACTGAAAGGACCAGCTGATCGCTCCCCTCCTTCCTGACAACTCAGGAATACTGTACAGCCTTGGATCATGAGTTTTAAAAAACTCTTTTTTTTAACTCTGAACAGCAAGCAGATGAAAACATATTTAAGAAAACATTTTCCAAGCAACTGAAGCGTGAATAAGTGGTTCTGGGTGATCACTGGTAGTAATTACCAACCTTTTCAGACATTTTTAAGACTGAAATGATTACTATCATTGTTGCACTCCGGAAACAATTTCAAAAATTAGCAAGAGTCTTCTTTGTTAGGAGATCTTAAAATATCTAAACACAAAAATTTCTGATTCCTAATATGTAAAGTGGTTCATTTACTGCAAGCTACATCATTCAAAATGGTGTTTTCAAATAAAAGCTTATGGCCTAGGGAGTTATATTAAGGTGTGTTCTTTATTGTTTTAATGTGCCTTAACTACATAATTGATGAAATGATTCATTCTCAATATTTAATGCTTCTGTACCCAGAAGACCATACCTAATCAGAACATGAGCAAAGTATGCACCCAGAAAAGACAGGAGTAAGAAAATATGTTTGCTAAAAAAGAAAGAAAAGGAGAAAAATTATCAGTTCCCCACCTTGAATTGAAAGCACAGGCACAAATATTTAGACAGTCATTAATGCCAAAACTTGGTTTCTCAGGGTGATATTCTGCCTTGGCTATCCCCAAAGTCAGCCACTTCTCTCCCCTGACTGCAGTAAGGCCAGCATTTCATTTCCCAGGGCTTTCAGTGAGGACAGGATCAGAGCATAACAAAAATTGGGAGATTGTTAAAATTAGCTGTTTCTGGTGTCCATCCTCTCATGATCTCCATAAAAATTCCTAATCAATTGCATTGCAATTAATTGCAGAAATATCCCACTAAATACAGATAAATCTTCCCAGATGTACCCATTTAAGAGGAAAATTTAGTAGCTGGTGTAAATCCACCTTTCTTGACATGTCTTGTCTTTTTTGATTTATTTTTAATCTTGCACTTCTCCAATTCCTTTCTCCAATAGCTTTCATCCCTTGTTCCATACTCCTCCCTCTCAGGGAAAATGCAGGGTGACAGTATAGACTGCATGGCAGCAGGAGGAATGAAAGGTTTATTTCAAAGTTGCTCTGTTCTTTTCTTCTGTGTGTGGCTTTGTTAAGTACATACCGTATTTCTGAAATCCAGCTAGGAAAAACTAGAAAAGTCTTCCAATTATAATCCTTGATATTTCCCCTGAAGCTAAACCAAAGCCCCTTTGAACTAGAAAAGTGTCTTTCAAAAATGAGAAGGGCAAGACCTGAACTTTTCTACCTGTAGTCTTCTAGTCCAAGATTAGAGTTGTGGGTTGATTTTTTTTCCCCTCTTCTCCTCAAGGAAGAAAATACACTGAGTTTTAATACAACTATTTTTAGTTAATCCAGCTTTCTTTCTATCCTCTGTAGCCAATGCCTGCACCAGTCATTTGAGCATTATTTAAGTTATATGTCTACATCAAAAGTAACAGTTTCCCTGGTGTGTATTTGCTGGCTGTGCAGAGGTGGTAAATAAGATTTTGCAGCACTCTTGTCAAGAATCCCATTGTCACAGGTGTGTTTATTGATTGATTTTCCCAAGTATGTAAGTTATGGATTAGCTTTTGCCCACATTAGAAAACAGTTTCCATTAGGAAGTCAATGCCTTGTAGGGTGCAGAAGGATTTAGCGTGTATGTATTCATCTGGTGCTCTCCCAAATGGCTCTGAGGTGGCATTGTGGGTGATTTCAGCAGGGAGGGAATGCATCATGCCTGCTTAGGGGCTGGCTAATGGGCTTCTCCCTGCCACCCTTGGTGCTGCTCACGAGAACACAAAAATTGAGACCCTGCGTGTGTTGGTTAGAATAACTGCTGTAATGCAGGTGGTTTAGAAAACTTATGGGTCACATAAATGTAAGTCTTCTAGCATGAAGTGTCATAGCAAGGTGTAGCAAGGGTTTAATGTGCAGAAAGTGAATAATTCCAATTTTTCTAATGGGTCTTCATAGCCATATGAAGAAAAACAACTCAGTTTCCTACATCTTTTAAAAGCAGCATGCTTTACATAAAAACTATTGCCTTTCTGCTTGATCTATGTTTTTAAACATAATATTATGCCCAGAATCTGAACTAAAAAGGTAATAAAGATACTGTCTTCTGGGACCAGGACAGCAATGAAACTTCCATTCTCATAACTCACCAACCCTGAGTACAGCTTATCAAATTTATTTGCCTGGAATATTTTACAAGTAAACAAAGGGAAATGTGTTCCAGTGAAATAATGTTCAGTATTTTAATCTGAGGTCTGCATGAGGACAAGCAATCATGCATTTTCCTTAATTATTTACTTATTCCTTGTTTTTTAATATGTCTCCAGCAAATCAGACAAGAATCTTCAATGTGTTATTGGAGTTGTGTCAAAGATCATGTTACCTGCTTTGTTTTCTCCAGCAAAAGTCCAAAAGCTACACAGAAGACAAACTAGACTAGAGGGAGGGGAAAAATCTCATGACAGGAAGTCTCCTGGTACATTAGCAAAGTTAAGAATGGATATTCCTACTACAGAATCTCTCAAAGGCCTTAACCAGAGTAAATTCCTCGCTATATCCAGGAGAGGCTGGATGGTTGCTTGGTTAGAGTACAAATACAAAGCATTACTCATTTCAAGGTCTCAGGACTCTCAGAATTACAAGGCAACTAGAAAAGTCTTCATTTGCTAAGGTCTTTTGGTATTCTTAGTTAGCCCGTTATTCTAGCATAAGGAGTTCTCACTGATGGAATGCCAGTACTCAAGGAGTACTGCTGAGTGGAAGACTGGGGGCATCAATTATTTGGGCATTGAAGCCCTGAGTGTCACAAAGTTTAGACTCTTGTGGTGGAGCCAACATTACTTCCCCTCTCAGACACATTGCAAAGATGCTTACATCCAACTGTGAGGGGAAACCAGGCGCTGTGGTTTCCAAGTGCCACTTGTTGGGAAAGCAAGAAGCTGAAATGTGAGAATTCAAGAGAAGAAGGAGATTATTCATTGGCTGACAGGACACTACTCTACTCAAAGAATCCCCATATTTGTCCCTTTAAGTCCCAAAAGACAGGACTGAGAAGTAGTAGAAGATTTTTAATGAATTCTCATAGAAGCACAGAGATATTGGTGGGTACTCAACTCTCTCCTTTGCTCTTGTTGGAAGGAGAGAGCCTTTGGATCACAGTCTAGCACTGCCTTTGCAATGGTTACCCCAGAAGATCTGAGAATGACTCTTGTTGGCCTGATCAGCACGGAAAAAGCCATCCCTACATTCTTTTTTCATAAAGGATAAAATAGAGTTACACTGCAGCAGTCAAAGCCTCCTCTCTAGACATGAATATTATGTGGAACAGATAAAACATTTTAAGGTCACTACCCGAGGGAGACAAAAGTCACACTCTGGACTTTACCTACAATGTTTTATAACCTTGGCATTGACAAGCTGGACAATTTCCTCTGCTTAGCAGACAGCACCTCAAAGAGAGGCAAGCCTGGTGACAGCTTTCAAGTTGCCTGTTGTGAGGCATGCACTTCAAAAGAATATGTATTGCAGCAAGTACAAATTAAAAACACAGGCAAAAGTTTCATACAGAATACACCCTCACTGAGAAGCAGAAAACCCCCCAAGTGGTTAGCATGCAGAAGCACAGCTCTTTAAGTTGGTATTGATTGATTGATTCATTAGATGTATAGAAGTGCTATTAAGAGGGGGAGGGCTCCTATCCACAAGGATAGGCACAGTCAGCACAGCTTCAGAGCACATCTTGAGAGCAACCATCCAAATTAAAGACATCCCATCACAAGTAAATCCAATCACATAAGCTCTATACCCTTTCACTTGTCACTTCCATACTGTCCCACTAATTTCAGGGGCTTTTTTGAGGGAAAAGACTGAATCCCATCATGTGCCTTGACTTCACAATGTGCCCTGGCTCAGACTATGTTTTACTCAGAAGCAGAAGAGAGGAGGCACTTTCAGACTAAGTGTCAAGAGCTTTTGAATTACAGCAGTGTCTGGCCCATCTTTCCTCACTCATTTTAATCAAGGAGGTTCCAATTCAGATAACCCCTGCTGATCACAGCTCAGACTAACATTGTAAGAAAACCAGGAGAATGTTAGAACTGCAATGTAGATAGGTATGCTACTCATATGTGCTAATGTATGCACATCTCCTGAAACAGCCTGAAATTGCTTTGAGTTCATGATTTTTTTGCCAGCCCAGGCAAAACTTCCACTGAATGTTACCAGGAACATTATTTGACTTGAAAGAGCAAGCGTGAATTTTGTGCATCTGCTCAGCGATGTGAAATCAATTCTGATAATGCCGTCGAATGTAACTTATCTGAAAATTACTTTCTTGTGCTGTGGTTTTCCCTGTGAAACCCTGCAATGGTTGAACCAATAATGTTGGATCTGAAGTCTCACGACTATTATGCAGTATTACTCTCCAGCTGGGAGACTTGGCAATGCAACACATTGACATCTTCATGAACTTAGCACTTCACATCAAGGAGAGGGTGTGAGCCTGTCAACTTGACACTCATAGCGCAAACTCTTTCAAATTGGCCCTTAGGGATCTTTACAATATGACTGGAAGCTCTTCTCAGTCATGTAAATAAGATACATTAGACTCAGCCACCACCACAAAAAAAAAAAAGTCAAAGGGTACTAATCACATCCATTCCCTCAAATTAATATTGTCACATTTATTTATTTTCACTTAGAAGATTTTGGTGAAATGTCTCTTCCATCTGTTTTGGTGCATACATACACCATTAGGAGGAGTCTTTCATTTTATCTTTACTGAAGCTGTCCTTCAATTAACAGAATTTCCTTCTAGCTTGCCAGATATTTTAAAGCTAAATATATGTCACACTAATATCTAATCCTCAAGAAATTCCTTCACCTCATTAAATTAAATGGAGAACCATCTTAGGTTCATTACAATGGCAGGATTAAGGGAAATGATCAGAGGTATTTAAAAAGTATTTGACAGGGTTTTAAAGATGAACAGAAATTCTGAGCACTTCCTCCTACTTACTTAGACTGCATGGCTATGAAAGAGATTTAAAAAATGATTAAAGATAAACCAACAACAAGAATTTGATACTTAAGATCCCACTTTCAGTCTCACAGTCCTTTATATTGACCTGGTATACTTACCTATTAATATACTACAGTTTAGCTTAGGGAGAAAAAAGGAAATTTTATGTCGCTCTCATGATCCATATTGCAAAAAATCTCAGAGAAAATATGAAAGTCTAGGCATCAAGAGGATGTGCCCTAGAGGCAAAAACTATCTGCCAGATATTCCCTGCACCATCATCTTCTGTTGATGCCAGGAAGATCTTGATTCCAGTACTTCACATTGCAAAAGCATTGCACAAGGAGGTAAATGCCTTTTGGTATTTTAGCACTGTTCAGAACCTCTACAATTTTACATTTTCATACCCATGCCAGCAACGTGAGTCAAACTTCTGTTTGCATAACAGGTATGTTGCCTTCCATGTGAGATGAGTGCACAACAGCATATGGACTAACTGCAATTACAAAACTGCACAAGGGCCACTTCTGTGCACAACGCAGCAGCAAAAATCCACAGGATCAAAAATGGAGTGGAATCTTCATGCAAAATACAAATTTTGACAGCATCCCTGGCCACCTGAGACAGTTCCCAAGGGTCTCAGGTGTAAAACAGAAATTTGACATCAAACACCCAGCCATCCTTTCATTTAATTACTTCCTGTCATTTCATTAGCTCTGTGCTAGCTGAGTTGCATAAGCAATTCTATAGTGTGAGAAGGATCTGTAGCCATGGAAATATTTTTTCTCTGAAAGCTTACTTGCTCACTTTGTGAAAAATGTATAATCCTCCCTGGCAAAGCAGCAAGGATATTGGATGTTTGAAGTAAGCAGATTGAGCCCTGGGTGTGGTTTTCACATTGCAACCCACAGTGTGGGACAAAACCCCCCCCCAAAAAACCCAAACAGAAAAACGCCACACACCAAACAAAAACAATCAAACAAAAACCCCCAAAAAACCCAACCCCCCAAAAATCCCACAACAAACAAAAAAACCCCAAAACAAAACCAAACGCCCCAAAACCAAAAAATCCCAAACAAATAAAAAACCCCAACCAAACAAAATTCTTTGGTGCTGGGGGAGCCCTGGTACTGCTCCTGTCTAAAGGCAGCCTTGCCTGACAGGTTTTCCTGGAGAAAAGGGGGGGCATCCTGCTCCTTTCTCTGTGCTTGGCAAGCATCGGGAGCCAAGCACGCATCCATCACTGCTTTTCTACCTCTTCCCTCTCGGAGGAGATGACGCTAGGAGGTGGATGAAGAGGAATCCCTCATTTCAACTCATCCAAAATTCAAGGAGTAGTGCCTGCAGAATACATGGAAATGGCACCCCCTGTCTTCCTGTGAGGAATGAGCCAGGCCAGGGTGTGTGTCACTTAGTTCTGTGAATTTAAGTACAAACTATGAACTAACAGAGTTTTAGATAGGAGTCCATTTTTTCCTCCATTTTGCTAATGGAAGAAAAAGCTAGTAAAGCTAATCCTTATTTCAACTATTTTCAAGAGGCAGCAAAATACACACTACAATTGATAATCTTATTGTTTGTGTTGGTAGATTGGCAGAAGATCCCACAACATGAGTTACATGGCAATAGGGATGGAGGCTCCCACAAGATCTAGTTCTGCTCTTGAAATTGGAAGGTATATGCCTTTCCACAGCAGCCTGGGGAAAAGAAAGCCACAGTAATACTTCATCAGAATTTAGCCAAAACAGCTGCATGTGTCCTACACATGATTATTTTTTTTCTTTGTTACATAAATCGCGCTCAACAGCACTTGGCTGCTGATATGGGGAATGTCACATTTCCTGCATGGAAGCAATGACTCTACAGATCCCAGTCTATCACACAGATTTCAGACACCCATAAATATTTCTGTTTTGTTTCCGTCACTTCAGGTCTCACACAAAGTCAGTGATGAATTTATAGAATGAGGCATCTGTAACTTGTCAAAGTTTACTTTTATATGGCAGGCAGCACAGACAAAATTAATTCCTGGCTATCACGACTGGATTACAGTAAAGTGCCGTGTTATGTTGAGCTCAGCTAAATTCAAGTGTCCATTGAAAAGATACAGTATTTCACATTCAAGAGCAATTGCTAAATTTTGGCCTTTTTGCAAAATCCAAGGAAGGGACAATTTATTATTTAAGCAAGCACTGCAGTAGATCAGGAATGAAACTGGCATCCTGGCTATTAATTACCCTCCAGAGTGACCGGTGGGGAAAACTGTTGGTATCAAACCACCTACAGCACACGTGTCAGTGAGAAAAGAAGGGATGAATATCTGCCTGCTTACTCCTTCTGCTCAAATACCAATTTGAGAATAGAAGTGAGGACCTACAGTATTAACGAACAGTGTCCAGCAGCCAGGGGCCATCAACAGCCATCCCTAAACTCAGAGGAGCTATTTTGGATCTGTAGAGTGCACTCTCACTCTGCACTTCTACATATTTTTTTTTCCCCACCTTGGAAGTCATTGTAGGAAGGAGATATCGCACACCCGGGTCTTGCCCCAGCAGTGTCCAAGGTGGGTGACTGAATCCCAGTTTACACAATGTAGGGAGCAAACAACATAGTATGACTTCCACCAGGTCTGTGGCTTCCCCTGGATCAGAGTCCTGGAGAACACATCCTAAACTGAGTGCTTTCGTTTTGGCTAGGGTGGGAGGAGAAAGGTCTGCATCCACCTGAGTGCTAAGATGGCACTATTTGAGTTTAGCAGCTCAGAACGACAAACACACTGTGGCTTTACCTCCACAGGTAAGTGCATCTGGGAACTACGCCCTGGTTCTTCACAGACCCTGGGCACTTGGCCTTCAGCCCAGAAATAACCTGTGATTTCATCTAGAGGCCTCAGGCTAGTGCTAAGAGAGGGTTAATCCTTCCTCCTGACAGAGAGGAACCGACCAGGAACAAGAGCAGAAGAGACAGGACATGGGCTGAGATGTGGGCAACACATTCTTGGGGAACCATTTTAACTTCTTAAATGTCACTCTCATAATCCATACTGCAGAAAATCCACAGGGCTTCTGAGCAGGTTGCTGCTGGTGAGCTGTGATTTCCACTCTGCTAGGTAAAAAAATTATTCAAGTAAACACAACTACACAGTCAAAAAAGGTTGAATATGGGTAGGATCATGTTAAACATATTACAAATATGTTAGTTTTTTAATCTTTCTGAAAAAAAGCATTTAAGAGGCAACATGCTCTTCCTTTTAGCATAATTTTCTCCCACTATTCCTCAAGCCTTTGCCCTGCTGGTGGGGATGCCATCACATGGTGCAGAAGAGCTCCTCATTTCCCCTACCTATAGCACCTGAGAGGCTGCAGTTCTTCCTGCAAAGTGACAGTAGATTTTAAACAGGGCTTGCTAAATCCTTGGCTGAAACAACAAATACTCTTTTGCCCCATGCAGAGATCATGAAAGTAGCAAGGGCTGCTGGCCATTCCAGCACAGCGCCGAATGGGTTGCTCTGCGTTCTGTAACCTGGCAAGCGTGCAGCAGATGCTCCCTTTGGGCAGAGCAAAACCTCTTAGTAATCTCTATCTTTTTAACTACTGAGTAGGCAATTTATTGACTCCTGAGCTGGCAATTGACTGAAAAAAATCCCACAGGAGCAACAGTGGAAAAGTAAAAGTGGTGCAAGACAGAGCTGAATATGATGCCATGGGTGGTACTTTTTTAAACCACTCCTGTCTCTGCAAAACACTTATCCTTGAGTGTACATAGTTTCCTCTTCAGCAGCATTTTTTTCCTGTATTCTTTATTCTGCTGCATAATATCAGAGTATCTGAATCTTGTGATAAGCACTACACACTTAGTACTAATCACAGTGGATTTTACCCCCTTGTTCTTGAACTTCTCTTGATTTCTCTACTTGTTTCTGATTGGATCGACTATAATTGTTATATTGATTTTAAAATTTTTCTATCTGCAATTTATCAGCAGTATCTTTTCTATTTGCTACTGCCTTTGACTGAAGGAACAGTCTGAATGAATGAGAATTAGGTCTACTCACAGCTGAGCTATGGAAACCTGCTGAGCCATTATAGCTAGAGCCCTGGATCCTAGAAAGTGTCATAAATAAAAGCCATTATGACTAGTACCTCACGCCATTTCTGGCTGTGAACCTATGGCAGCATACTCTGTATGGCCAGGAAAACAATAACTACTTTATGGACCTATCTGAATGTTAAAACAAGGAGCTTGTCTCTGCTGTTAGGCAAAAACATCAGAGCTCCTAATAATTGAATAGTATGATTTCTAAATTCTACTTCAAACATTCAGTGCATCTCCCTCCTCTTGTCTGTGAACTGACAAGCCAGACCCAGCGTGAAGAATTTCTTTTCTATCAGAAAAACAGGCACAACACAGTGAGTGCTGCTTTTGCATGCCTCTACAGGGTTGAGTGAAGCGCAGGAATCTTTGTCCCCTCTCTAAGACAAGTTTACTTCAGGAAAAAAGTCATCAAACCATGTGCAAAATAAGTGATGCAAAAAAATAAGAAAGATATATCTGGACAGCTTTGGAGATGGGAGAAAGCAAGAAGGAACAAAAAGAGAGGGGGAACAGGGGGGTGGAGAGAATGGGGATCTCCACAATGAAGCTTTGAGCACAGGAGTGAGATGGACATCTGCCTGCAGTCTTCTGCTGTTCTAGGTAATATGGTTTCATAAACTCATCAATTAAAACTCATCAATTCCTGTCCTAAAAACAAGTTGCAAGAGTCACACCATCTGTTCTATGGGAAAACTCCTAAATGCTCTGCCTGTTTTTACATATGAATGTGCTGTGTGTCAAGGCTGCCATTTCTGCGCAAAGAGCTCTTTTCCTCTCCTCCTCCCTCCTTTAGTGTCCCCTCCTCTGGTAAATCTGTAGATATCAGTCATATCCTCTCTCAACCTTTGTTTTTTCTCACCCGAAGAAACCACACTTTTGATTTCCTTTCATAAGATCGCCTGCTAAGACCGTTGTGCCCGTCTCACTCGTTCCATCTTAAATTAATTTTTGTGAGATTATACAAAGAGATGCACACAGCATTTCAGATACAGGCTGGAGCCTTGTACACGGCATGGAAGTCACTACACTAAAGGAAGAATTTAACAACTTATGACCCCAATGAGCTTTTTCATAACTATGTCTGCAGCTGACTAAAACACATGACCTGCCTCCCTCTCTGCTCCCAGCTCAAGCACCAGTTAATGCCTGAAATTCTTGTTCATGGTCCCAAAGTGCATATCTTTGCATTTTGTACTATAATGTTCCATCACATTTAAATGGTTCCTGATCTCAAGGTCATCTAATTATTTCTATATAATATGGTAATTCACATTTTTATTGTTAATATGTCCCACATCTGCACCATCAGAAAAAAAAAAAGCATTAATTCTCTCCTACTTTTTGGTTCTGAGGTCATTGATGAAAATATAAAATCATTATTATGACTATTTATTTATTTCTTGGCTTATTTGCCATAATCTGATAATTGTTCTTTGCTAGACACTTTCTAAGAGGTCCCTTTTCAGCATGGCCTCTTGCCAGCTTCTTCTGGACCATCTTTCACCATCACTTCATAATTTTCATAAGTTCATCCTAATTTAATTAAGTTACTGTTAGTTTAGTATTTTCCCATCTGGCACAACAGTAGACATTTTACAGAAGCCTGGAATACTGCTTACACATGTACTTTTCTTCCCCCTCCCCCTGAGCTATTCCATGCCCTAAAAAAGGCGAGGAGTGAGCCACAGCTCAGTAGCCTGCAATCCTACAGATGTGTTGGAGTTACTACTAGGATGCAGCAGCTCGGGGCAGGGGGCTGAGAAGACCAAAGCATCACTGGCCTCTGGGCAACCAGAGACTCAGGGCATCCACCAGGTTTGAAATTTAGCCTTCTCAGCATCCTACATCATGAGACTGAGATTGAGAGGGACATCTTGCCCTATTCACTTCTCCCTGATGGGATGACACCAGACATCACTACAAGAAGATGCCTTTGAACATTTCTTCCCTAAAATCAATTTCTCCAGAAAGGACAAGAGATTAAGGATTTCTGCCCACCATACACATGTATGTGTTTTTAAAACTTCTTTCTTATTGTGCTCCACAGCAATTCCAGAAACATTGCTCTTGAAAATTACTGGTTCAGACCCAATGCAGTAAAGAAAAGTCCCAAGTGCTACATTTCTGTCAATTCCTTCAGTGCTTGCTGCTTTCTTGCAGCCTCCTAAGAAGTCCAGACTCCCTCAGGAGCTATTCAAGATGATAAAGTCATGTTAAAGGCCTTTGCAGCCTTTTTATTTTTTATTTTTTTTAAATGTCAGAGCTCATACTTGCCCTTTGTGCTGTTTTCCTCTGGTATTACACAAATCCCATGAGATTTTCCCATTTGACCTGATGACCACATACCTTACCCTTGGCAATAAAAGGCGTATCCATGCATGAGTCAGAAACAAAACTGTTGCATTTCTTGGCCTTTCTGTAAATGGTAGAATTCACACTCGTTTAGACTTTTATCAAAATCTGTATTTGGAGAGCAGTGTGGATGTGAAAGTGAAAAATAATGGGTTTGACACTGCAAGTGAATCAGGAAAGCCCTTGTTGTATGCTGCTCATCCAGTGAACTACAGAGTGTGTGAGTGCTGATTTTCATCTGCCAAAACATTTAAGATTTATGGAGTATTTTTTTATGCTCCTATCATGTTCCCACCCAGGACTCAGGCTTACTGATTTTCTTTATTGTAGCTAATGTTCTCTTATGTCAGAGCATGACATGAAAACCTTTAAAAAGATGGCATAAAAAAGAGATTACTTTTTTGGTTCAAGGTAGACTATCAGGTTTTTAGAGCCATTTGCAGTTGAGACTTTGGAGTCTGGTGTCAATCTCACATTACCTGCACCACTGGGGACATGACCAACCCTTTGCAAATAATCCCATATTCCCCTTTTACCCTTCCTGTCAAGGATGACTCAAAATAATACAAAGTACTTGAACACATCCCAGCCATATTTGTTATGCCTCCAGCAAAATTTGATCCAACGTGTGATAGGATGAGTTTTTAATTGCCATGGGTTCAGGGAGTCTGGAAAGATTCTGAGGTCCATTCTTCCTCTTTGTTTTATGGACAATGCAGTTGTTATCATAATATAGGCTCTAATACAAGAAGTAAAAGAGAAAGCTGAGATGGTCAACTTAATCTTAACATCAGTGCCTTTTTCATTTCATTCTTTATTAAAAAGGTCAGCTGTAATTAAGGTGCTTACTTATTTAAACACCTATAGATAAGGATGAATGATGTCTCAGAGCAGTGCCATGAACACTTAGATAAAGATAAGCTAGATGTTTTCCAAGTGGCTGAGTCTGATTAAATTTCTCGTAAAATACTTTTGTAGAACTGGCTAAAATAGTCTCAGATTTCCTAGTGGTTATCTCTGAGATTTTCTGAAAAATAAGTGGAGACCCAAAAGACTGCACAGGGATAAAAACAATGCTCCTTTACTCAAAGTAGAAAAGAGAATATTATAGACAACACAATTTCAGCTCTTGGAGGAATAGTGAAAAAAAACCCAACAAAAAACAGTTGGAGAATGTATAGGCAATTAAAAGAAAAATAAGGAAGACTAGAAACAGCTAAAAAGTAGTAACTAGGAACAAATGCTGTAAGACCAATTTAGTTGTTTTCCTTGGCAGGGTAAACAGCTCGTATTTAGAGAGGTGTTGCAATAAATACCAGATATCTTGACTTGGGTAAGGTTTCTGATCTTATCACCTATAACATCCTCACAAGAAACCTAAGAAACACAGTGTAAAAGAAACTAGAGAATAGAATCCAAAGGGTCCTGAAAAATATCTGGAGAGTGTACACTGCCAGAGTACAGTCCCATACAATGCTTCTCTGTGGAGAGATGCACTCTCTCCATTTGTTCCTGACACAGATGATAACATATAGGATGTATGTTAAACTGACAGGTCTGCAAACGTATTAGATAAGAATTAGATAAGAGAAAAATGCAAAGTTTTACAGTAGTAAAGCCATTACGTAAGGTAATCTTTCCCTTCCCCTTGGGGCTTGCAAGGACTGTGCGACAACAGTGCATTCAGGTTTGGCCAGCATGCTGCTAGGCAGGTACGGAACACTTGGGGAGAAGTATAGAGTGACAAAAGGATCCCAGTTTTCTGCAAAAATTTGGGCTAGTTTGATTTAGGGAAAATGCTAAGAGGCAGCATATAACCGTATTCATCTATGCGAAGAACACTGTAAAAAGCTCTTACCCGTGACAAAGGAAGACAGTAAAAAGCTAATGAAGTTCAACTACAGCAAGAGTAGATATTAGGAAAAGCTTTCAGCAGTAAAGATACTTAATTATCTATGGAATTTTTAGAA
Organism: Nicator chloris; assembly: GCA_013400495.1. NCBI lineage: Eukaryota > Metazoa > Chordata > Aves > Passeriformes > Pycnonotidae > Nicator > Nicator chloris. The sequence continues at coordinate 154,198 of WAAE01021230.1, forward strand.
ATTCCGTCTCGGAAGATCTTTAGTAACAGATTCAGATAAGTTGTCCATTTAAAACTCCAATTTACCCATAGAAAATAAAAAACACTTTTCCCCTCTTACACTTTCTTGCTCCAGACTCCTTCCCTCAGTGCCCATTAGATGCTAATGTGTGCAGCTCCTCTCCCCTGCTAGAAGTTCTGCCACACTTCCATAGCTCCTTCCTCCAGCAATTCACACCTTTTCTTTCCCCATCTATTGTAACCCCTTCAGGTGATTTTAAGTGCACCACAATTTTCCACCTGCTATATTAACCCCCTTGCTTTAGCACGTGTCTACCTGTTCTTTCATCTGCATACAAGCTGTGTGTGCTTAACAAGGGATGAACCAGTCCCTGGGACATGTTTGACCAACTAGGACATGCCAAACATCACCTGGCACCTCTAAATAGAAGTCCATCAAAATTCCCCCCAAGGCTGGGTTAAATACCTGCTCTGAGCCACAGGGGGGCTGTGATTGGGTCTGCCTGGCAAGGAGATGGATTTCTTGAATTCCTAACTTACACCCAGTTTAGTTTGGAAAAGAACTTAAAGATCATCCAGTCCAGCTACAAATCTAACATTGACAAGTCCCCCTCTAAACCACGTCCCTCAGTGGCACAGCTACACAGAGGTGTAGCCCTCTCATGCAGATGAAACCATCACGGTAGCACTGAACGTCCTTTACCCTCCTCACTGTGATTGCAAGTGGCAGAGGCGATGGTGAGGCAGCAAAAGACTTCGAGCTGGATCCCAGAGGGCTCCCTTGATTAAGTCATGGGAAATCATGCTTTGAAAAGCAAACTCCACTGCTACCCGTAGAAGGGGCAGAAAAACTCTTAACTCCACAGCACTGGCTGAAGCTGCTGTTCATCTGCCCCTTACACACAACTCTCCAATGAGCAAAAAGACCATCTCATGATACACAAATGCAAGTTAGCACATCCTCATTGCTGCAAAGGAACAGGACAGACCCCATGGTCTTTGTTTATCAAGCAGATTTACTCAGCTAATGCACTGAAAGCTTTATGTCCAGGTTTTACTATAGCTAGAACATTATTAGGTGAATATGGGCTTCTCTATTGGGTTTCAGGACCAACACTTCCATACAGAGTTTTCATTCATTGATTTCAGATGCCTGCACTGAGATTGCCTGGCCTGAATATTTAGAAGCACTGACTTTTACTAATTACCTCTTATTTTCAATAAAATCTATCCCAAACATGCCTGAAGCTTCAGTGCCA
>WAAE01021231.1:0-10263 GCA_013400495.1 Nicator chloris
CCCCAAAAATTCACAAAAAATTGTCAAAAAAGTCTTCTGAAAATTTCACAAGAAATTCCCTAAAACCCCTGTCCAAAACCTCAAAAATTTCATAAAAAATTCACGAAAAATCCTCTAAAAATCACACAAAAAATGCAAAAAAAATTAAAAAAAAATCCCAAAAAATCTCCAAAAATTTCCTAAAAACATCCCCAAAAATTTCCTAAAAAATGTGCAAAAACTCCCCAAAAAATCTTTAAAAAATCACAAAAAAGCCCAAAAAAACTCCCAAAAATCAGAAAAAATTGTCCAAGAAACCCCCAAAAATTCTCAAAAATTCACCCAAAATTCTCAAAAAAATCCCAAAAAAATCCACAAAAGAAGCCAAAAAATTCTCAAAGCATCCCCAAAAAATTTCATGAGAAATTTCCTAAAATCACCGTTTAAAAATCGCACCAAAAAATTCACACCAAAAAATCCTCAAAAAAGCGCCAAAAAATCCCCCCAAAATCTCCCAAAAATCTCAAAAGATTTCCTCAGAAACTCAAGAAAACTCCTCAAAACCCCCCAAAATCTCATGAAATTTCCCTAAAAACCCACAAAAAGACCCCTCAAAAATGCTCAAAAATTCATTAAAAAATCTCTAAAAAACTTCCAAAAAATCCCCTAAAAAATCGCAAAAAAATTCATTTAAAAAGCCAGAAAAAAATCCCCCAATATTCTCCAAAATTTACAAAAACTTCTTTAAAAAACTGCCAAAAAGTCACAAAAAGTTCTCAAAAGTTTTGAAAAAAATCCCCCAAAATTCTCAAAAACCCCACAAAAAATCTCCCCAAAATTCCCCTAAAAAGACCCCCAAAATTCACAAAAAAATTTTCAAAAAAATCATAAAAAATCAAAAAAAAAATCCAAAAAAAAGCAAAAAAAATCCAAAAAAATTCCCAATAAATTGTTGAAAATCCTGAAATTCCCGAGTAATTCCAAACTTTATTCCCAGGCTGGAGCACAGCGTGTGCTGGCTGGCGCAGCGGGCGGCCGAGCGTTTCTGGCGCGGTTCCGGAACCTTCCTACAAAGAATTCCTACAAAAAAACCACCAAAAAATCTCCTCAAAATCTCAAAAAAAATCCGCTCAAAATCTCAAAAAAATCTCAGAACATTTTTCCAAAAGCTCTGCAAAAAATCGGCAAAAAATCCCCCAAAATTCACAAAGAAATCCACAATTTCTCAAAAAATGTGCAAAAATTTCACAAAAAGTCTTAAGAAAATCACAAAAAAATACCCCAAAATTCCCAAGAAATTCCCAAAAAATTCCCTAACACCCACCAAAAATCCCTAAAACCCTCAAAAAATTCACAAAAAATCCTCAGTATATTCTTAGAAAACACACAAAAAATCCACAAAAAAACTTACGAAAATCACAAAAAATACCCCAAAAATTCCCCAAAAATTGCTCAAGAAACCCCCAAAAATCCACCAAAAAATCCCCTGGAAACTTCATGAGAAATTCCCTAAAACCCCCGTCCAAAACCTCAAAAAATTCACAAAAAATTCACGAAAAATCCCCCCAAAATCGCGCCAAAAATCCAAAAAAAGGCAAAAAAAATCCGAAAAAATTCCCAATAAATTGCTGAAAATCCTGAAATTCCTGAATAATTCTTGCCTTTTTTCGCAGGCCGGAGCACAGCGTGTGCTGGCTGGCGCAGCAGGCGGCCGAGCGGTTCTGGCGCGGTTCCGGAACCTTCCCGCGGCTGCGGCTGCGCAAGGCCGGGGCCCTGCTGGCCCCTCAGGACGCCGTGGCCGACGTGCTCAGCACCAACGACGAGGTGGGAGCGCAGGGGATTGTGGGAACGCCAGGGATTGTGGGAAAACGGGATTGTGGGAACGCAGGGGATACTGGGAGCGCAGGGGATTGGGGGAAGGCTGGGGATTGTGGGCAGGCTGGGGATTGTCGGAACGCAGGGGCTTGTGGGAAGCCTGGGGATGAGGGGAAGGCCAGGGATTCTGGGCTGGCCAGGGATGCTGTGAACGCAATGTATTCTGAGAATGGCGGGAATTCTGGGAACGCCAGGGATTGGGGGAAAACGGGATTGTGGGAACGCAGGGGATACTGGGAGCGCAGGGGATTGGGGGAAGGCTGGGGATTGTGGGCAGGCTGGGGATTGTCGGAACGCAGGGGCTTGTGGGAAGCCTGGGGATGAGGGGAAGGCCAGGGATTCTGGGCTGGCCAGGGATGCTGTGAACGCAATGTATTCTGAGAATGGCGGGAATTCTGGGAACGCCAGGGATTGGGGGAAAACGGGATTGTGGGAACGCAGGGGATACTGGGAGCGCAGGGGATTGGGGGAAGGCTGGGGATTGTGGGCAGGCTGGGGATTGTCGGAACGCAGGGGCTTGTGGGAAGCCTGGGGATGAGGGGAAGGCCAGGGATTCTGGGCTGGCCAGGGATGCTGTGAACGCAATGTATTCTGAGAATGGCGGGAATTCTGGGAACGCCAGGGATTGGGGGAAAACGGGATTGTGGGAACGCAGGGGATACTGGGAGCGCAGGGGATTGGGGGAAGGCTGGGGATTGTGGGCAGGCTGGGGATTGTCGGAACGCAGGGGCTTGTGGGAAGCCTGGGGATGAGGGGAAGGCCAGGGATTCTGGGCTGGCCAGGGATGCTGTGAACGCAATGTATTCTGAGAATGGCGGGAATTCTGGGAACGCCAGGGATTGGGGGAAAACGGGATTGTGGGAACGCAGGGGATACTGGGAGCGCAGGGGATTGGGGGAAGGCTGGGGATTGTGGGCAGGCTGGGGATTGTCGGAACGCAGGGGATTGTGGGAAGGCGGGGGAGTGTGGGAACGCGGGGGATTGTGGGAAGGCTGGGGATTGTCGGAACGCAGGGGATTGTGGGAAGCCTGGGGATGAGGGGAAGGCCAGGGATTCTGGGATGGCCAGGGATGCTGTGAACGCAATGTATTCTGAGAATGTCGGGAATTCTGGGAACGCCAGGGATTGTGGGAAAACGGGATTGTGGGAACGCAGGGGATTGTGGGAAGGCTGGGGATTGTGGGAAAACCTGGGATTCTGGGAAGGCCGGGGGTTCTGGGTTCTGGGAATGCTGGGGATTCTAAGAAAACCGGGGATTCTGGGAAGGCCAGGGATTCTGGGAATGCAGGGGATTGTGGGAAAGCAAAGGATTCTGGGAATGCAGGGGGTTCTGGGGAGGCTGGGGATTCTGGGAACGCTGGGAATTCTGGGAAGGCCGGGGGTTCTGGGTTCTGGGAATGCTGGGGATTCTAAGAAAACCGGGGATTCTGGGAAGGCCGGGGATTGTGAAAAGGCTGGGGATTGTGGGAACGCCGGGGATTGTGGGAAGGCTTGGGATTTTGGGAAGGGTGGGGATTGTGGGAAGGCTGGGGATTATGGGAACGCCGGGGATTGTGGGAACGCTAGAGATTTTGGGAACAGCAGGGATTGTGGGAAGGCAGGGGGTTTTAGGAACACCGGGGATTGTGAGAACGCAGGCGATTCTGGAAACGCAGGGGTTGATGGGAATGCAGAGGACTGTGGCAAGGCTGAGGATTCTGGGAAAGCAAGGGATTGTGGGAACGCTGGGGATTGTGGGAAGGCTGGGAATGCTGTGAACTCTGGGAACGCTGGGGATTTTAAGAATGCTGGGGATACGGGCAAGGCAGAGGATTCTGGGAACGCTGGGGATTGTGGGAAGGCCAAGGATTGTGGGAATGCTGGGAACTCTGGGAAGGCCGAGGATTGTGGGAATGCTGGGGATTCTGGGAACGCAGAGGATTCTGGGAACGGAGGGGAGTGTGGGAAGGCCGGGGATTCTGGGAATGCAGGGGATTCTGGGAACGCAGGGGATTGTGGGAAGGCTGGGGATTGTGGGAACGCAGCGGATTGGAAAAACTGGGGGTTGTGGGAACACGGGGGTACTGGGAAGGCAGGGGATTCTGGGAACGCAGAGGATTCTGGGAACGCAGGGGATTGTGGGAAGGCCGGGGATTTTGGGAATGCAGGGGATTCTGGGAATGTTGGGAAATCTGGGAACACAAGGGATTGGGGGAAGGCTGGGGATTGTGGGACCGCAGCGGATTGGAAAAACTGGGGGTTGTGGGAACACGGGGGTACTGGGAAGGCAGGGGATTCTGGGAACGCAGGGGATTGTGGGAAAGCAAAGGACTCTGGGAATGCCAGGGAATTTGGGGAAAGCCAGGGATTGTGGGAAAGCAAAGGATTCTGGGAACGCCAGGGAATTTGGGGAATGCCGGGGATTGTAGGAATGCTGGGAAGGCCGGAGATTCTGGGAAGGCCGGGGATTCTCTGAACACTGGGGATTCTGGGAATGTTCGGAATTCTGGGAACACAGGGGATTGTGGGAAGGCCGGAGATTCTGGGAACGCCAGGGATTCTGGGAATGCAAGGGATACTGGGAATGCTGGGCATGCTGGGAATGCCAGGAATTCTGGGAATTTTGGAAATGGGGTGGGAATTTTGGGGGGTTTTTTTGGAATTTTGGGGGTATTTTCTGCAGGATTTTTGTGGATTTTGAGGGGAATTTTTTAAATTTTTGTGGGATTTTTGGGGTGTTTGGGGGGATTTGGGGGGATTTTTTGGCAGGAATTTTTTGGGAACCTTGGGGGGATTTGGGGAGGGATTTTGTGGGAATTTTTATGGGATTTTGTGGGGAATTTTTGTGGGGGTTTTTTTGTGTTTTTTGTGGATTTTTTGAAGGATTGTTATGGATATTTGGGAATTTTGGGGGGATTTTATGCGGGATTTTATGCGGGATTTTTTGTGGCATTTTTGGGGGTTTTGGGAGATTTTTTTGGCAGGAATTTTTACAGGCTTTTGGGGGAATTTTTGCTTTTTTTTTTTTTAATTTCTTGGGGATTTGGGGGGATACTTCAGGGATTGGTGAGGGTGGGAATTTTGCGAGATATTGGGGATTTTGGACAGAATTTTTTGAGAAATTTCTGGGGATTTTAGGGGGATTTTTTGCAAATTTATGGGGAGTTGGGGGATTTTTTAGGGAGTTTTTTGGGTTTTTTGGGAATTTTTTTAATTCTTGGGAATATTTCTATTGATTTTGGGGGGATTTTTGGGGAATTTTTGCCCTTTCCAGGTGCAGGCAGAGATCCAGGGTTGGGATTTGCCGCCGCTCCCCGAGCGCTACCGGAGCATCTGCGCCAGCCTGGGCCTGGGTGAGCCCCAAAATCCCCAATTTTCCCCTGAAAAAAATCTCAAATTTCCCCTCAAAATCCCCAAATTTCCCCTTAAATTTCCAAAATCCCCAAATTTCCCCTTAAAATCCCAAAATCCCCAAATTTCCCCTTAAAATCCCCAAACTTGCCCTGAAAAAATCTCAAATTTCCTCTCAAAAATCCCAAATTTCCTGTGAAAAGCCCCAAATTTCCTCCAAAATTCCTCAAATTTCCCCTGAAAAAAATCTCAAATTTTCCCTCAAAAATCTCAAATTTCTTCTTAAAATTTCCAAGTCTCCCCCACAACCCCCGAATTTATCCCCAAATGTCTCACTAAATTCCCAAATTTCTTCTGAAAAAAATCTCAACTTTCTTCTCAAAAACCCCAAATTTACCTCCAAATTCCCCCCCAAAACTCCCAAATTCCCCCCAAATTCGCCCCAAATTTCCCCAAAATTGATCCCAAACCCCCAAATTCCCCCCAAACTCCCCAAATTTCCTTTTTTTTTTCCCCCAGAGCCCTTTCCCCCTCTCCTGAAGCTGACGGAGCTCCAATCCCAAAGCCCCGAGCTGGAAATCCCGGATGGACTCGGGATCCCCCCGGCTCAAATCCCGGCCTTGCTGAGATCCCTGAAGCTGCAGGAATCTCTGCGGGAGCTGAGGCTGCGGAATTCCCGAATTTCCGACTCCGGAGCGGCCGAGCTGGGGCCGGCCCTGCTCACCCTGCCCCGCCTGGCCCGGCTCCACCTGGCCGCAGGCGCCATCGGAGCCCCCGCAATGCGGAGCCTCTGCGCAGCCCCGGGGCCTTGGCAGGTACAGGGAAAGGGCCCCAAATCCTGGGGAAAAGGCCCAAAATTCTCCTCCTAAATTGGGAAAAATCCCACGGGAAATGGAGGGAGAAATTCCGGAGGAACGGGAAAAATCCCACAAAAAATCCACCCCGAAATCCAAAAGGAACGGGAAAAATCCCACAGAAAATCACACAAAAATCAGCAAAGGAACGGCAAAAATCCACAAAAAATCCCACAAAAATGCCACGAAGAATCCACCAAAAATACCTCCAAAATCTGCCAAAATTGCTAAAAAATCCACCATAAAATTCCCCCAAAAAATTCCCACCAAAAAACCAAAATGGGAAAAATCCCCCCAAAAATCCACCCCAAAATCCAAAAGAAACGGCAAAAATCCCACAAAAAACCTCAAAGGGATGGTAAAAAGACCCAAAAATCCCACAAAAAATCCACAAAAAATCCCAGAAAAAAATCCCAAGAAATGCAAAAAATCCCCCAAAAATCCACAAAAAATCCCATAAAACTGCGTCAAAAATCCACACAAAAACGCTCAAAAAATCCACAAAAAAACCCCACAAAAAATTCACAAAAAATCCCACAAAAATCCCCCAAAATTCCCACCAGAAAGCTAAAATGGGAAAAATCCCGCAAAAAATCCCAGAAAAAAAATCCCACAAAAATCCGCCCCAAAATCCAAAAGAAACAGCCAAAATCCCACAAAAACCTCAAAGGAATGGTAAAAAGGCCAGAAAATCAACCCAAAAATCCCAACTAAATTCCCATAAAAAATCTGAAAAAATTCTCCCAAAAATCCTTCCAAAACCCCACAAAAAAATCAGACAAAAATCAGACAAAAATCCCAGAAAAATCGCTAAAAACTCTGAAAAAACTCGCAGAAAAAATGCCAAGAAGTGTAAAAAATCCCCCTAAAAATCCACTACAATTCCCTCAAACATGTCTCTAAAATTTCTGTAGGAATCCCGCAAAAATCACACAATAGCCCATAAAAAAACCTCAAAAATCTACCAAAAAAGCGTCAAAATCCAAAGAAATCCCAGAAAAAGTCACCAAAAAATCCCACAGGAAATTCTTGGTAAAATCCCTGAACAAAGGCGAAAAATCCACAAAAAATCCCACAAAAATACCTCAAAAATCCACCAAAATTCCTAAAAAAACCCACAAAAAATCCACAAAAAATCGCTCCAAAATCCTGAAAAATTGCTAAAAAATCCCCAAAAAGTCACACCAAAAATCCACTAAAAATCCCACAAAAATACCTCAAAAATCCACCAAAATTCCTAAAAAAACCCACAAAAAATCCACAAAAAATCCCACAAAAATCCCAAGAAAAATCCACCAAAAATACTTCCAAAATCTGCCAAAATTGCTAAAAAATCCACCAAAAAATCCCCCCAAAATTGCCACTAGAAAACCAAAACGGGAAAAATCCCACAAAAAATCCCACAAAAATCACCAAAGGAACAGCAAAAATCCACAAAAAATCCCACAAAAATGCCACGAAAAATCCACCAAAAATTCTTCCAAAATCTACCAAAATTGCTAAAAAATTCCCTCGGAAATTCCCACCAAAAAACCAAAACGGCCAAAATCCCACAAAAAATCCCACAAAAATCACCAAAGAAGCGCAAAAAGGCCCAAAAATCGACACAAAAATCCCATAGAAATCCACTGAAAAGTCCGCAAAAATTCCCACAAAAAATGCTCCGAAATTCCCACAAAAAGTTGCGGAATAAAATCCCACAAAAATCTGATCCCAAAAGAAACGGCAAAAATCCCGCTAAAAACCCCACAAAAATCGTCAAAGGAACGGCAAAAATCCACAAAAAATCCCACAAAAATGCCATGAAAAATCCACCAAAAATATCTCCAAAATCTGCCAAAATTGCTAAAAAATCCCCAAAAAATCCCACAAAAATTCCCACCAAAAAACCAAAATTGGAAAAAATCTCACAAAAACTTCGCCCCAAAAATCTAAAAGAAACGGCAAAATTCCACAAAAAATCGCACAAAAAACCTGAAAGGAATGGTAAAAACGCCCAAAAATCAACAAAAAAAATCCCCCATAAATCCACTCAAAAGTCTGCAAAAATTCCCCTAAAAACACCCAGAAATTCCCACAAAAAGTCCTGGACCAAAATGTGACAAAAATCTGATCCCAAAATACAAAATGGATGGCAAAAATCCCACAAAAAAATCCCACAAAAACCACCAAAGGAACAGCAAAATTCCACAAAAAAACCCACAAAAACCCACCAAAAATACTTCCAAAATCTGCCAAAATTGTTAAAAAATCCACCAAAAAATTCCCACCAAAAAACCAAAACGGCCAAAATCCCACAAAAATCCGATCCCAAAATCCAAAAGAAACGGACAAAATCCACAAAAAATCCCAGAAAAAACTCCCCTAGAAAGCTCTAAAGGATTTCTACAAAAAATTCCCACAAAAAGTCCTGGACCAAAATGTGACAAAAATCTGATCCCAAAATACAAAATGGATGGCAAAAATCCCACAAAACCCACCAAAGGAACAGCAAAATTCCACAAAAAATCCCAGAAAAAACTCCCCTAGAAAGCTCTAAAGGATTTCTACAAAAAATTCCCACAAAAAATGCTCAGAAATTCCCACAAAAAGTTTTGGAACAAAATCCCACAAAAATCCGATCCCAAAATCCAAAAGAAACGGACAAAATCCACAAAAAATCCCACAAAAAACCCTCAGAAGAACGGCAAAAAGGCCCAAAACTCGACCCAAAATTCCACAAAAAATCCCAGAAAAAACTCCCCTAGAAAGCTCTAAAGGATTTCTACAAAAAATTCCCACAAAAATCCCAAAAAAACTCCCAGAAAAAAACCAAGAAATGCAAAAAAACCCGCAAAAAATCTACCAAAAAATCCGCAAAAAACCCCACAAAAATCCCACGAAAAACCCATCAAAAATACTTCCAAAATCTACCAAAATTGCTAAAAAATCCATCAAAAAATACCCTCAAAAAACCAAAATTGGAAAAATCCCCCAAAAACTTTGCCCCAAAAATCGAAAAGAAACGGCAAAATTCCACAAAGAATCGCACAAAAAACCTCAAAGGAGTAGTAAAAAACCCCAAAAATTGACCCAAAATTCCACAAAAACCAGAAAAAACTCCCCTAGAAAGCTCTAAAGGAGTTCCAAAAAAAAAGGCCCAAAATTCTCCTCCCAAATCGGGAAAAATCCCACAGAAAATGGAGGGAAAGATCCCAAAGGAATGGGAGAAATCCCCAAAGGAATCGCGAAAAAACTCCCAGGAAATCGTAAAAAAATCCCAAAGGAACGGTGAAAATCCCATAGAAAAATCCAACAGGAAATGGCCAAAAACCAAAAATTGCCACAAAAAATTTCCAGAAATTCCCACAAAAGTCCTGGGACAAAATCCCACAAAATCCTCCCCGAAATCCAAAAGAAACGGCCGAAATCCCACAAAAAAATCCCACAAAAATCACCAAAGGAGCGGCAAAAATCCCACAAAAATCTGCAAAAAAAATCCCCAAAATATCCACAAAAAACCCAAAAAAATTTTTTAAAAAATAAAAAAAAAACTGCAAAAAAGTTGCCAAAGAATCCACAAAAAATTCTAAAAAAAAAATCCACAAAAAAATCTCCCAAATCCCGAATTTTTTCCGTTTTTGCAGTCGCTGCAAGAGCTGGACCTGAGCCTGAACCCCAAAAATCCCTAAAAAATCACCCCCAAAAAATTTGCAAAAAATCAGAAAAAAATCCAGTAAAAAGTTAAAAAAAAATCCAGAAAAAAGTTCCAAAAAATCCACAAAAATATTGAAAAAATACGCAAAAAAATGTCCAAAAAATCTGCAAACAATTCCAAAACGTCACCAAAAAATGACCAAAAATCCCCCCAAAATCCCCCCAAAATCAAAAATCCTGAAGAAACCTCAAAAAAATTTCGGAAAAAATTTCCAGAAAGTTAAAAAAAATGTAATCAAAAAAATCCACAAAAAACTCAAAAAATTCAAAAAAAAATTGAAAAAATCCACAAAAAAATTCCAAAAAAATATAGAAAAAAATCGAAAAAAATCGCAAAAAAATTCCAAAATACTCACAAAAAATTTCCAAAAAATCCACAAAAAAAATTCACAAAAAAAATCCCCCAAATCCCGAATTTTTCCCATTTTTGCAGTCGCTGCAGGAGCTGGACCTGAGTTTGAACCCCCTGGGCGACGCGGGCGGGCGAGCGCTGGGCGAGTTCCTGACGCGGTGCCCGGCCCTGACGGCG
>WAAE01021233.1:0-74077 GCA_013400495.1 Nicator chloris
TTAAACTATGAGAAAACTACCTTCATGTTTTCTGACTAGACTAAGTATTCACTTCCACAGGTGTTCTGTCTGTTCAGTATTTATTGAAATAGAAAAGCTGTGAACCCAAATAAAAGTGTCATTCCTGCTTCTCTGTGGGAATTTTCAAACTGTTATTTTGCTATCTGAAAGTCCCATTGAGTTAATAGATGTAGTTAAATCATGTCTAGACAAATTTCCATTGCTTTAAATTCAATTTGAGCTTAATTCAGTTTCTAATGATGTTGAAATACAATAGGAAAAGCACAGATGAAAACACGTCATATCTTTACCTCTGTGAAAACATCTGAAGTATGCAAGAAAGTGGAAATGCTGCAGTTTTATCTGGGTATCCATGGATGTTACCCAGAGTAAGCAATTTTTGTTTCTTTTCTTATTTTAATTGTCAGACACTGATTCCAGCTTAGAGTAATTTCTTTTAAGTTCAGAGAGAAAGAGGACCTGAAGAGCTACGTGGTGTTTTCCCTATTCCTTTCTCAATCCTTTCACATTGCTGCCCTCCTGATTTTACACCATTATACTTTTTGATATCCTTCCTATGTACCTCAGAATAAGACATCTACTTAACCCTCCTTACAACTGCTGCTATAAAAATTCCTGTGCATGGAATGCACAGATGCCTGTGTGCTGCCAGGATGGATGCGCTGTAGACACAGAATTGTCATCCCATGTCGTCCATGGGAGCTCCCCATGTGGTGTGACAGCATGGCTTCTTGCCAATGTTCAGCCAATGTTATGAAGCAGGCTGCTCTTTCTCTCTCTCTTTAGGATATTTTCCTCTTGACACATTTGCCATTCTTCCTGGGACTTAAATAATGATGGGACAGATCTGCTCCCCCATGGTTCCACTGCTCTGAGACTGCAGTTGCTTTGGTCTGTGGTGGGAGAAAGCAGCTATGCCTGTGGCATAGCTGCATTCCTCACCTACCAAAGGTGCTGGAGTGAAATGACTGGAGGAAAAGCTGGCTCCACTGGCTTTGCTGAATCCAAGCAGCTGCAAATGGATTTGAGACCTTTTTCTACAATGACCCTGTTACTGTGCCTGTTGTGTATAACTGATGTAGGCAGACATCTCCAGGAGCTACTTGGCTTTATCATTTAACTTGATTATGACATTTGGAAATTAACATTTTGTGACCACGCTTTATTTCATTATATCCTATAGCAGATCAAATACTCCATAAAAAAAATCCTATTCAAATGATCTAATTAATTCCTCAACATAATTAATGTTTCAGTTGAGGCTAGCCCAGAATATTTCTAACACTTAACATTTCCATATGTCAAAAAAACAAAGGAAAAAGGAAAGGGAAACAAAAAGAAGAAAATTGATCCATGTAGCCACAGCTGCCAAACACTGGCATATTAATCAATTCTATCTATAAGGTTCTTAACTTGAAGACATCATTTGGCCATGGTTTGTGAAGAACTAGAAATTGGGAAACTTACACAATTTCCTACAGAAGTCGGAAAGCTTCACTTATGGTGGTTAAATATCAGCCTTATTGCTTTTTCAATAAGACTTTGGCTGCAAAGTTCCGGGCACATTTGATAAAATTGTTATGACCTATTCTTCAGAACCCCAGAAATTATTTCTTTAGGAGGAAAAGAAGTGATACTGGAACAAGATGTTGGTTACCTCTGCTAAAGCTGAGGCCTCTGTATACTTTGAAATACCAGATTTGCTCTAAATTAAATGTATATTGCTTTCTTCAGTTCCAGCTATGAGTTGTGGTCCAGCTGCTTGGATAATCCAAAATATCATTATTTTATACACAGCTATTGCTGCAAAGGAATGCACCACAGCTGCCAGGTCTGACTGCTGGCAATTATATCTGAAATGGTAGAATTGAGTCAGTCATAGCTGATAATTGATATCATAGTCAGCTCCTTAATCAAACAGCATGTCTACACAAAATTCTTGTTGACCCTCAACAAATCTGCATGGTTCTTCTAAAATTCAACCAGTTCTATGTATCAGTCGCTAGGATTACAGTTTTATCGTCTTGGCAGGGAAATGGGTAGCTATCTGTCTTTAGCAGAACAGAGAAAACATAATCTGTGGATTTACAGACTGTGCGTGTACCATGCACAGTAGTGTGTGTGTATGTTGTAGAAAGTTCCAGAATCCAAGAATGACTCATGAAAAGCACCAATACAAACCTAATTAATGCAGAAGGAAGAATATCCTGTCTTGTGGGAGTTGGCCAAGCTGAAGCAAATATCAACCTAAGGCCATGGGAAACCCCTTTGTAGTTGTGTCAAGTAGTAAAGGTTCATGGGAGTTTGCATGTTAATGAAGTTATTCCAAATAGGGTCATGTTTTTATGATTAGTCAGTTATGTTTTACAAATATGGTTTTGTTCCCAGTTCACATTCCTGATTGGACCCTTACCCTCAGACCTACCCTATATATTGTTGTGTTTTCCCCTTTCCCATGTTTTCAGTGTCGACCCTATGCCTCGTGAGGCTTCTCTTCATTTGTTATTTTGACCTTTAAAGCTCTTCTGTTCCAGATGACCTGACTAACCCATTCCTCTATTTTGCCACACACATTCCCAGCTGGACCAGTCTTGAAATCGCGCCTGCTGGCACGACACTGTCTCAGTAGCAGATAGTGTCTTCTGTGATGTCTCAGTAGCAGATAGTGTTTTCTGCTGTATTTGAGCCTCAGCAGAAACTGTGATCCTGAGTGCAGGCAGTGGCCCTGTTCCTCATGATTCTGAGAGGGCCCAGACAATGTCCTACAAGTTGAAGAACAGTGGGCGTGTCAAGAACATTGAAAAATATGAGGAGCTTTTAAACATGCTACCATCATGCCAGTAGTACTGTGATGTATAATAAAAAGAAACACAGACAAAACAAATCAAGCAAAGTAAGAAAAATAAATTTTAAAACTCCATACTTGCAAACACACAATGACCAGCATCTAAACTGGTAAGCCAAACACTCCTCATGACAAAACAGTCCTTTTATTGTAACTACAGTTTCAAATTTTTACTTTGCGGCCCAAAAAGTTCTATGTTCAGTGGATCCAAAAACCTATTATTATCACTTCTTAGGATTATTGTTCTAATAGAACGCTCAGGCATTTCCTAGAACAGGGCTAGGGTGAAATGTCTTGTGTTGTCTGCTTTGCCCACGTGTTCCTTTTAACAATTGTTATGGTATGGAGCAGAATTTTGAGTCAATCTGCCTTTCCACACCTCCATGTAAGGCCATCCTGAAAATATGTCTTTAGAGATAGTGGGTATAACTGAAACAGGCTTTTCTGGGTACTTACTGCAAATTAATTCTGTTGAAGCTTTCCCCCACATTAATTATAGTCCAATGGTAGCTGTGGGTGACTGGCATTTATCTCGTGACCGTAGTGCTACAATGTGCTAGAAATGCTGGAATGGGCAGAAGCTGGGAGGTGGGGCAACGAAAAGGTCTAGCAAGAACAGCTACAGTTTGGATCTGTGGGATTTCAGTCTCCTGGGAAAAGAATTGTGCAATTAGCCAGAGGCTAAAGGTGTCTGATAGGAGGAGCAGAAGATCTAAGAGTGTCTTGCAGTAAAAGGGATAAAAAGTATCCAAAGAAGCAAACTGGGGAGAGGAAAAGGCAAAAGATACCATAAATTTTGAGAGGAAGAAGAGTAGAACTAGGACTGAAAAGGATAGGGCCTGTACAGCTGGAGAAATTGTATCAAAAATGGAAGGTTAAAATAAAAGAAAAGCAACCTGGTGAGCTTTTCTTGAAAAGGACCAGGAGACTGGATGTCTGAAGACCAGACAATTGTCTTGGCCAAGTTGCAGAAGAGTGGAACAGAGAAGAGAAGGCCGAGTGTGGGAAAGCCATTACAAAGACAGAGAGAGAGCAGGAAAAACTGCTCTCTCCTGTGGGAGGGTAGGACTCTAACATCTGGGTAGGAATTGATGGGGGCCAGAGAAGGAAAGGGCTGTCTGGAAGGGTCTGTGATGTTGTAACATTCTTTCCTTCACAGCCCTTGAGGTTTGGAAGTAAATGCAGCACTTTTCATTCAAAATGTAGCTTTATTTTTTCCTAGATAAAAGTAATGTAGGTATGCATGTATGTATATATGTATGTATATGTATATGTACACATATTTGCCTTCCAGAAAATGGAATATCTGAAATTCTGTAGTCATCTGGTGTTTCACCTGCTCACCTGGCAGGAAATTTGAATCTGGAATTTCCAAGATCAACTTGATTCTGGCATTTCCCAAATTGCAGCCTGACGTAATTCAATGTTCGTTTTATGCAGGTATGCACGTGTGTGCATGTGTTTGTTCCTAGTTATCAGCCCAAATATATCTCGAGCTGTTTATCAGTTCCATAGTGCCATGCCTCAGAAAAATCAAACTGATTTTTAACCATATATGATTTCTACATGAATTTACATCAGAATGAAGTATAGTCTAGGAATTTTTTTGATGGACATAATTCACAGGACGCAAGATTTTTGTAAAGAATGGTAGGTTTGTCATGATATGGATACTATGCTTAGTTCCTTATATTGTCATCTGTTTCTGAATCATGAGTCTCCAAATAGACTGAACTATATTTTCTTGGCAATCATCAGATTTGTTATAAATCTGTAAAAATATTATTTAAAATTGGGAAAGTCTTATAGTTTCATAGACTGAGAGATGGATTCCTGTATTTGAGAAATGAGTGTTTTAGCAGCAACTAATGGCCTTTTAAAATACATGATTATACCACAGCAGTTCTTATAACAACACAGAAACTAAAGGCTTTCTTTAGCCACTGTGGTTAATAAATTGCATGTGATTATGGGAAGGATGAGTTTTATTACTGTTTCTGCATCCAAAATCCTGATTAGAATTCTATCATCTAGGTTATTGCTTTCTGGATATTCCTGTAGCTCTTTTACCCAGGATTGTGGCCAACATAGTAGGTTAGACATTAGTCGTTACTTTTCCAGTATCCTTGGCTTCAGCAAGATTTATTTTAGCAGGAGCTTCACTACCATTTTCTTTCCAGCCTTGGAAACATCCACTTCCCAGCAAAAACTTAACCACATTGGATGCTGAAAAGACGAAATTCCAAATGGAAATTTATTGGGCAAGAATCCATGGGACAGGTGGCGGGATGAAGCTGGGTAATGAACTTGGACATTGCTAAACCTGAAACAGAATTGGATGGTGCTACCTTAGGAAAAGGGAAGAATTTATTATATCTTAGCCTGGTAACAGCCTGTATGAGCAACATAATATATTCAAAGGAGATGTATTGCCACTCTGTTAGAACAGCACCCATGTTCCCTGCCTTCCTGAGTCTTTAACACTGGTGCTTCAGCAGTGTGTTATCTAACAGCCACGTGAAAGAGGGGGGGAATCAACATTTAAGTGAGATTTGTTGCCTCCCCATGGCTTCCTTGCTGTAATGCCAGGCAGTGCAGATTGTATTTGCAGTGCTGCTCTTGCAAGACTATTCCTGTAGAAGCTGAGCTAAACTCTTTCCACAGACACCTGTGGATTGCCATCAGGCATTGCATATTAGGACCCATTTTTGAACCAAGTATATTGAAAGTAATAACTAAAATGTAATATAGTGTCTGGTTAGCAATCGTGCATCAGCTGTCAAATGTATTTTGCATCTTTCTGGTTTTTACTAAAAGTTTGTGAAAAGATCAGTGTTCCTATATTTATTTCAAATAATTTTCAGTAAGAACAGATATCTGTGAATAACAGTCTTTTTCTGAATATTAGAAGTTGAAATACTAATTCCCAGGCTTAGGGGGATGATTCAGTGTACAAGCTTGTTCCTGGACAGAATAAATATATCCTATTCCTATATCCAAAGCATATGGTACAAATTTTCATGTGATATACAGAATTGGATTTCTTTGACCAGTTTGCCAATATTTGTCTAAAATGAATCATATTCATGAACTCGCCACAAAACACATTCACTGTGACAAAATTGTATGGCCTGGGGCTTATCCATCTTCCCCCTTTATGGCATCAGTCTTTCTATAATATGCAGCAGATTAGGAGCCCCTGTACTACAATATTAGTGGAAAATAAACACAAGCTAAATGAATTCATTAAAAACATTAAACAAATATTTACACAAAATCTTCTGCAGTGTTTGCCTGCCTCTTATTCAAATCACTGACCTAGAAGAAAATGCTCAAAGCCAAATGAGACTAGAAACCATTTGCATCATTGTTCTTGTACTAATAACCTTGTGGATTTATTACTTTTATAGCATTTTATTATTTGCACACTACCTGGGGCTTTTTAAACTATTATGGTTGCTAGTATTCTATATCCCTCTATGAGAAAAGTTCATCTGATTTCCTGGTAATCTTGCAGCACTTCTTATAATTTTTCCCTGTATCCTCTATTCCATAGTTTGTATTAGAAATGAATGACATAAATAATAAGCAGTAAACCTTATTGTCATTCATTTGTGCGAATAGCAACTGTTCTGCATTTGGAAATGCACAAAAAAGTGCTAATAATCACTTGTACAAGCCAGATATTGGGTGCTGGTTTTCTCCTTTGTCACAAAAGACATCTTCATTTGCATTTGTATCTTCCTTGTTTTCTGCCTGCACAAAGAGAAGTGCGGATCCTGTGATTACCAGAACTTGCAGTCCTACTGGAGGCCTGGAGGCTTCTCAGAGCCCCTTGTGGACAAGTGGTTTGGAAGCCAAAAGGGCACTCTGGGCTCACAAGGAGCAAATACCTTCTGTTTAGCCAGGGCTCTTCAGTTTTGCCTTCTTTTTAGGCTGTGGTGCCATCCTCGGGCATGGCATAAGCGCGACGCCAGCAGCCTGCAGAGCAAAATAGCTTAAGGAGAAGCATCTTACCAGGAATTGCTGGGCTGCCCTTAGGCCAACCCGAAACCACTACAGGGCCAGGTATCAAGCCCTCTATTGAGGCAGTCTGGCTGGCAGACCCACAGTTGGATGTTTTGGGACAGATCATCTCTTTATGAGACCAGAGAGGGAATAAAGGGACAGATTTTCCTGATTCTCTTATATAAGGAATATTCCTGGACCAACCTTATTCTGCTCTGTGAGGGTAGAGGCACCCACAACTGAAGTGTCAGCTAAGACAGCACATGAGGGAGAAGACATTTTACACAAGCAGCAGTTTCTTTGGAGAAATAAACAACCTGCATTACCATGATATAGGTAGATATGAAAATATAAGAAAGGAGCAAGGAGAGAAAACAACCTCTACTGTAGCAGAGCTTTTTGTACACTTTCAGCAGAGATATTATAGACATGGATTTTTTTGTTTTTCCTCTCCATAGAAAATGTTAAGACATTGCTGAGAGAATTATTTTGTTTCTAGAAAACATTCATTTAAGAGACACCTATTTTCTACAGACCTGCATAAAGCTTTCCAAAATGGGTATAAGTTGATACTTACCGTGGGACGTGTTAGACACTTTCTGTTGGCTGATATTTGGCCCCATTTAGTAAATAAGAAAGCAATGGTATTTGCAGGAGGGAGAATTAAAAAGAGAATGTCTTTTACATCAGAAGGAAATTACTTTTCAGACAGATTCAGTCTTGGACATCCTGCCTCTGGCCTGAGACTGGAAATATTCTGCAATTGTTTCTTTTTCCTTAGCACAGGTTTGCTAACATCATTGACTATAAAGCATGCTGGCTTTAGTATTGAAGGATAGTTGGTAAAGATAGCCAAGCTGTTATGTGTCTTGCTAAAATTCACATATAGGACACCAACTTCCTTTGACTGCTACTTCAAGAGATAATGAAGAAAAAGCTTGTACACTAATGAGATTTTGCTTGTACTCCAATAGCCTTGTGGAAAGACAAACTGGTTTAGCACCGTTGTCCTTATTTCAAAGTACAGAAAGTCACAGAATAGCTGCAGGAGAAAAAGACCTCAGGATGTCATCCAGTCTGACCTTGCTGCACTCAGCAGGGTCAAGTACAGCAGATTGCTCAGTTCCACATCAACTTGGGCTTTGACTATCTCCAAGGATGAAGACTCCACAGACTCCTTAGGACACCTTTTTCAGTGTTTGACCATCCTTACAGAAAAAAAATGTTTTATTTTACATTTAAGTGGACTTCTTTGTAGTTCAGCTTGTGTTCACCTCCTCTTGTCCCATAAATGGGCACTACTTAAAGTCTGCTTCCATCTTCTTTACCGCCTATCCTCCCCTTCAGATATTTATACACTTTGATAAAATCCCTGCTTGAGCCTTCTTTTCTCCAGGCTGGAAAGTCGCAGCTCTCTCAGCCCCCTCTTGTTTATGTAAAACGTTTCAATCCCTTAATTGTCTTGGTGTTTTTTTGCTGGACCCACTCCAGTGTGTCCAGGTCTCTCTTCAAGCCTAGAACTAGACGTAGCACCACAAGGATATCTCAGCAGGGCTGAGTAGAGGGGAAGGATCTACTCCCTTGGCCTATTGGCTATGATTTCCTAAAGCAGGCTAGGTTGCTTTTGATGGTGTGTACTTAAAAGCTATGGAGAGCAATGTACAGTCTCCTCTCATTAATGCTATTTGATAGAACTTGGGCTGTGCTCAATTCCTCCTGAAACTTCTGCTCATTCCTTCTTTTCTAGTACAGTCCCATAAGTACCATTGCTCCAATGGTAGGTAGCCTCACTAAGGATTAAGAGTCTGTTCCTGGGGAATAACTGAACAAGCAGCACATAGGCAGGAATGCTGGAGCAGCACAGGAGCTACAGTGTCCTTGAGATACTTTGTGGTGGACACTCTGGAATATGCTACAGCATAGGGTACCCAGTGGCATCGTTCATAGCAAGAGGAACTTCTGTCCTCATGTCTGCACTTGTGCTAGCACACTGTGGGAAGGCTCAGTAACGACTCCATGAGGGAATTCTCCAGAAAGTTACTTTTCCACTCATATCTGATGGGTTTTTCTCAGTGTGTGTACTACAATACTGCTGTCTGGCAAAACCTAAACTCTCATCAGCTGTCTCCATGACTCCATGCCTGCACGCAGCCTGCGTGATCTCCTTAGCAAGGCACCCTGCTGCTTGTCAGGGCAAAACCCACTGCCAAAATTCCTTCCACCAAATCTCATACCCTTCATCTCCCTCTTTTTTTTTGCCTTTTGCTCCCTGTCCCAAAATCTGACTTACATTAACAGCTGGAAGAATTCATCTTCTAGAGTAGGATCTGTGTCTTTCCACCAGCAGTTTAATTTACTGTGCTGGCAAGCTGAGAGCACTTGCACACAAGTGCCTAGGAAGAGCAGGCATATTCTCCCACAGTCTGCCACAAATGAATTTATAGAGGTCATACACAAAGTAACGCAGTGTGAAGAACCATCAGCCAACCTGTTGAAATCTATACTGGTGCCAGACTAATCCAGCAGTAAGACTTTGCTCTAGGGCCTGCTTTACCTGCCCAAGATAAGTCTCAATTCATTGCACAATTAAAATGTACTTCCAGGTAATGCTGTGGAGTCAGTCTTGGGGACTGGCATCTGCTCTGACAACTTGGGTTGGCTGTGATCAAATAGGTGACTTCAGCAAAACTCAACCTGTTCCTGCATCCTCCCTATCCTGCTTTTTCTGCCAGTCTCATGGATGAGATGTTAGCAGTGTCTGCTGGGTTTTTGTGCCATCATTCCCAACAGGACTGCCCCTTCATTGATGGGAGTAGTGGAGGACAGTCACAAACCAAGAGTTTTCTGCCAGCCTCCTCATTGCTGGGCAGATGGCTTTCAGAGTAAACTGGAGCAGAGCAGAAGCCTTTAGCCTGTTCTGCCAGTCTTGCAAGTAAATGAACAACAAAATTGTGCTGAGAGTGCTGTGAAAAAATTATCTCTAGGAGAATAGTCCAAAAAATGCATCTTGTTCAGTTTTAGTCATGTTTGGATAATGTCAACTTTTCTTCCTCTAATGTAAAAAATATGCAAAGTTTCTACTAACATACAGCATTAAAGTAGATGGCTTTTAGGCCACAAGGCACAGCAACACACGTGTATGGACTCAAAATTATTTGGCCTTTGTAGACCCTGATTAGCAGCTTCTCACATGGACATACTTGCAAATATTATGGTGAATCAAAATTAAGGACTAAAGTGAGTCCTCAGGGTATTATGGTATCACTGATATAGGTTCATAAACCTGAAAGCTCCCAAATAGCTTTTGTGTGTCTGTCAACCAGGATTGCCTCAGACAACCTGTATGGGCTTAAAAAGTCTCTTAATAGCAGATGTGCTGTGAATGAGGAGTGGAAGAGCAGTGAAAGACCAACAAACTTCCTCTTTAAACAGCTATGAGTTGGCAGGTCTTTATGATCTTCTTAAATCTACTTGCAATTAAGTGATTTTTTTTCCCCTAGAAAGAAAACCCCTTATTTTTTATCTGCCTGAAGATCAGGTTCAGTGAAGGGTAAGACCGATGATTACTCTGGGGCTGGTGATGTCCTGGCCACAATCACCAGGAATATCTGAGCTGTGCTGGGCCAACAGTCTCACTTCTGGTCTCCTGCTTTCATTTGTTGACTGCCTGAGGTGGGGTGTGGGGCAGGTAGAATAGAATAAAGTTCCATTTAGGAGGGATTTTCAGCTGTAACTTTAAGCAAACCAGCCTTATCATGGCTGTGGATCAGTCCCAACCAGTTTATCTCCTGGGTCAGCTGAGTAGAATGCAGTTTACAGGATGTGGCTTGTTAGAGATTTAAAATTGGACATCCTGTTTGCTTCGCATGGATGTCAGTCTGTGGTAGCACTTAAAAGCAAAGCTTTCTCAAGGGTCCCTGGCTAAACTGTTGTCTTTCCCCTGTGCCCATGCACTTTCATTGCTTTGGGTGGCAAAATGCCAGATTACATCAGCTGAGAATCAGGCCCAGGCTTTCCAGTGAGGAAAAAGAAGTGAAAATGGCAGTCAGTCCTGCTCAAGAGAAGTTAAATATAAATTCAGACTTTTTCTCTCTCACATGCACAGAAATGCTGAAATTGCATACAAGAAAGCTTTTTCATACCATCTGTTAGAGAGTAAAAAGCACCTGGCCCCAGTTCTCTGTTAGATCCTCTTGCTTGGTTTAGCAGACCGTGCATGCCTGTTTACCTTTTTGCCACGTGTGTCTGGCAAACAAACATGACTGGAGACTTGCAGCACTGTGGTCCTCCTGTGTCACTGTTTTGTACCTGTCCCTTTACATGGTTCTTAAGTTTTGGGGGTATCATATGCTTTGGATGGCTGTCAGGTAACCTCTAACTAGCAGAAACATTAAAAAAATGTGGGTACACTTGGTTGGCATTATCCTTCAGAAACCAAAATAAAAACCAAAAAAGACCTTCAAAATACCAGTGACAGTATCAGAAAACCTGTTTTTCAGTGATATTCTGAAAATCTGAATTGGAGGGAGTGTAGGGAGAACTTTTTGTCTAGAAAACCATTTAACAGAATGAAAAACTCATCTCTATGCTTCAGAGGTGGAATATCATTGGTGGCATTTTGTGCAAACCTGCTGGTGGCTCACACTAGCACTGACTGTTTATACTAGTTCTTCAGTGGGATCTGTGACTCAGACAATAAAGGATCATTAAGTGGACTTGCTAAAAATCCATGAGGTATTTTCATGGTACAATGTCTGTCTGCTGTCCAAAGGTGCTTACCAAGTGTAGTGTCATTTCTGAGTGCTAAATGTCAGTAATACCATACACTTAGTCCTCACAGAAAGACTTTCAAAACCCATACCACAAAACTAGCATCTCTTTCTTTTTGGCTGTCATCCACCCCCGTTTTCTTCTTTTCCCCTTTTCCCTACATTTTCTTCTCTTTTTTTCTGACCACTTATGCCTTCCATTGGAACCACATCTTTATGCTTCACTCTGTCCTGTGCAGCAAAGTTTCTCTTTAGCCTCTGCACAGAGCTGGCAAGGGGACAGACTAATGCAATGAGCCATCTTGGGAAGAAAATATCTGCTTGCAAGGATCAAAGTTCTTCTTCAAAGAGACAGAAAGTCAATGTTGTGTAATGTCTGAGTTCCTGGTGATCTCCTTGGCAGAGATTTGGGAAGAAGGACGAGCTCGTGATCGAGGCTAGTCTGGGGATTTGGTGACCTGGTTCAAGTGCCCTCTGCTATGTACACTTCCTCTCAACTAGTCCCTTATAACCCTCTGTATTTTAGGACATGTATGCAGATGGGGGTTTTTCACAAATGGATGATGAATTATGAAAATCTGACAAGAAATTATCTGGCTTGTTTAGCACCAATATGCTCTTCAACTGGTGGATGTTTTCTTCTCCTGGTGCCTCCATTCCTTTCTGAAAAACAGTGATTTCTTGCCTTGTAGATGAGACAAAAACATTATTGATGTTGGAGCTGTGCAGAAGTGCTGCACTATATGGGTGCCATAAGACGAGAGAATGTTTTGCTATATTTGGCTCTAGGGCATGCAGACACTCATGCATAACTTATTTAAGACCTAGTCTCATGAGCCCCAGCTGAAATAAATGAATGGCCCTTGTATGTGAAAAATTAGCATTATGTAGATTTGTTTAAAATGAATGGATTCTTTTTTGGTGATGAGAAAAGAATATATATTAAAATACTCAGGCACAAACACTTTTTAATATTTTTTTTTGGCACCAGTAAGTTCTTTTTTTAGTTGGTTTTGTCAGCCACATTTCCTTTCTGAACAGAGGTTACATACAACAATTGGATGAACAATTGTTGAAAACTCTCAGGGGGGGCATTCTTGAAGACAAGCCTGCATGAGATCATGTTATGAGTGTGGCTTGGCTGTGCTTTTATTCAGTAGGTGATCTCATTCATTTAAAGTACTAATAATTTTAACAGGGAATAACTGCAGCTATCCAAAAGTATAGCAAAAAAGTGATGTTGCAAGATTTCCTGTGAGTTTCGCACAGAAATATCAATTTCTTTGCTAGTTGATTTGACACAAGCTTGATATTGCTGGTCAGATGACAAAAGTAAGTTTAATATGAGAAATTAAGACTATACACTATGGTGACCGCTTTACCAGGTTTATTGTTTTTCTCTGAATATGCTTTTTATAGGCTTCTTTTAGATTGTTAACTTTCAGGAAAGAGACCATGTAAACATCTGCATTTCTAAAATTTCTATCTCACTGGGGGTCCTGCTGGGGCCTCTGGATGCTATAATGATAAAAATATTAAATATGATCTAACAGATTAAGTATCCTGGGACAGGTTAGCCTGTGATTACCCCTGAAATGCCTACAGAGCATTTTATCTTGTGTTCCTCAATAATGAAGAAATCCCTGACTGGACCAATTATTTTCAAGTTCAAGAAGCAGTACAGGCTCCTGGCTAGAAAACTTACTCGGGCACAATCAGTTAAAAACTTTGAACTCTCTCTCAGAGTAAAAAAAACAAAACCATTTACAGCCAGAAATAACAAGGCTGGGAAGTTAAATTAGAAGCAGGGACTGAGAAAGACTTTGGCTAATTCTGGTTTCAATCAGTGACTGCAGCAGTCATCAGGAGCAGGCACCGCTGTGGGTTTGAGAATAATGACTTTATTTTAAGTAGACAGAAGTTGTTGGCTTGACCCAATTGCTGACAACCAGATTCCCCTAAACACCCTACATGGGGCCAGATCCTGAAGTCCTCCTGTGGTTTTTATCCAAGCCCATTCTCACTACAATCAAAACTTGAGCAGACACAGACTCAGTATTTGGCCTACACCTATTGCAGACTCTTTTTGGTCTCTTAAAACCACCATAGAAATATAAATCTCAGTGCCCAGTTTTCATTTTCAAGCCTCAAAACTCTTCTGCACTGTTGACCTGTTTTTATTGCAGTGAGTTGAGAGTGGGATATAAATTACAAGTCTCTCCACTGTTAGCTTCTTGTGTCTCCTGCACTCAAATTTCAACAAAATAATAGATTACCAGCCTTGACCTCATGCAGCAGGAGCAGCACGCTGTGTATGGGTTGATCCTGCCAGAGCTGGAGCAGCTTGGGGATATACAAGGTCTCCTTCACTGAAAGCTATGAAACTAGATGTTGCTCAGCTTCTTGGAAGAGGAGACCATGCTGCCTTCCCTTGGGCAATCTTCCCAGTCTGGCTTTCCCAGTGCTGAGGGTCAAGACCTGCAGACAATGTTAATGCTGAAACATACAATTTAAAAAAACAGCTGGGAGGTGAGCAGCTGAAAGGGGAAGCAGCCTTAGAGGAGAGAGGCTAACAAATCCATGCACACACCCATCAGAGTACAAAAGACAAAAAAAAAAAAAAACAGCACAAGGAAAGTTGAAAAAGTTGAAATTGCTGTTCAACATCAAGAGGAAAGGTTGTATAATCTGTATGATTCAGCCTGAGTTTCTAGTCATAGCATGGAGGAGAGACAATCTTGTGATTTGGGGCACTAGACTGGAATTTGGAAAGTTTGAGTGAATCAGCTTTTGTTTAATAGCTTTCTGGCTTTTTGTCCTCTGTTAGGGCATCTCATCTCAAGGTGCCTCAAGTTCACCTTTGTTTAGATACATCCATGGGGAGGCTATTTCCTACTAGAGAGGCTGGCTGTCCTAGATGCTAGTGAAATGTGAATAATCTCTGTCGTGTGGTGTTTAATGTCTCCAAGCAACTCAGTGGAAATGAATGATGTTTTTTTTCTTTAATAATGACTTCTCAGCAAACACAGAATGAAACTGAATTTTCAATTCCCACCTGATTGCTCTGTGTTATTTCAATAATTTGCATCTGAGCTTCATTAGGTATCACAGTGTGATATCTCTCCTAAACCACAGTCAAGAAAATATTAGGTTTGTACAGTATGTAGAAGTATTTTCAGACATACTTTAATTTGAACCAATTTGGCTTCTCTTTCCATTGGATTGAACTAGTTCATTTAGAGAAAGTAATAATCTGTTGTTATGCAGAGATCTATCCTTGTGGAACTTTCTCACTGCTCTGAAAGTGACCTTCCACAATGGTAATACATCTACCTGTCCAGATACAAGGAAAGTCTTTGTGAAATCTTGAAAACAAATCTCAGTGTTAAACCTTCTTTGCCTGAGTGCCCCCACAGATGATGTCTGCAACATATTCAGCTGTATGCTTCTAAAATCCTTCCGTGGACTTAGGAGCCTGAGTGTAATGGAACTGTATTGGGCTGTAGGTGAAGGAGTTTAAAAGCAAAATAGACTGAGCTGTTGGAACAAGTACTAAGGGATCTTTTAAAGACAGAGGTATTAGTGCCAGTTTGATTCCAGATTACCGCAGCATGAGTCCCTCTGCACATTCCTTTTCAAAGGAGTAATAATTAAAGCCGGTTTTGGCTGTTTCTCTTGGTAAATGAAAATATCATAGGGCAAATTTATTTGCTTTCCACAGCAGTACCCAGAAGAGCTTTTTTTCACATCCACCCCTCTCTTTGTACCAAACTAACCTCCACCTGAGGCTGTGGTGGAAATGGTCTGGCCCTGTTCAGTACAACTGGCTTTTATGCTCACTGGCAGCATGAGAGTGCGCTGTCACCCCAGAGCTGCCAACAGCTCCAGGGCTCTGCAGGTCACCTCTTCCCTGGCTTGCTCAGCACGGGACCAGACATCCTTGGAAAGCCGGGTCTTGAGGTCTGACTGTGCTCACAAGCTCCTTCTTTGGCAGCAGGAGAAGTCGGAGTGCTGCTGTTCTGGCACAAGTGCTGCCGCCTCCAAAAACATCCCAAATAGGAGAAAGTAGCTCCAAGAGAGGAGCCCTGCTACTTTTAAATTTTGCTTTGAAAATGTGACCCTGGGTAATTTCTGCCTCTGCCAGCCTCAGAGGATGTGTAATCTCTTCACCTCTATACCACAAAATGAAAGACATCAATTGAGTTTGGCAATTGCATTTAAAACAGGTTGGTAAATCAAGGGAAATGGGCAAATAAAACAAACGTCTTCATGTTCTGAGTACTGTGCAGTGTGTTCATGCAGCTTCTCTGAATGCCTTCTGAAGTATTACTACCAAGGAAAGGAGAATAATTAAATAAGCTATTAATAACTCAGGGAGACTCCTTGTCTCAAATGTACTTTTATCTTATAAATGGAAGGTCAATCTTAAGAGTGAAAATACATTAAACATTAATGCTACAGAGAACCCCTGTCCCTCGCCACTACTCCAGCTGTGTTTGAAAGGTAGCACTTATTTTCTTTAATAACAGAGCTTCAAAAGAAGCATAATTAAATGAAAAGCTATGGAAAGATATGGAATATTAGGGTCTAACTTGAACAATTACCATTACTTTCAGTGAGATTTTCATAATGCCAAAGGTGATTTTTGTAAAATAAACATTTGCATTATTTTAGAAAGAGAGAAAAATTCTGATTCCATCGGCAGTGTCTTTAATCATTCACCTAATATTAAAAAAATATTATTTTTTAAACTTCAAATGTCCTCTTGAGGATGTCGTACAAACAAGAGAAGCAAAGAAACAAGAACTGATTTTCTCTGACCATTATGTTAAATGTCTTAGCTAAAAGGAATTTTATAAATGATTTTTATTCAGCCCTTTAAAATATTATTTTTATTTATTTCTCTCTGTGTCTTTGAACTGAACTTTGGAGTCTAGAAAGAACAGCTGACTGTTCTCCTGATTTGTTGTCCTTTTACTTTTCATTCACAAGTCCTCTATTCCTCTTCCTGCTTAAATAAATTTGGAATCAACTCAACCAACTCCAGGCATCTAATTAAGGCACTTAAATTCAGATTACAGCTCATCCACTTGCCTTCTACTGCTAGGTGACACAGAAAGACACTTTCTGGGGGTGATGTCAAGCCACTTTAATACTTTTACACTTTTAATACTTTAACACTTTTAATAAGTGTCCTCTGGAGGTATCCTGTCTCTCTGTCCTGACAACAGAGGGTACCCAAATTGACATCACATGTAAACTGTGTCTCATATATTCACCTAAAATTAGCTAGAATTAATCTAGACCTAAGAGGCTTTAAAGTTTAATTTGCTATTCCATAGTGTATTGATTGTTGGCAAGGAAATTATTTTTTTATTTTCTTTAAAAATAACAAACACACAAAAAGAAAAAAAAATTACAAACCCCACAAAAATAAACTACTTTTAAAATAAGAAAAAAAACCCCAAGACTGTATGTGGTGTGAATATGTATTTATATGTCTAACACACAGCTGCAGAAATAGAGTTGAAAGGGCATGCATCCCCCTGAACCTGCCTTAGTGAAGCAGAATGATTAGTGGGTCTGCTGATATCCCCCTTGACAGTGTAGCCTGCCGTCTTCTTCCTCCACTAATAGCTTTTTGCCCTATTGCATCTTCTCACCTTTAGTCACTTGTATTTTCAAGTATTTTGTATTCTCTAATACAAAAATTGCTGAAAAAAAAATTGCTTAAAATTCTAGACTGGAGAATTTTTGTAGCAGTAGCAGTAGTAGCTTAAGCTCCTGCAGGAGTGCATGTGCCAACCTCCACTCCATGGTTTTAAATCACTTACCAAGAAAAAGTCAATTTATTGACTAACCTATATTCATTTCCATGTGGAGAAAGTATAGATTACCTACTCAAGTCTGCCTCTGCACTCTCAGTGATATTGGCACAGCTGCTTAAGAGATGTTGCTGTCGAGGCATCCCAGCTCTGGGTAGTTCACATCCCCTGTGGCCCTGGCTTTGGCAGAACACGTTTGCTTTTGCCATGGAGAGAGGGAGAAATGGACTTTGAAGAGGCAGGTGTCATCTAGACCAAGATGCCAATGCCCCGTGACTTCTTGGACTCCTGCCCCTCGGTTACGTGCACTTCCATGTGCGTTGCCTTCTTCAGCACCCAGATCATGAGGTCCTGGTGCAAAACCCAGATTCACTGATAGCAGGACAGACTCTGGTTGTGCTGGGCATCTGACCACAGAAATGGCTGAATCTAACAAAGGTAATCAAAGACAGAGATGGTGGGTGACAATGGTGTTAGCTAGCATGGGCAGAGTAACTGGTCACTAGAACAGCAACAAGAATGTCTCTGTATTTCCCCTGACAATCTCCTAGGAGGAAATACAGCTGTTTCTATATGGAAATGTTGGAGAACAGTGCAATAATCTATTGGCAAGAACCCTCCCTAACACCCATATTACTGGTTTTGTATTTCTGTGAAGTGTACATCTGTACAGCAAATATAAAACTTCTAGAAATAGGTCTTTTCTTGGCTACTTTTTCCTAACCGTTAGAAGTGGCCCCTCCAAAGGTAGAAAACTATTGGCCTAGGTACATGGAAAAATAAGTTTCTTAAAGCTTTACTTAAACCTTTTAATGTATTGTAGTATATTATCACCGAGATGAAAACACAACTGAAATCTAGATGGATTATTTTAGATAGCTAAGCACTTTTAAAATAATTATTTGCTTTATTTGGTAATGAACAGTTAATAAATACTTCATACTGACCATAGAATTTTCAAATGTGATTATATAGTTTGGATTTCAAAATCATATGTTTAGCCTTAGATTTGGCAGTTGGGAGCTTAAATATATTTTAAATATGATGGCATTTATTTCCCTTATGTCTGTGTCACTTTGCAAGCTGAATGTACTCTATATATTTTACATCATCTTGGATTATCACACTCTGTTTTAACCATAATGGGTCCAGAATTAGGATTTCAGAAACCAAACCTCTCCAGGGCTGGAAAACTTCATGATCTGAAAGGAAACAAGCTGTATAGCTCAGATTCCTTTCCAGCAGTGTCATGTGTACACCACTGTGGGGATTTTGTATAGTCTGATCACTGACTCTGCTCCTGCTGGCACATAATCCTTTCTCAGAGGAATTTTCAGTATTCCCACCCTTAACTGGCCTTACCTTTCATCCAACATGCTGGGGAGGTCTTCTTTTGACACTGTGTTAGTATTGTTTAGGTTCTCTAGAAGTGAGTAGAGAAGTGTGCAAGGGTTCTCCAAAGTGATATGTTACACTCTGCTACAGGCTGGTAGGGGAGCACAGGCACGATACGTATCAGGTATATGCCCAGCTACAGAATTTTGGCAGTGCTGCTTTCATGCTGTCGTGGTCCCAGGGGTACCACCAGTGTTGACAATCTCTACCCAGCCCTCTGGGAGTGTTCCCAACCTGTCCATGGCTCAGAACCTCATTCCAACCCTCTAGGTCCATCAGTCCCTGACAAAGTGGTGCTGCAACAATGCCAGTTTTCGTCTCCCCACAGCCCTGCCTGGCCACAGGTTCTAATGACAGAGGCCCAGCCATGGGCTGATGTCCCGGTCCATCCCCAGGGAAGTGACTCATGGTCTGGATTCTTGGCTGAACATGATTGCAGACTTGATTGGGTCTGTCCCTCTCCTTTGCTGGAGGACTGTGGGGCTGGGCCCTTGCAATCAGGTTGGGAGAGCCTCCGAATTAACAATGAGCATTTAACTTTCCACATTCAGCACAGGCTCAGCATCTACACATGATGCATCATCTGGTGACTGCCTTCTGTATTTCTCCTCTGTTTTAATCAAAATGCTCAATGGCAAAGAAAGGTTTAACATTTTTCATGATTCACGAGCTTGTTAAGGCTTAAGTTGTTTGGAGTAGACTTTTTTCTGTTTGTTATTCTCTTCTTGAGACTCTTAGTGCAGCTCACAACCTATTAGGGTATGGTTTTGGAAAAGTTAAACCACCAGCTAAACTAAAGTTCATCTGATGGGCTGGATGAGAAGGCTAAAAAAATCCCTGGTGTATTTGTTACCTTCTTCGCAGTAATATTAAAATGGAATTTGACCCATAGAGACAATTTTCCTGCATTTGCAGTAGCAATAATATCCTTTTAGTAAATCAATAATGAAAATATATGCTACTTATGCATGAGTTATCTCCATGGAGGCATTTGTCACGTAAGTCTTTACATGAAGATGTCTTAGAAATGTAGTTCATATCAATAATTTATCCTTCACTGTATGAGCCAGGCCATCAGGCCACTTTATTCCAACACATTATTGCATTATCAAAATACTCTGTGGAAGTTGTCCTTGTTGACAGCTGAGACTATTCCCTGGCCTCCTTGTTGTACCAAGGCTTACCAGCACAGCGTTGCCAAGAAGTGTGTTTTGACCCTAGTGCAAATCAGGGCTTCATTGCAGACAGAACTTCTCAGAAGGAGTCCCTAAAGTGTCGAGTGTGTCTGTGTCAGACAAATTGATTGAACATCGGAGTTAGTATGGGATGAATAAAGACACATTTTGAATTTTAGAAATTTAAGGAGCTTTTACAGCATGATGAAGAGTAGCTCTACTGGTGTTCACAGGTATGTATGCCTTCTGTGACCAAGAGATGCCAAATTCAGTAGATATCAATAGTGATAGCTGCTGCTAAGTATAGCTACTGAAATCAGCAAGTATGGATGTCTAACAATGCCTATTGGTGTGGATAGGTGCCAATACCTATTGATATCTATCCCTATCATTACCTATCATTGATAGGTATCAAAATTGATAGGTGTTGATTGTCTGTTGATGACTATTCATATCAAAACATATTGATATTGGTAGGCATCAATGCTTACTGATATCAAAATCAGTATCAAAAATTGTAGTTATTAGACAGTTATGTTTATCAATATAGGTAGGTATTGATGGAAAAACTATAATGGCTGGCATAGGTGACTATCAACAACTATTGATATTGATAGGTATTGATATGTAGCCA
Organism: Nicator chloris; assembly: GCA_013400495.1. NCBI lineage: Eukaryota > Metazoa > Chordata > Aves > Passeriformes > Pycnonotidae > Nicator > Nicator chloris. Next base: position 20,673 of record WAAE01021233.1, read on the forward strand.
TACCCATTGATACTGCTACCTGTTGATAGATATCCAAATATATGGGTATTGGTACTTATTCAGTGCTTACAATAACAGAAGGTATCAATGAGTACCAGTGGCTACAAGTGTAAATAGATATTGTTGCTATTGGTATTGATAAACTTCAGTTGTTTACTGTTTTGAATCTTCTTGATAAACATTATCAAAGGGTATTGCTCTTGATATTTAATAGTGTGTATTGAGATCCAAATCAATATCCAAAACAATAGACATAGATACTCATCACTATAGATAGATATCAAATTGAATAGGTATTGATGCTTATCAACAGGTATGGATATTTGGACATATCAATTTGTATCAATACCTACTGATATCAGTACCCACCAATAAGTATTGAAGCCTATCATATTGATCCAAAAAGGGATCCATGTTGGTCTGTATCAATGCCTATTGGCAGAAAAATGTACCAATGCTTATTGAGAGGTATTAACGTTATCAGTGACTAGTGGTAGGTATTAATATCATAGATATAAATATTGATAGATAGCAGTGGCCATTAATGTAGGTATTGTTAAATATTGAGGCCTTACTATTGCCAGTAGGTATTGATGCCAACTGGTATCAATACCTATCAATAGATATTCAAATCCATAGGCAGTGCTAGTTATCAAGTCAACAGGCATTGATGCCTATTGATATTAATATGCAGGTCAAAAAGGATCAGTACCTATAAAGATCTGTTTGTATAAATAGATACCAACATCTACGAATGATACCTATTTTGAGCTCCTAATATATAGCTACATATGCCTGTTTATATTGATATATAGATACATTTTTATATCTATAATCTGTCTATAAATACATATATAAACATGTATCAATATAGATATCAGTATTGATTGGTATAGGTACAGATCAGTGCATAATTACATCGACATATATATATATGTATATGCATATAAGACAGAGAAAACAGTACTTCCTCCCAATTGCTTTAGTTAGAGTTGACATTGGGGAAAGAAGGAGGGGATTCCTCTTTGCAATAACCAACATATGAGTTGCATAAAAAAGCTCTGTGTGACCTCCAAGCAAATTTAAAAATATTACTGTGTTTCAGCTTTTGTGGCAATAAATTCCTGATAGTATATCTTGTACTTCACATCTGTGGGAAAAATCATAAGTATTTATGTTTTTGAGAGCCATCTTGGGTTGTGGAAAGGAAGCACAAAATCAAGGACAAAAGACTAATTTTTTCTTTGTCCTTCCTCAAAAATATTATACAATGGATACTTCATTGTCAAATGATAAATCATTCTATATAAGAAATGCAAACTCAGTCAAGAACTTCCATGGTATCTAGGTTATAGGAAATATTTTAATTTTGTAGTTGCAGGAGACAAATAAATTGACCAGATCATCAAAGCCATGCAATTTCTAATTTTATAGAATAAACAAATGGCTAAAAAGTAAAGAATTTCTCTCACCCTGATAGCTCAAGGAAATCAAATAGATCTGCAAGCACATGACACTCACATATTTTAACTTAAAAAATAGACCTGAGAAACTTGTTGTTTTGATGTTAGTCTGGGGGTGGGAGGGGAGTGGAGGGTGTGGAGTGAAGGGGGAAAAGTGATCTAGATAATTATGTACGTATAAAAGGCCAAATCCCTAGGCCATAAACCAGGCACACACCCAATGATGTCAATGGGTTTGGCTTACAGGGGAAATAAAGCAACATTTTATTACATGCTAAGTGAGAATCTTTGCTTGACCAGAATGAGGGAAAAGTGCAAACAGGTGCTGGCTCAGCAGGAATGGAAACTCAAGAATAATAGCGGCTTTTCCTCGGGCTCATAAGCATCCTGAAAGACTACATTTCTGTCAGTACCTTAATAAAGAACTATCTACTACCCAATCCACTTATGTCTGGGTTTGAGGCTATCTGCAGAAGCTTTTGATTGTGAAGCTGCTTAACATTTTTTCTCCATCCCTGCCTTTGCTTGTGCACAAGCTCTTGCAAAAGCAACCCCCTTCAGTCAAGGAAGCTGGGGCCCCTCTCTCCTCCAGCTTGTGGGGAAAGAAAGGAGTCATTATTGACACATGCAAGTGATTTGAGAAGAGACTGTCTACCCCGATAGAAAAAGACTTAGTTGTCTGGTGAATCAGGAAATGTCAGACTTTCTGAAAGGTTAATGGGAGGCTTTAGAAACACATTAAATCTAATCTTACAGCATGAATGCTGATGACTTTATGTTGAGATCCTAGAAATAAGAAAGGGCAAGAAGGAATATTTTAGGTGAAAGTAAGTTTTGACTGAGGAGCCAAGAGAGAGCTTTATTGCAACATATTGCTGAATTTCTCCTTCCATATAGGGCTGGCAATCTGCCTGGTACCATATGCTAAAAAAGGATATAATACAAGACCATTTGAACTGAAAGCAAATTTTTTCTACTTGCTGAAGTTTAATTAAATGAATGACCTGGTCAACTCTAGAAGTGAACAAAATTGATTTCTTTCAGAGTTATCTAGATGGGTTGCATAAAACTTCAGTCACTGCAGGGACTCATAGGGGACTGTATAGTGCTGTTAGCATAACCTTTCCAGTTCAGTCAGAATCATCCGTGCCTCTTCTGGTTCAGCTGAAGAATCATTAAATATGGAATTCATAAATAAACACACTTTGGATTCAATCTTTTCCCCTGCATTTTACAATCTCACAGGCATTAACAGAAGTAGTAGCATAGGACATGGGGGAACAAACAATGGATGTTGTGAGTTGGGTTCAGTTACATAATTCACAGAGTTTTATACCGTTATCCTTTTAAGCAGTATTTTCTGTGGTATCTTCAGGTTTAAATTTTACTTTTAGGTCATTAGTCTTTTGTTTGTGACTTTCTTTCATTGCCTGGCTGCTTTGGGGAGATTTGCCTTTGCTAGTCGTTAGCAGGTTTTTACAACGTGGGCACAATTGGTTAATCCCATAATAGAAACCTGCTGCGTGGAGAGTGCTATTTTTACTGTACATACCGTGTCTCATAGCACAAGGCAGTTTTAGAAGGCAATACAGCTGCCATTAAATCTATACATCTCAAGGAGGGCCATGAATAGCTGCTCCTTGTGTAGGGACGTGTCCTGCGGTTCTATTATCCCAGCTCAGGCTCTGAGTAACACTTTTCTTTAGCAAATCAATATCCTTACCTCTCCTTTTTTGAGTCTTTTTGCTTCTTTCACTACATTCATTGTTCCTGAAAAGAAATAGCGCCTGTGTATCTGCTGACCTGTGGGTACATGTGCCAAACCGAAATGCCAGCAGGAACATTGTGGGGCTCCCATCTTTCCAGGGAAGCCAGGGTGCCAAGGGAAGAGACAAGGTGGAGGACAGTGGTCCATGCTGCTGCAAAGCTGATGTCTGAACAACCTCCAGGTTAAAATTAGCCACTGTGACTTAGGGGTTTTACTGCTGTCAGAGCAAGCAGCCAAACACCCTGGATGAGTCTGCACATTATGGCTGAGCCTCACGCAGCACAGGTTGCCCAGCAGGATGTCTGTGCCTCAGCCTCTCTCTTCACAGCCCAGAGATAGATGTGCCCTGGTTCTCCCTTGTCCCTTTTCAGTAGCTCCTGCTGTAAGGGGCACGTTGGGAACATGCTGCGTGCACAAGTGTGCGTAAGGCGTGTGGGGTGGGCACGCAACAACACGTGCTCCTCAGTTGGCTCATGTGGTGCAAAACCTGTCTATGTAGCTCTGCCAAGTGCAAGGGTTTCTATCTCACATTTTCAGATCCACTCAGATCTTAGCGCCACTGATGTGCCAGGGTTTCAATCCTACTGTTCTTCCCCCAACACAACGTAATTGCCATCAGATTAAACAAAACATGAGAAAATGTGCTTATGGACTAGATTTATAGATGTCTCATCTGTTCCCACATCAGTTTGATGAATGTTGGGCTTTAGTCCGTGTGTCACTTTGAAGATTAAAGACGCAAAAAATACAACAGTGGTCTTAAGCAAGAGCTACATTTGTTAATATATCCAGAAAAATATACTTTTTTTAAAAACTGGACATCTATATCAAAGTATAATCTCTCAGCAGCAAACATCCAAGTATCATTCACCTACAAAAACCTTGGCACATCTGTGCATTTATCAAGTCATAAAAAAGTCCTTAAGGAGGCTGTCACGTTTCCCAGGAATTATCCCAACCTGCATGCACCTCAACCTGAACCCTCTGGGAGAAGGCTAAGGCAGCTACTGCTGATTTATGGAGGCAGACAGCTTGGAGTCCCTGCCAGGGAGTAAGTAAATCGTGGTGACTGTGTGATAAAAGGGATAAAGCACTGCCATTTTCAAATGCTCATTCATGCAATTCTTCTTGAAGAGATCTGCAGAAAGTAATAAGGAAGTTTATATCCACTCCTACTGACCTATACTTCTATTGGAAAAAGTTCCAAGGTTCCTAAGTATACGAAGACTGAAAACACCTCCAACTCCGGCTGGGTCACGGAGATGTGCCCAGAATTTTCTGTGCTAGTGCCACAAGGAAGACCGGAAGGTTTCTACACTCACACATGCTCACACACACACACACTCACACACACAGAGGACTTCATTAGGATTAAAAACTAGAAACCAGGAAAATTTAAATGAACACCAAACTAGTGGCAAGGACTGAAAATTGATTTCTCTTTTGAAGATTTGTCCCCGATGTTTCCCCTGGGTGCTGCACCCTTTGGTGGTGGGTTGCTGCTCCTAGGTGTAGTAAGGCAGCAAATTAATTAATTAATTAATAATTAATAATTAATGCAATATTAATACAAAATTACCACCCAGCTGTCTCCACTGGGACCACTAGCACTATGTTTCATTCATTACAGACTCAATGTATGTCAGTAAATTTTGTTCAGCATTCTCTGTAGTAACAATATTTCTTCTTTTGGGTCAGGAATCATATTCAAAACTGTCTACAGAAGAGATTGCAATTAAATTCTGAGATGTAATTGGATCCAATGTGTTGTATAGCCACTAACTAGTGCCACCACCTCCCCGCTCCAAGTATATACGTGTGAGTATATTTATGCATGTGTGCCTCGTGTCTCCCTAGACTTATGTATGTGTGTGTTTGCTTGTGCTTGACAATTACTGCACATGCAGTAAACCTTCTTTGGTAATTATAAGTCACAGTTCAATATGACGTCTATGAGCATGAAAGTTGCACTCAGTAGATAAAGTCATGAAAATCTTATAATAACGTCAATTTTCCAAAAATAGCCTGAGAAACTAGAAAAGTAAATGATGGTGAGCATGAAGATTCTCAGTGGTACTGGGGACTCCCTGTGCCTAATTTAAACCCCATTATTTTGTCATAAAATCATAGTTTTAGTAAGGCTCTTTTAAAATCTGATTCTTTAAAAACAATAATTATGCAATAAAAACCGAGGAAGTTTTCAACACTAGAATTATGTCTGCATTTTTTATACTGATGTATGTGGGGATTTTCCCAGATAGAAATGTTTGCCAGCTGAGTTGTCTTAAATCTGTCCATGTGTAATCAAAGGCCTTGAAATATGTTTTCAAGTAGTTGGAGGATAGAGAATATAGTCATTTAAAAATATAAAAGCCAGTTATCAAGCAGACCTGGGTCTGTTCCTGCACTCTGAGCTAAGCCACTGTCACTACACTTTTTTTCTCCATAGATTGCAAATCCTGTTTCCAAATTGTCCTCTCATTTAACCGCATGTCAAGTCTATTCAGACAGTGTCCCTACTCTAACTCTTAGTTAGAGTCATAAAGGAAGATGAAGTGACAGTATTTCACAGTGGATCAAGTTGGCTTTTTTAATGTCATCAATGAATTTTGGTTTAGCCATCCCTAACATTAAAAAAAAGCTTTCGTTTCATTTTGGAGGGATGTGGAGATAGTCAGTAGGATGATGATGTGTGAGCAGATTTTCCCTCCCCCTCTTTATTCTGTTATTACTTTCCAGTATCTCCAGGATGCACAATATTCCTTGAAAGCAAACACTTTATGCAAAGCAGCTGTCTAAGGAAGTTACTTTTACTCTTCCTTGCAGGGTGGCCTATTGAACATGATTAACTTGACTCTGGTGGAAAGAGAAAAATAACCTGGAAACATCTGGCAAATTGCAAAGCAATGGCTAACATTTTCTTCCCTGTAGGATTTAATTCAGAAAAACAGTTAATGGATCCCCATTTACCTAAAGCACCAAAGGTTTTAATGTAGGGGTTTGGGGGATTTGGGTTTGGTTTCTCTCACCCCACTAGTTGTAGCTCTGTAATATTTTATCTCATACTCCTGAATCCATTAGAAAAAATGCGTGATTACAAGGTAGGCATGGTGCTCTGTTGAAAAGGTGTTTACTGTTCCAGGCTGGTTTGTTGTGCTTTGTATGGATGTTTGAGTCTTGAAATATGTGAAAATTAATTTCCTGTGTTCCATGTGGTTAAAATGATAGTTTAAACATAATTTAGGGACTCAAACAAACAGAAATTGTCAAATTAATTCGAAAAAGTTAAAGGAATGTTCATAAAATTTTTAGAGGATTTCATTCAATTCACCAGATAAAAAATTGAAAAAAATTTGTGAAGTGTCATGTGTAAAAAGTCATTCTTACTTGGTTTCTTAATTTTTTGAAATACTGTTTTTCAAAAAAAAAAAAAAAAAAAAAAAGAAAGAAATAAAAGTATTGTGTCTGTGAGGAATGTGTATTTTTTATTCAGACATTTTGTCACATAATCTATGGAAAGAATGAACTCTACAGGATTAAGTAGTTCATATTCACTGTCTTATCAGTGAATAATATATATTTTATATATTAGACCTTCACAATTACATATAATTTCTCAAGTGGTGTTATTTTGTGGAAAAAGAACAGAGAAAATGGGAGGAATGTAAAACCACTGCAAACAAGTTTCAGCTTTGTCGCCTTTCTGGAGACTTCTTCAAAATTTCATACAGGACCATAAAAAAAAAGTTTTTTTGAAAATAAACTGAAACTCTTTCACAATTGTGTGAAAGAGACATAATTTGCTCAGTGGTCAAAAATTCAACTCCCCCAAATTATGTTGACCTGATGTGAAACATTTTTGTCCTGGCTTATCTAACTTGTAAATTTTAGAGTTTTGAAAAAAAAAATTAATGTCCAAAATCTTAAACATTTTAAAAGAAAAGTTCACTGTGATCTGGATATGTAGTAACAAAACAGTTCACATTAACTAAATTTCATTTCAAGATACAATATCTCTTCTAATTTAGCAAGTAGCAAAATAAGCCAAATATGTGGATTTCTTTGGCAAAAATTTGTGAAGGCAAAGTTTTCAGATCTAATTCCATCAACAGTCCCTGAAAAAGAAGAAATGTGTAACTTTCTGGATTGCTATGATCTACACAGATCCTACAGGCAACATGTTTTTAAGGCATGTTTCTTCTCCTCCACCAACAGGTTAAAGGTAGCAGCCACAGATTCCATGTCCATGGATTTGTGGCCCTTGTGATATGCACCAACCCCTCTTCTACAGCTGGAGTGTTAAAATTGCCTGATGTTTTTGTATTTTAAGCACCAAGCTTTACTAGGATCTTCAAAAAAGTACCTCTGCATGTCTACCAGCTGTCCTCCAGGGGCTTCATTTGTGTTCTTCTGAATGCCTTGAAGGACTAAAGGGTATGTGACCACTTCTTCAACAACATCTGCCACGACTCCAATTTGCAGTGCTCTGAGCCATTTGCAGCAAGTCTGTTTTAACTCTCCCCCTCCATTTTCAGGCATTGCAGGAATTATCAGCAAGATTTAAGCGATATGATCTCCAGCTGCACTCTGTGGTTGCTCATACTCTGTGCAGAACAGAAGCAAGAATATCAGCAGCACAGAATATGGGTGAATTTGTGTCAGCTGCTGATGAGGCATCAGACTGAAGTGAGGGTTGAACTGACAGTGCAGTCACTTCCACCATTTAGCCCGAAGTGGCTGAATGACTTTCCCTCAGCCTCTAACCCAACAAAACTGTTGGTTTCAAGCAACATTTCTTCCTTTCTGATCTCACTTTTCATCTTGATTGAAGTAACAAGTAGGCCTTTCCAGATCAAGGGTCCTAATTGCAGCATTCCTTCCCTAGGGGTATCTGTAATACTGATTTTATGGCTGCATTGAATGAGAGGCCTTTCTGTCCACATCTGTGACTTCTCTCTCTTTAACCCCTTCTTTGCATCCTTTTCTTAGTTTTGCTTATGATTTTTGTTTGCTAATATCCTCATTTCATTAGTTTATTTGTTCTTTTTTTCCTCTATTTTACAAGCAGCAGAATCTTTTTGGAGAATTTACATAAGTTGAGAAAATGCTCAACATGCTATCCTCTGTTCTTGAGTTCTCTGAATTTTATCTGTCCTTCAAGCAGTAAACTGCTCACCACCTTCTTAGAGATAAAAATGTGATCCTTTCTATGTTTGTCAACTTGTGTCCATTATTATATTGTTATAGGTATTAGGCAGAAAAATTATGGAATCTGTGAATCATGGAACGCGTGAATTACATTTGAGAAAAGCTGTATGGGGAATTTCTGACAGGATACATTAGATAAAAGTCCATTTTGAAATACTCAGGTCACGTGACCGATGACTGCTAGGGATGTAGTTGGAACCGAAACATTTTAAGTCACAGTCTCTCTGCTGTTCAAGTACTGACATCTAGCCTGGTGCTACACAGATTAGGCCAAAAGGGTCTACACAATTCATACCTAAGTACCAAGGCTCTCTCACAGAATAGATCAGAAACGACTTTTATATACAGCCATTTGTTTATAAGTTTGTCTAAGAAAATGGAGACCACAGCCAGCAGCCAGCAGTGGCCATGAGAACAGAGACGTGGTAAAAATCTGTGTGAAGGAATACTTCTGCCCTGGCTGAGTTTCACTGAGTGTTTAGGAAGGAGGCAAATTCAGTCCAGTGCCTGTGTCTACATTGCACTAAGAGTAGAGATCATGTGCAGCATCACTGTAACAGAACCACTTGAGTCCTAGTAGCATTTCCTTGATTTCCCAGAGGCGTAACCCAAACCTAGGAGCACATTTTTGCCTTCCTGAGGTGTAACTACAGATTTCAGCCTTTCTTGCATGAACTGGATACGTAGTGCTGAGTATGCCCACTTTTGCTCTAGAAATATATACAATAATATAAAATAATTTTGTTTGGGCTTTAAAGTAGTTTTAAAAATTAAATATTTGCAGCACTGACTTGATAGTCTTTTTAAACCCTCTGTTTATTTGAAATCTATGCTAGTGTGCAAAGGGTAAGCAACACTTCTTTCCCAATGTTTTCCCTGTCTCAAATGGCATTGCAATTTAGACAATAACATGCACAGCACATGATTAATGAAGCTGTGCACTGAGGACAGGACATCTGTGGGATCACAAAGAGCTGCTTTGTGTACATGTTACTGCATGTTCGCGAAAGTCCACAAATTGATAATTTGTTAAATTAATTGACTTTCTCTGTGTAATGTTAATGTAACCTTCAGTTTCAAAAGTGCACAGATTTGCTAGCAAGGAAAACAGGCAGGTAGTCATATCCCTAGAGGATTACTTAGGTTTGCAGCTCACCACTTTGTCCTTTACCAAGGACTTCTCAGGACTTCTTAAATGAAACTAATCTTGAAAAAAAAAATCAATTTTTTAGGCCATTTACAACTAAGTATAATACAGAAAATGCCTAACGTAAGTGTCGCAGCAATAATGATATCTGTTCTGTAAAGAGATACACAGAAATTGGAGATGGTTCAGACAAGAGTGTTTTCTCTGATCCAGACACTGAAAAGCACAGGAAAAAAGTTAGAATCATTCTCAATTCAGTGATTTCTAAAGAAAATTCAAATTTACCTTTGCTAGTATCTCTGAGCCATTGAAGTAGAAAAGTTGTTGTAGACCTGAGCATACCTGGCTGAATTTTGACCCTCAGCAGTAACTAAAAAGGGAGCGGAGGAGCTGTCCTAAAAGGATAAAGAACTTTTTACATAAAATGTAAGTCAAGTGAGATTAGGCTGACAAGTTGCCTGACTGCACAGGTGCTACCCTTTTTACACTAAAGGGAAAGAATTGCTTTGCAGGGTGAGAAGGATCTCTGTAATGAAGGAAAACAGGGAGGCTATTATTCCAAGATGAAACAGAAGGGAAGGCAGTGTACCTGACTAGTGACTACCCTGACTTAGTCCTGTCTTCCAAAACTCTAAAGGGTCAGAGCTCTTGCCTTCTTGTCACCACATCTAAATTGAAGCTTTAAGTTAGTTCATATAAGTTAGGGCCTAAAGCCACCCTAAACAGGAAAATGAGATCATCTCTTTGAATCAGAGGGAGAAATTATGGCACTCAGCAGTTCCAGTGACTGCTCATATTTGATAACTGAGACTCTGATGATATATATATCTATTTTAATTCAAACAGGAGTGCATTTTTAATAAATTCCTGGGAAGAAGAAAGTAACAGAGTGGTGTTTTAGTGCAGACTGCACAAGCTTTCTAGCTTTCTTTGCTTGAGGCATGGGGATGGAGTCAGAATTATGGCATTAGGACTCAGACTCATTTGGCTCTGAGTACCTTAGAGCACTTCTGTTACTGCATAACGATGTCCACCTAAGTCTCTTTTTCACTCATTTGGTCAGGGAGATACATAATTGCATTTTAATGTTTTAGTTATCATAACTAATTAATGTAACAGTAGAATTTAGGAGAATGAGGATTATTATCTGTTGCTTTTAAAGGATGATACATGCTAGTTACTCACCAGGGGAAGAATCAATGAAAAACAATTTTCCTTGCAGTAGATGCAATGGTCTTGCGTGCAGTCAAAATAAAGATTAACCCCTGCTTCAATCCATCAGTGCCACAGGCTCTCTCTGTGAAACCAATTATGGGTGCAGAGAATTTCCAGTGGGTAGAATCTATTAATTTTGCACTTGCCTATTTAAAAAGTGCAAAATAAAAAGTGTAGTATCTTCTGGTTTACAGCCCCGGATGGGCTCAGTTTGGGAGGAATTTCTTCAAAACATGACCGAGTTTTAATGGACATCATCAACACACTTGATCTCTTCAAACATGGTAGATTCATGAAAATGTTACAAGGCTTGGAGAACTGATGAAAAAAAACATTCAAGCCTGATTTCATTTCAGCAAGGTCAAACTTCAGGGCATGTAGTCAGTGTCATGTATGACCTTGACACTTCATCTCTGCAACCATTGAAGGCCTGCAGATCACAATCCTATACAGAGCCATAGGAAGCCATCAGAAAATACATCCAGTTTCCCTAAGAGTATCAATATATAGTGAGTTCTTACACTGCATACTGAAACATATGGATGATACACACAAAATCTGCAAACAGCTACAGTGGGAGAATCATGAGGCCACACTGATAAAATGCACACTGAACAAAAAATGTATGTTACCTAATGAAAATGTGTGCTTCACATAAAAACCAGCAGGATATGCTGAAATATTTATAAAGTTGCCACATATTTGATGTATTATACTCTGGAATTCACTGTGTACCTGATTATGAAATGTCTTTGTCAAAATAGTTCAATATACAAGGAATACAATGCAATACAGCTGGCTTCCTTTACCATGAGATGAAGCTTATACATGGTGGAGTTGTAACACTCAGCTGTCAATTATCATTCCAACTCTCTCTTCCACTTTACCTTTTGTGCTGAGACATTGCAAGTTACTTGACAACTTTTCACAGTACTTCTGTTTTCCATCTAAGTCTGTTGGTAATACTTTAAGAATTAAAATTTACTGCAAATAAAAACAAATCAGAGGTAATTATTTGTTACTGTTGCACATTTATGAAAAAAAATTCCTTCACCTCTGAAAGAGTTTCGTAAGTTTTAATACACTGAAGACAAAGATAGAACTTTCATTATAAACCAGAGCCAAGTAAATTAAACTAAAGAAATAAAAATCCCAGAAGGTCAGCAGTTTTTAAAATAACTAGGGTAATTGGACAGCTAAACTAAGTTATGAAGAGGACTGGTGGCTAGATTGTGTCCAAATTAGATCCTTCTAAATTGCCTCCTGGTGGGTAGCTTTGGTCAATAACCACATCTGAACATCTTGGTCAAACATCTTGTGGGCAAATCAGAAAAGACTAGGACAAAACTGTAATTGTCCATGACTCAACTAACATAAAGAGAAATGACTGAAGTTAGTGCATTTCACATTTTACTGATGTTGAAACAGTTTCCCAAATTGTTTTGGAAAGGGTAAACACATTTTTCAAAGTGATTTGTTGACGACTTCTGCAGTAGCAATGTAATGATGGCAATTGCAGAAAAGAAAAAAAAAAGAAAAAAACCAAGAAGAAAAAAAGAAAAAAAACAACAAGAAACTTCCCTGGAAAAATAAACACTTGTTGAAAATCTATCATGGCATCAATTCATGGAGACCTAATTCATTACCAAAGATAGAATTCAAATAGAATGTGTATGTTCAGATAATATGTGATAGAATTCTAGGGATCCTGCATCTCTTTTATTTTTCTCCTATAAAAATTAATTTATTTTATAAAGATTTCTAGATATGCTGAGGAGCTGTCTCCTTTCTCACTTAAACAAGGACTTCATATTATGCGTGTTTTTATCTACAAAAGACCCACTTCTCTTTTTATTCAGTGAGATAACTAAGCATTTTTTTTCATAAATTAGAAAGAGGATTCTTTTCAGTTAGCTATAATGTGGTGGCTAAGAGCTATTTAAACATTTTGTCTTGGTTTGATATGCTTTCATTGTTAACTAGCACAATCAGGTTTTTTAGTGAATTGAATAGAAGAGAAAAGGAAAATCTTCATTGCTTGTCAGGAAAGCTGAACAGCAAGCATTATTGTCAAAAGAAAAAGCACTTTTAGTAGGATTTGTTTGTGCATGGTAGTAAAAGTACATTTCAGAGACAGGCATAAAATGAACCTGGTTTCTCAGGGCTTTTCTTAGTGATCAGCACATGATTTGAGGCAACTGGGCAAAGTGCAGAAAAGCTGGGATGGGTTTGGGCTCAAATGAGAATGACAGACCATGGATGACATAAGTAAGATGAGTGATACAGCACATTTTAGTGGAAGCCAGTAAACTTCCAGATGTAATGAGTGCATTTAAGTATGTCATATTCTACAGAATACAATGCAGAGAGTTCAGGGAAATATTATTAATATTTCAGTGCACATCTTTTTATATGAAATATACATCTCGTGTATGCAAAGTACATTTTCAGGAGCTCCCAGAATTCTAAGACTAAGTGTCTCAGCATTGAACTTGAATATTTCATTGCATCATAAATATAATATGTTTCAGTATATAATGGACGACAGATAACTAAATATTTGATTTTGTGCCAGTCATAGCGAGCCTTCATATGAAGAGCTGTTTTCATCATCATGACCCAGTTGTGAGTGCCATGAAAAATTTCACAATAATGTCAAGATTCAGTAAGAGGTGACTATGTTAGTGGGGGATATTTGAAAAACGTGGCAATATCTCTGTTGCAGTCTACATCCAACCTTTATTATCATCAAAAATGCCCTGCTGCTTCCAAAGTAACAGACAGTGGTTTTTTGAAAGCTTTCCAGGTTGAAGTTTACTGAGTATGTCAAGGCCCTTTTCCTCCTTCGATTACTGAACTGGCTGTTCTGTGCATTTCTAGCTCTCCACTTCATTCACTCCCTCACTTTAAATGGAAAATACCGTCTTCCCCTAGCAATCAGCTACATAAGTCACCAGGTGTCTTGAGACCACTTGGTATTCATAGGTTAGTAGTTGTTCCAGCTCAAAACACAACTAGCTTTGTATTTATGGCACTCCAGCAAATGCAACCTTTAAAATAAGAAGTAGCTTTGAAATGCAAAGTTCTTGTGGCTACTCATATTTTCTTCAGATGTAGAGGTATTTATACACAGGGCACCAGTTCAGCTACAGTAGAAATAAAGACAATGGTTTGGTTTATTTACCCTGGTGTCTACAGTGATTTCATCAGGATCACATTATTTGATTCTACCCCCTCCTCATTCTTTGATTACAGTGCAAGGTTACACCAGTGAAATAATTTCACACATTTTGTTTGTGGGATAGCCTATTTGGCATCTGCTGCATGTCTCATGCTACTGCAGGGGAAGGGAGAGACAAAATATTTCTACCTAAAGCTTTGTGGAACAGCTACTCACATCTTGATGATGCAAAAATATAAAACCACAACTATTTTGTGAAATGCCTTTAGATATCATCTTTCAGAGAAAAATTAGGGCAAAAGTAATGCAAATCAAAATAAGATTGGACCAGAAGGATACCTGACAGTGGAGTAAGACAGCAGCTTGCCTTCCGTTAGGTCCTCAACATTTAGGACTGACAGAGAACAATCTTTATTCAGGAGCTTGGGTTAAGAGAACATTTTTCTACTTAATGTCTTTATGCAAGCACAAGAAAGCCGAGTTTTGCAATGTCTGTGACTATCCCTCTGGTTCCCTTTTTCCTTTTCTCTTACTTTTTCTTCATCTATTCTTTCTTTCTCCTGGATGACAATCATCCTCGTCTGATTACTGCGTACATTTGTGACCCCAGTCTTGTTAAACCTGTTTCTTTTCCAGCACTTTACAACTTCAAATTGAGAAAGAACACTCCAAGTAATTTGGCAGGGCACTAACCCTTTAGAGAAGAAAACCATTAAAGTACAGGAGTGGAACTCCCTTTTTGCAGACCAATGCATACTTCAGCCCAGGCCTTGCAGACGAATGTCCCATGGGAAAGTCCTATGCTGAAGTGGAGGAAATCCTGCTGTGCCTGAGTTTCAGGTACAAGTCTCAGGGAAGTGTTTGCAAGTTCTTTGTGAAATCTGGTGTTAGGAGAAAATGTTGAACTGCTAGATTGTGCCAAATGCTTGCAGCTAAAGGTAAAGAGCAGCAAAACCATCAAACTGCAGAATATATGCTTCATACAAGTCCAGAGGATAGATAAGGATGTAATCTCTTGGCTAAGCAGTACAAGATTATTACAAATCTAGGATCATAAATCAGGCTGCTTTAATTGTCCTTCAAGTTAGATATGGTGTGGGAAAAGGACTTCCATAGGTCAGGATTACCTCTTGTGCATTAGCTTTTATATCTACAAGAGCCACGGATGAAAAATGGCGTTAAAATTTTAAGCATCCTTCCTGAATGACAGCAGCTTTCCTGGATAAACAGGCAGAGCCAAGGACACTAACATGTCCGCATACCTACATATTGTGAGTGATATGATGAGTGTACATGGAGTTCAGTTGTTCTTCCCTGACATCAGTGGAAAGCTGAATTATTTGCAGTATATTTTAGAGCCATTGTGTTCAATCCTTGCTCAGGAAGGTTAGGTTAGTAGTTTTGCTGGAGAAGATGAATCTATAAGTGCATGAATCTACCTCCTCATGAGTTACAGCCTGGGTGATATCATGCTCAGTGCACACTTCACTGAGAACACAATGTACAGTACATTGTCTGTACTGATCTGCTGTTCTCCATGAAACTGTTTACTTGCATGTCTAGGTTTGAAAGACAGGTATCTGCCAGGGAAAACCAGAGCCTCCCTTGGAATGGAGAATATAAACCGCCTCCCTCCAAATTATTATAATTTTGAAATTAAGGATTTTTTAGGCAAAGACATAGGAATATCAGTTCTTTACTAGGAATATTACAAAATACTAAGGCAATAGTACAAGAAAAGAAACAAGCAAACAACAACAACAACAAAATCCTAGGAACACTGACAGAGTGAGAATACGACCTGACACCCTGTTTGGTCAGGGTGTTGGAAGCAGTCCAAAATAAGTCCTCCTGGAGTGACAGATGTGGCTCCGTTGGAGTAGAGATGATCCTGTAGAAGGGTCCAATGATGAGATGGGTCCAGTCTTCCTCTGGGAGTCCAGTAGAAAAACCAACTTCCTTGGTCTTCTGATTTTCCAGGTTCTATTCAGGTAGGAATGCCTGGCTCCTCCCACTGGGTGGAGCATCCCACAATGGGATGATTTAATTTTATCAGTCATGCGGTGAGCCCCAATGGCCCATCCACAGATGATATCCCCCTGGAGGGAGGATGGGTGGTGGAAGAGGTAAGGAAACACTGCCCCACCTGGCCCATTAAGAGAAGGCATGCACCCCCTCCCCCTGGAGTTAGAGAGATAGAGAAAAACACCTCCCCAACCGGTTTCTACAGATGAAAATAGAATACACATTTTTGGTTACATATTGCAACCCAAGACATTGCAGAAAATCAAAGATAAGCTTAGGTAGGTGCGGTTGTTTTTGTCTAGTGATATTTTAGACCTGAAAAGCATGAGACAGTAAATACATGACATAAAACACAGCAACACAATAACAAAATAAACTATAGAAAGTATAATTAAACATCAGTTCACAAAGGTGGGATGAAAGAAAGACAAGGGCCTTAACATCGGTCTCTAGAAATCCCACATTTAAAGGGAGCAAATACTCAACAGTTGCTGTGTCTTACGTCTTTCTTAGACAAGAAGCAAATAGAGAAAATAGGAGTAGCTGTAGTCAAATAACTTTTTTAAATAAATTGTGTTCTGTTCACAAGGGTTTGAAAGCACAGTCAGGTCCCTTGACATTTTGGACATGGTTGTTTCAGGAGGATTAGCAGAATGTAATTTTGTGCTAAGTGGCCTTTGCTAAATTGGACTTGCCATTACTTTGGTCTTTCAGTACAAGCTACCTGTGCCAATTACAAAACTCACTTTAGCTCCCAGAAATGTATTGCAGACAATTAAAACAGTAAGCAAAAATTTGTGGGTTTGTAATTTTCCTGTGGAAGTTGCTGTTAGAGGAAATGTAGCCAGCCAGACTTTTGACATAGACACATAGGATCACAGAATAATAGAATAATTTAGGATGGAAAGGACATTTTAAATCAGAGTCCAACCATTAACCCAGCACTGCTAAGTCCACCGCTAAACTATGTCCCAAGTTGCCACAGCAATGGATCTTTCAAATCCCTCCAGGGCTGGTGACTTAACCACCCCTCTGGGCAGCTTGTTTCAGTACTGGACAACCCTACTGGTGGAGAAAATTTTCCTAAAATTTTAACCTTGCCTAGCACAACTCATGGCCATTTCCTCTTGTTCTATTTCTTGCCACTTAGGAGAAGATACTGACCCCCTCCCGGCTACAACCTCCTAGCAGGCAATTGTAGAGAGCCATGAGGTCTCCCCTGAGTCTTCTTTTCACAGACTAACCAATCCCAGCTCCCGCGGCCATTCCTCATCAGACTTGTGCTCCAGACCCTTCCCCAGCTCCATTGCCCTTCTCTGGACACGCTCCAGCCCCTCAATGTCTTTTTCATAGTGAGGGTCCCAAAACCGGGCCCAAGACTTGAGGCACAGCCTCACCAGTGCTGAGTACAGGGGGAAAATCAGTGCCCTGGTCCTGCTGGCCACACTATTGCTGACACAGGCCAGGATGTTATCAGACTTTTGGCCACCTGGGCACATGCTGGCTCGTGTTCAGCCACTTTCAACCAATATCCCAAGATCCTTTTCCACTGCGTATCTTTCCAGCCACTCTGCCCCCAGCCTGTAATATCTCTTGGGTTTGTCATGGCCCCAGTGCAGGATGTGGCACTTGGCCTTGTTGAACCTCGTACAACTGGCCTTAGTCCATTGATTCAGTCTGTCCACATTCCTTCCTCCATCAGATCAACACCCCTGCCCAATTTGGTATTGTCTGTGGACTGAGGATGCTCTTGATCCCCACATCCAGGTCATCAATGAAGATACTAAATAGGACTGGCTTCAGTACTGAGCCTTGGGAAACAGCACTTTTGAGCAAACATCAGATGGATTTAACTCCATTTCCCACTACTTTCTGGGCTTGGCCATCCAGCCATTTTTTCCACAGAGTAAAGAGTACACCCATCCACACCACAGGAAGTCAGTTTCTCCAGGACAACACTGTGGGAGACAATGTCAAAAGCTTTACTGAATTCTAGGTAGACAATATCCATAGTCTTTTTCTCACCCTCTAAGCCATAGAAGGAGATAAAGGCACAGAAAGAGATTGGGTGAGTGTTGTGGTTTAACCCCAGCCAGCAGCCAAGACCCACACAGCTGTTTACTCTCTTTCTCATCAGAGGGATCAGGTAGAGAATTGGAGGGGTAAAGGAAACTGGTGGGTTGAGAAAAACACAGTTTAATAGGAAAAGCAAAACTTGCCCAGAAGAAAAGAAAACTGAAGAATTAATTCACTCCTTCCTGTGGGCAGGCAGGTGTTCAACCATCCCCAGGAGAGCAGGATCCTATCATGTGTAATGGTTACTTGGGTTGACAAATGCCATAATTCCAAGTCTCCTCCCTTTCCTCCTTCTTCCTCCCACTTTACATATTGAGCATGATGTCACATAGTCTGGAACACCCCTTTGGTCAGTTGGGGTCACCTATCCTGGCTGTGTCTCCTCCCAGTTTCCCAAGCATCCTCATGTTCCTCACCAGTGTGGCAGTATGGAAAGCAGAAAAGGCCTTGGCCCTTTGTAAGACCTGCACAGCAACAACAAAAATATCTCTACATTGTCAACAATCTTATCAACAAATTTGTTCAGCACAAATCCAAAACACAACCCCATACCAGCCACAGTGAAGAAAATTAACCTTACACCAGCCAAAACCAGGACATCTGGCCAAGTAGAACCTGCCTCTTGTAAACCCATGCTGGTTGGGCCTGATCCCTTTGGTTGTTGTGCAAGTGCTGTGTGGTGGCACTCAAGATGATCTCTATGACCTTCCCTGGCATCAAGGTCAGGCTGACAGGGCAATAGCTCTCTGGTTCCTCGTTAGAGCCTTTTCTCTAGATAACAGGTCTGCTGATAAATGATGGAAAGTGGCTCAATGAGCCCTTCCGCCAGTATCTTGGGGTGAATCCCATCTGGCCACATAGACTTGAATATGTCTAAGTGATGTAGCAAATCACTGAGCATTTACCATTTGGGGGGCTTCTTTCTTCTCCCTCTTCCTGTCTTCTTCAGGGGACTGGTTACTCGGAGAACAACTAGTCTCTATATTAGAGTCTAAGGCAAAGAAGGCATTGAATGCCTCAGCCTTTTTTCTCATCCTTATATTTTTCTCTATATCCAATAAAGGATGAAGATTATCCTTTGTCCTCTTTTTGTTGCTGAAGTATTTATCGAAACTTATTGTATAGAATTTTATGACAGTAGTGAGATTAAGTTCTAGTTGGGCTTTGGCCCTTTTGGTCCTTTTCTCCTTTCATAACCTCATAGCAACCTTGTAATCCTCCTGAGCTACCTGCTCCTTCTTCTAAAAGTCATACTCTTTTCTTTTTTCTCCTGAGTTCCAGATAAAGCTCTCTGTTCAGTCAGGCTGGTCTTTTTCCCCTCTGTCTCAACTTTAGGCCTATGGGGACAGCCTGCTCCTGTGCCTTTGGGATTTCCTTCTTGAAGAATGTCCAGACTTCCTGGATTCCTTTGCCCTGCAGGACTGCCTCACATGGGACTCTCTCAACCAGTCTCCTAAAGAGACCAAAGTCTGCCCTCTGGACATCAAAGATGCCTGGAGTTTTTAACCTTTATCCATGAACAGATCCACAGGCTCTGGCCTGGACTGGCACTTCACTCCTCTGCAGGAAGAGAGAAACACAGGCTCTGCTCCCTGGGATGTGGGTCAATGCTGTCACAAAAAAGGATGAGCACGAGTTTCTCTCACCCACACTTGGGCAGCTGACTATGGCCTGAAAAGATGAGGTCAGGTTAAACAAGCAGAGCGAGCAGAGGCTTAGCTCAATTTCCCAAAGCACTATATATTTGTGTCTGAGTATGAATGCACAAAGCTAACTTTAGTTCCTGTTTTTGAAAATGTTGGCCCTAATCTACATAGACCATCATTTATTCCCTGCCCTGCCCCCTCCACTCCCTCCCATTTTTAACAGATGGAAATTTCATTTTCCAGAGCTAGTTTTTTCCAGGTGGAATGCCTCCAAACTACAAAAGTGAATTTCTCACAGTCATCCATGGACAGAATTAAAACCAGGACTCTAAATGAACTGGATTTTGCCGTCAAAAAATTCCAGTTAAGGGCATTTAGCTTTTTTATTGTTGTTATTCAGAAAGTTCAGCAGAAAACAAATGGAGAAACACCGGCCCCGCTCCATCTTTGCCCCTTTTGCATAAGAAGTTAGTCCTTAATTATAACCCAGGGCAGATGCTACACCTCCAAAAGTTGAGCTACCCATTCTAATAATTTTCAAGCCAAAATCATGTTTAGAAAAAAGTTGCTTAGGCATAGCCCTTTAATTGATTCTGCCAAGGACAGACACCTGCAGAGTCACCAGAAGATTACTCCTAATGCAAATAATCCAGCCCGTGGCATGGAGTACAGCACAGAGATTTAGTTATCGCCATTGGTGGGGAAACCAGAGATCTGTGGCCAGAAATATCACACAGATGGGCCTGTTTGAAAATCTGCTGCATCCTGGGCTTTCAAACCTTAAAAACAGATGAAGTGATTCCAGCGTGACCCCTGCTGTGATATAATGGATCCTGTCTGTGCGTGCAGTGTTTGTCATGATTTACCTCTTCCAATTCCTGGCTTGTGAAACAGACGGCAATTCTGAAAATGAATTACTATTGATTAGACATCCTGCACTATTGAAGTTCTAGGCAATTTGATGAATTTATTTATTCGAATAAAAGCTTTTAATGACCCCACTAATTTCAAATGGCTCTAGCAAAACAGCAATTCTGCTTTCCTTTTTACCTGTTTGCCAACAGCAGATACATAGTTTTAGGCCCTGTTTATGCCAGCTATGACTTGTCACCTTCACACAGACAGAACTATCTGATTAAAATGACAGCATGGGTTTCGGGGGAAGCAGGAGAGTTCCTCTCTCGAGGACGTAGTCTGCACTCAGAGCGCAGGGGGAGCTCTTGTCTTTCTATGGCAGGTGGAAGGAGGGTCGAGCCCCAGTCCCAGAGCATCACTGGGGCAGACCAACCCTCAGGCAGAGCATCCCTCCTTCTGCTGAGCACAGCAGCAGCAGGCTGCAAATAAAGGACTACCGACAATACAGCTGGGGGCTGGGCCCCTTAATTACCCCTCACACTCTCCTGCCAAAAAGAATGTTCTGCTGAGAAAGGAGAGGATTAGGTGCTGCTCTACTAAAGATGGGATTGTACGGAAACGGGTGACTATCGTAAATAGGCAGCCCAGGGTCTGGAATGGGCTGTGATTTAAAGCCTAAATCTTGCCAATGTCTTACTAGGCATATCTGCTTATTGTAGAAATAAACTCTGTGGTAAGATGTAATCTGGCACTGGGTTGTGCTTTGGCGGAAACAAATGACAAAATAGTCCAAGAAATCAGGCTCTCCATACTGTCTTTAAAAGCCTAAGAGACTTCTGCAAAGGTGTTTCCAGAGCATGTATATTAATGGTCTTTTAGTAGGGATTTTTACTGAATAACCTAGTGCGTGCGAATAGCATGCACATTTCAAAAATCAACAGCCCACTTCCTCCCATCAAAGGAAATGAGTTAAGCAGTATTTTTTGGTAGTACAATGGATCTGAATGAAGGAATAACATAGTTTTGATATATGATAGTTTCAGGAGACTGACACAAAAATCAGCCGAAGAAGGTCCTCAAAGGCACCTATGCAGAACATTTCCAAGGCTTGGAAAGAGCTTGTATACAGAACATTCTCCTTTCATTCAGGCAAAAAGAATGTGCTTACATGGCAGAAAGGACAAGGAGGGGGAGTTACGCATGACTTCCTGAGATTATTTTCAACCCTAATCAATGCAGCACTAATGCAGCAAGGTATCAGTGCTGTAAACAGCCTTGAGTATGCTGGCTATGGAATGATAAAATTTTAAAAAGTGGGAGAGAAAATGAGAGAGGCAGAAAAGAAGGAAGTAAAGGAGCTCACGAAGGGTTGCTCTATAACAAGCAGAAAAACTGGTTCCTGTAAGATGGATCTGGGCTCAGGCAGGCAGTTAAAGCCTTTAAACAAGGTCTGCAGGGAATTAAATCCTCTACCTTATTGTAAAAATATGTAGCAATAAAATGGGCTGTTTATGACACAGAATATCTAAGATTTTAATTAAAATTTGTAAAAATATGTATCTCTGTGAATGGATGCTGCATTTAACTGCTCCAAATGAAAAAAAAAAACACCAAAACACACAAACAAAAAAAAAACCAAAAAACCAGAAACAAACAAAAAACCAACCAACCAACCAAAAAAACCAAACAAAAAACAAACAAACAAAAAAACCCCCCAAGCTAAAGGGTAGAATGCAGTCAGTCATCCAGAAGTCTGTGAAAATGCAGGTTTTTTCATTTACTTATTAGGTAAGTATTTAATACCCTAAAGGCAGATAATTTCCACAGGAATCAGAGTAAGTTTTGACTGTAAGAATGGATTTGAATATAGACTCTTGTAGTGCCTCCCTTAATTCCTGAATGAGCAAAAACAAGGCAAGTAAGAAACCAGTGGCTTTTCTGGTTAACAAGCTGTTACTCCTCTCCTAAACAAGCTGTACTTCTCTCCATGATGGTGGGTGCTTTCACCACCACAAGGTGATGGTTCAGTCCCTCTTACTTCCTTCCCTCCTCTCCCTACTGTCTTTCCCCCTCTTTACCCCAGCATTCAGAGTCTGGTATTCAAATCAAAGGTTTGCTTTGAAGTTATAACCTAAAATGGGAAGCTGATAACTATTTTCCTCCTAGTGCTTTAGTGATGATGAATTGCTGATCACGAAAAGGAAATTACTTCTTTTTTTTCTTTTTTACCCTTCTTTTTTTTTTTTTCATTTACATTCAAGCAGTAAAAGTCAAGGCTCGGCACTGCAAATATGTGCAAATTCATCCACTGGCTGTGTGTGCTACAGCAAATCCTATGGAGATAAGGAGCTAAAGCAGCAGGGGTGCAGCAACATAAGCTTCAAAGCTAGACATGCAATTTACTAGGCAACAAACTTAACAAAGGGCAAAGGGATATTTAACAGGGAGGTGAAATATTCCAGCCATTAAACACAGCAAATTGCAGTGACGGCCAGAGCACATGCTGCACCTCAATATAGAATGTGTATGGGAAGAAATACAGAGTTTTACCTAGGAATTAGTTTAGCTAATGATTATTTTTTCAAGCAAAGGGATGTTCTGAGGGATTGCAAATGTTCCTGCTGTTACGAACAGAATTAAATAAAATTGTACTTGGAGGAGGTGGGGTGGGGTAAGAGAAGGTTTAGTAATTGTTGCTGAATGCTTAAGGTAGTCATCCTGATCATCATAAATTATTGTGTTTAACCATAAGCAAATTAGACCATGTCAATCTTTTAGGAGGCAATTAAAGCAATAGATTTTCTGTGGCCTGTTTTCACACACATGAGGCCTGATCCAACTCCCATTACCTCTCCTGGGTGCAAGCACATATCTTTTATTCGGTACTACTGTGGCTGACTTTTACCACTGTCAGTGGTAACTGGGTCAAGCCCATCTTACAGGGCAGAAATGTTCTTCAAAAAGAAAAAACCTCAAACTCTCTTTGAACAAGTATCAGGCCTCATTAAAAAAAAACAAAACCAAAAACACAAACAAAACAAAACAAAACAACCAAACAAAAACAAACAAAAACCCAAAACCCTGCTCTGGTAAAGAATTGATTCTGATCCAGATTCTTCACACTTAATGATGGAAATTCTGGAAGGCATTTAGGTTGGCTAAGCACTTGCAGTAATAGCAGTTGATTGACCTTTTTTCTGCAGCCACCTGGGTCTTCAGTTAGACATATTAAAGGACTGCACCTACATTGCAAACTGGCCTTTTTCCTTCATTTTCTGCAGTTCATTTGTGTCCAATCAGGTTGCATCAGGATTCATTGCATTTAATGGGAAATGCGCTCTTCTGGATCAGATACTTGTTTTCAATTTGGAGAGTATCTGATTCCAGTGGCAGAGGTGACAGGAATAAAGAGGAAAGGAGAAGTCAGTGCCTATAGTATAGATTTCTGCCACACTAACAGCTGCCAGTTTCTGAATCACTGAGATCTTAAAATTTACTTACATTTTTCCAAATTACAATGGTGAAACAAGTGAGAAATTAACTATGTCATTTGAGCTTACTTGAAAATTGTCTGTTGTCTTTCTCTAAACATAACTGGGTTTTGACATAAAAGTTCTGTTACCACAGTGTGTCCCCAGAGCCACAGCTGTCTAGGGAGACCTCTACTCTTCAGTGATGATCTGCAGAAATATTCCTGGCATACTGCCAAAGTCAGTATCAGGCTTACTACTGGTTAGAGAGGGATGCAGTTTAGTCTCCCTATAACCTACTGTTATCTTTCAAGAGTCAGCTTGAAGGTTCAACAGGGAATGATGAACAATGTTGCTGTATAGACTTTTTTTAAATAAAAAACCTCTGCCTTAATTTTTTTTTTCCAAAATCATGTCATGGAGACAGCATACTTTCTGTACCAAGCTTTGATGTAATTCATATTAGAGAGAACACCAGGGCAAATATTTCTAGGGCAGAAATGTCAGTGTACCTTTTTCCTAACAAGCAGAAGGAAAAATTTTGTGGCATCACAGCATTAATACTGTAGGTCTGTGCTTCAGTTTAAAAACAGTCTGCTGAGATTTATTTGATCAATTTGAATTATGGAGAAGATAGATCTGTCCAGATTACCATTTTTAGCTTGCTTACAGGCATTTGGAAGATGTTCCTATATAGAAACAAAACAATAAGGAAAATTTGAGATCAGGTTTGGCTCATTTACATCTCATCATTGCAGGCACCCCGCCTGAAGGTCTGACAGAAGTCACAGAGGAGAGAACCAGGAGGGCAGGAAGGAAAGTGTTAAGATGAATGTGGAAAGAGTAAGCTAAGAGAGCCTTCTTGTTGACCTCTAAGGAAAATGTTGAATCATACCCCAGATTGCTGAACGCCATGAAAAAATACTTCATCAGACTTGGATGGCCACGGCATGTAACCAAGCTGAACTCTAGACAAGGGCCACTTCTACGTTACCAATAAGATCATGCCTATTCAGGAAGATTTCCAAGAGGCAGAGACCAGCTCCTTTCCACCCAGCAATGAACAGCCCACCTGTGTTGGCTGAATTCAGTACTTTCATTCAACTCAGTTAGTAACAGACACCCTCAAGGAGCCACAACCTGAGCCCTGAGAAGTGGCCTATGCCCCTCCTCAGCCTGGGAAAGAAAATGCTTAACAGCTGGTACTGCTCCTGAGAGCAGCTGCCTGTGCAACCCTCAAACAGAGGGGCCTCGTCTTTCTGGCCATCTGTTAGTCCAGTGCTGAGGAAATCTACATTGTAGACCTCATTTCTGGCCAACTGGCATCCAGCCTTACAGCTCTGAGTTTATTCAGAAGCTACTAAAAGCCAGCATCAGGTCTGATGTAGGTAGTATCACAGAAGTGGTTGCGCCAAAAGAGAGGTGGATTGGTATATTAAAAATAAAGCTATATTTCATTAGAGAACACCCTATAGCTAAATCTGATATATTCTATGAAAAGAGAACAAGCTTGGCCGAACTTTGTGTGAATGGCCAGTAGACTTGCAAGGAGCTACACTTGATGGGGTGCATTTGGTTCTAAAGAGTCCACAATTTCAGCCCTACGTAAGTGTGTTTCCTAAACTCTGCCACCTAAAAGCCAGAAGCATTATCTGGATCCCATTGGCTCCAGGGCATGGATATCCCAGTTTCCATGAGTGAACCTGTAAGCCCTACAAAGCCGTGGCTGCTCCTGAGGTTCATGGCCCCACAGCTCTACATCCATCTGGGGGATGGTAGAGCAACCACTCTTGACGTGCTAGAATGTCCTCAGTATGCTTGGAGGACAGGAAAAAGCTGAAGCCAAAGTGGTAGGGGGAAAGGCAACCCTTGCCATTGTCTGGGCAGGGGTTCTACAGCAGCAAAGAGACCACAGCCATGCTGTCCACTGTCTGTGCCAGACCTGTGGGGAGTCTAAGCTGCTGCCAAAACGTGAGGTCAGTAATTGCTCTCTGTTCCCCTGACACCTCTACCTGAGGAGACATGCCAGCCCTCTGAGGCCTCTCTTGGGTCTGCTTTCCAATCCTCTCTCCCCACCTTCCCTTCCCTTCCCACACCTGGAGCAGCCAGCCCAGCTCTGACAACGCTGCTCCAGGAGAGAAACACAAAATTTTGCATGTGCTGCCAAGGTTTGAGTCAGCCCTGCCTACAGCAGTGTCCCCGGGAGAGCAGAGACTACCATAACCTCACCAGCATGGCTGGCAGGGCAAGGTGCATTTTCACCTCCACCTGCCTCCTCAGACACAAACACCTGGCAGCACACACACATTGCAAAAATCATACTGAAACAACACTCCTTCCCTGGGGAGACAAGGAAGATACAAACAGCCTGTGACACAGATGTTAGCTGTGTTGCTCCAGGCTTTACTAAATGGTACTTGCACAACAAGGGATTGTCAGAGTACAAAAACCTAGGTACAAGAGATTTAACCACTTCCCTAGAAAATGCAAACAACCCCCCACAAACAAACAAACAAAATAACAAAGGGAGCAAATGGAGTTACAGTCTATCATCTCAACATGTCCAGTTTAGAGCATTTTTGAGCTGACATAGCTGAGACATGAGGGAGAATGGCCTTTTTGTTATGACACTGGAATCAGAGCCTAAGGAGATCTAGATATGAAGAACAGCTTAAATGGGCCTTCCTGACCCTGCCTCAAGTTTCTTACATTTCCTTAGGCAAGCATTTAATCTCTCTATAGTGGATTCTACATTTGTAAAATAAGGGTAATACTTGCTTCCTCCCTCTTGTGTAATTAGTCAACCAGGGCCAAAGCCGCCAAAGAAATTAGCTACCTGAAGTAAAATCTAAGTGACAGAATTAAAATATAGGTAGGTCCTCAGCATGTTCTCACATCTGCTGCCTAGAGCTGGAGACATCTGAAACCTGTATACAGTAAGAAATGGAATGTACCCCCATGCTCCCACCTTGGCTGCAGCATATTGAATCTTTGGGGCACCTGAATTTCCTTGCACATTTAGCCCTCACCCCTTTGAAGTTATTGTTTGAGGATTTATTGTAGTGAACATCAGAACTGTGATCACTTTGGAAACAAAAATATCCAACTTCCAGAAAACACACAGTGGAGTTTAAAACTTTTTTTGAGGAGCAATCATTACATTTGATAGAAAGAGATGTCAAAGAGGTAGGGTTTAGGGTAATTTAGTGCTGAAAGAAAGATGCTGTGTAACAAGGACTGTGTGATCAGGAAGGCTTTGAAAGAGCAGGAGCATGCTTATCCTGTTTGACAGCATTACCCACAATGTGTCATTATGGATATTGATGGTTATATAGCCATAATTAAAGTGTTATGCTTAAATAGCTAAATCTAGAAAGATGTGTCAGATCATTAACACAACTTTAAGTTTAATCATGACTTGTTACAGAGTCGAGACAAATATTTAAGGTTCCTTGCTAAAAGAAGAGTTACTATGTGTAATCATCAAAGCAGAGCTGCTTGCCAAGAGCATAAAAACCTAATGGGTTTTGCAAGAAAATTATGTCACCATCAAATTAACATTCATAATATAGATGGCATTTATAAAAGGTAAAGTCATTCATATTGACACAGCCTACCTCCAGTGACTGTCATAAGAGATTATGAACCCTCTGTCCAGAAAGACATTTTGCCAAAGCAGGGTTTTGTTAGAATAAGACAGGCTGGCTAATCTGGGTGACTTTATCTTCTTCATGACAATTTCTTCATTTGGACTTAAACAGTGACATACGGATGCCTTGTTTTGTGTAAATAATCAGGATCATTCAGGCATCTATTGCTGCCATACACATGATTTTTCTTGTGGTGCTCTCTGGATCAGCATTGACTCTGTACATGAATGCAGGAACAGACTTCATAAAACTTGCAGGCAAAAAATTTTTTTTCAACATAACATTTGCTATGGAGGATGAAAAAAATCTGAAAACATCATTCCCACCAAGTTTGAAAATCTAGATGACAGTATGGCTTAGCATAATAAAAGAATTACTTAATGAATTAATTAATTAATTACTGCTACTTAAATATCAACTACTTTTAAAATAAACATGGGATGGGAGAACGTTCAAAAACCTTGAGCAGAATGGTACATATACCAATTATTAAAAAAAAAATTAACTGGGATCCTTGAAAATGCTTCACATCTCAAAAGAAAAAAAAATAGAAATTAAAAGAAGATTAGTTTAACTATAGAAGTTTCATTGCCTTATTTGGATGTGCTTACATTTGTCTGAATTCTTCACAGTGTATTTCCTGAAATATTTTCTAAAACCTGAGATATTTTTACATAAGAAAGTGTAGCATATATCAAAAGTTGTAAAAGACAATAGTTAAATGTAATGATGAATAATGAAAAAGGGAGTTATTAACATCCTGCATTACACCACTGGACACAGAAAAAGACCCTGTCCATGAAAATTATGTGATATGATTTCTATTACAACTATGCATTACTTCATACTGGGAAATCTAGTACAGAAAAAAATGAGCATAAATTGTGATATTTTAGAAAATATATGATCTGATTGACACTGGGAGATATAATTCCAAACATAGAAAGAAAGAGGACTGGGGACTGGTGCTGGTGCCAGACAGTCATTGATGAGACTGGGCAGAGAAATTAGTGCGAGCTGCCATGAGTTAAACAAAACCACCCTCAACAGTCAATGTTTTGCAGAGGCAGGGCAAATATCTTATGCATCAAAGTTGTGTGAGAACTCTCATCTGAAATATTGGATCATACAGCAGATATACTGCGTATGGGAAATGTGCCCAGGGAGGATCAACACAATTTAGGAAGGGCCTGAACTAAAAGGGGAAAAAAAAAAAAAAAAAAAAAGGTACTAAAACTCATTCTGGAAGAGCAATGATAAAGACAGGATATTGTGACATTCCATCAACATTTTAAAAGCAAAGATGAATTTTTTCCTCTAGCTAAAAATCTACGGACAACTGAATAAATGGAAGGAAATTAAGAGTGAAATTTTAAGAGGAATTTCAAGAAAAACTTCTTGACAGTGAAATATTGTGGATTGTGAAGTAGTGTCCTCAGGGAAATAATGAAGGCATTGTCACTTGGGACTTTTAAAATTGCACTGAAAAAAACCACAATAGAGTATCTAGGAGAGAGAACACTCTTTGAATTGGCCTCAGGGAGTCAAGCTGAATGACTTAATTGGTCTTCTCAGTCTCTAATTTCTTCAGGACAGACCATGCCCTATGTGTTTTCCACACAAGGGAAAAACAAGCTGAGGCAGTCCCCAGCCAGGGTATTGAGTTTCCCAACGCCTGTGCTGAGGTGGAGAGGGGGCTGAGCTCCCCAGCATGGCCCTGGAGCTGGAATCCTCCCATTCACCCACTAAGCCCCCCATTACTTCCCTTGTCACATCCCTATAGCTCAGTGAGAAGCAACAGTGGGGCCCAGATTAATTCATTTCGGTGTTGCAGTATCTCCTCTGGGGGATTGGTGACAGGTTTGTTGTTTTTGTTTTTTTTTTCAATAGACCTTTGTGTCCCATGTTCTTTATATTTAGAGGATTCTTCTGTATCCAGATATTTACTATGCAGAAATATTAAACCAAAGGATCTGTGACTCTTGGGTCCTACCTTTCTGTCTAATCTTTTAGAAGATCTTTCTCTTTGAGCCCAGCATCTGATTTTCTTCTCCCTGTCTCTTGGTGTGACTTTTCTCATCATTTGATCATCTAGAGAAAGGTTCAGTTCATGTTTCAAGTTTCTGTATTCCTTTTCTATTTTCATAACAGAAACAGCAAAAAGAAAAAAGGAAATCTGAAAAGCAGCTACTTAAGACAATAAAGCTATAAATGTGGAAAAGTTTTTGTAGTGTAAAATCAGTAACTTCAATTCTCTGGTGTAACATGACTGTTTTCTAAGATGTGCCAGCATGGTAAAGGAGGTTCAGCTTGTGATTTGGTATTTGATGGAAAAGAGGAAGTGTGACTGGAGCACAAGACAGTCTTGATATGTGTGTAAAATGCTTTGTTGAATTCAATCAATCTTATATTCATCAGCATAAATTCAAGCAATCTTAAATTGCACTGGATTTATAGTAAGGCCACAGAGAGGGAAGTTGGATGACAGCCCTGATAAAACTCCTGCTTCAGTTCATTTTGCATGCAATGTCAATTCAGCAAACTAATAACAGATAGCAAATTTTAAGCACGTGAGTAACCAAAATCAAACCATTCTGCTTTAGCACGTGTTTAATTAGTCTTCATTTACAGAATGCACACAAGCAGATCAACATGATCTGGCCATTATGGAAAGTATTAGCATTTTTTTGTAAATTTAAAGGACCGTCTGATCCTCAGAGGGATTTGGTTTCTTCCCATTCAGCACCATAAAATATAACCATGTAGCAAACGCACAGCAATGAGCACATTGCTGTCTGCCTGAGCTCCCCAGTTTTAAACAGGAGGAACAGACTTTTCTGACAAGACAACATCCCTTCCCCCCAGATGAAAGTCAGGTTCTTTTCCTGCTTGGTGTTTCACAGCCTTTTTGCTGTCTTTTTTAGTGTTCTTCCTGCTCAGGTGTTACAGGTTTTATTCTGAGTAATCCCATTTTCTTCTTTGACTGATGTAATACTAAAGTACTTAGCACCTTGGTCAGGATCCCACAGGAGGAACAAGGTGTTGAGGTGCTGCAGGAATAACCCTTAAGCTGTCAAGTCTGAACTTTGGGGAACATCTTCAAATAAGAGTAAGGGTATGTTTGACACACACCCTTGTGGTGGAAATTGCCACTAATTTAGTGCACCTTGTAGCAGTTTTGAACTGGATACCAACACTTGGTGCAACAGGCTCTGCTGGTCTTGTCTAGTGCAGTTTGAAATCACTGGAAGCCCCTTTCTTGGTTTCAGTCTCTTTTCAGTCTCTCCTCCTCCTCTATATGTTAACAAACATGCTAAAGATATGGGATCAAAGTAATGCTTGCAGTCAGATCACCTGGATAATTTTTTTAAACATCAAATATGTTTTAAATGGCTCATTTGTCCTGATTTTTTTCTTTCTCCTCTCTACCCATTTCTCATGCTGAAGGACATCGATGCTGTAAAGTGCTCGAACTTACTGCTGAGTTTACGGATGCAGATAGTAATGTTACTTGGCTTTTATGGGCCCCTTTTTAGGTGCCTAACACTGTACAAAGGAGGAAAGTGCTGTTTGCCATATTTTACAGGTGCTTAGTTGTGGTACTTGCACAGTGTAATGACTGAGCTGGGGAGAGTACCAAAGCCTCCAGCAGATATATTGCCTTTCCAGTGATTTCTGTGAGCATATTCATGTGCTTGTAGTTAAGTAAAAGCTTTACCACGTCCCCTCATCTGAAACAATCTCCCCTTCTCCGTTCTTCTTCCTAAAGCCCAAATCAAAAATGCTTACCTTGGATTGTTTGCTGAAACCAGACTGATAAAAAAATAATAATAAAAAAGGGTAGGAATGAACATGTGAAATGAGCTGTGGAGTATTAGCAGAGCTTGTCTTTGTGGGCCTGAAAAGCCCATGATAATGAGCTCTTCCACTGGGAGTGGAGAGGAGCACGCATGCAGAGGGTCTTGGGCTTCGTGTTTCATAAAAGGAAGGTTTCAGCCTTTTCTCTTGGAAAAAAGAACAGCTTTGAAAAACGGAAAGTAACACAAACTGATCATTATGGTTGAAAGCGCCATCATTAAAATATCTCTCGTCATTCACTGGCTCCTGGCAGCTGGTGGCTGGGGCCTGAATCAACACAGCCAGCGCCACGTGAATTTTGGGGAAGACGCTCCCTATTTCCCTAGCTGCAGGGGGGCTGTGCCTCCAGGGCCACCTTGGGCCCCCCAGGCCACCTTTCAGCTGGCCACCTCCGGGGGAAGCAGCCCCTGCCCCCCACCGCCAGCGGGACCCCGGGACCCCGCCTGGGGACAATGGCCTATTGAGGGGTTTAGGATGCCTTGAATACCCACAGCCTGCTTTGTCCCGCTCCCCTTCCCCGCCTCCTTCTCCCCTTTCTGCCCTCTCCCAACCTCTCCCCTTTCTCTGACAGAGTATTTCCCAATCCAAAAGCCTTTTGCTTCAGCCGGTCCCCTTGTCCTGCCATCACGCCTGGCTGAGCCTGCTGTCCCAGCAGAGGCCTCGCCCCTTGGAGACTGAGGGGAGACGCTGAGCTGTATTCAGAGTGTGGCATAAAATAACCCACACGGGCAATAGCAACACCCAAATGCTTAATAGGCTCTTAACGCAAGAATGGAGGCCCGTGTCCTGTTTGTGGAGTAGGTTTCTTCTAGGGGCACCCACTTTTCCCTTCTGTGTGTCGCTGGCTTTTCTTCAAAGGGATTTTAACTCTCCCATCAGCTGTGTAACCCTACCTGCTCTGTGTGGAGCCAGATTAGGTGTCACTGTTGTTCTAAGGCATCTGCAGACACTTAAATTGCCAACAAACTAAATATTGCAAGTGCTTTGCACAGAAGAAGGGAAAGGGAAAGAGAAAGAGAGGAGGGAGTGAAAATGGAAGGGAAATCAGCCCTGGAATGGATTTCCTAGCATGTTGCGTGCTAGTAAGCAGAGGCTGGAAGTCAGGAAGAGGAGATAGAGATGAGGGGAAACAGGGAAAGTGTGGTGGGGAGGAAGTCAGTCCTACAGTCAACATTTAAAAGAATCTGTAAACAGACATCTGCTTTGAGGTGTTTAAGGAGAGAAACAGGCTTTGTGCGTTGAGAAAGGAAAGACTTTTATATGTATGTAGTGTTTTAGGCACACTGGGTCTGGGAAAAGTTACTGAGAGCATTTAATGTCTTTTGGAAACAGCAAAAGATGGGAGATATATCCGTAAAATAAAACAAAAAGAAACAAACAAAACCTTACAAAACAGAACAAAACAAACAAAAAAGGAGGAAAGTCAAAGGTTTTGGTTTCTTTTTAAGCTAAGTGTTTGCAGTCATCCAGAGGTAAATGCATACTTATTAGAGCTAGAAATAGATTTTTCTGGGAATTTCTACTGGCAAGATTCACTATCCCATATGTTTACTGCTACTGTGAAAGGACTATTGGGATGACATATCAGTGACACTAATGTGACACCATTGTCATGCAGAATAGAAACAGAGAGGCAGGTTTACACTCCAAGGTTACAACAACCTCTACCTCTCATCAAAAGACAGAGGATTAAGGCAGGGAAATGAGGGGAAACCAAGACCAGGTGCTGGGCACAAGCTGCATCACAAATTCTGTTCTCAAGCTGTTCTCATGCTTTACAAAATCACAAGCTCTCTTGATCCTCTTCTTCTTATTCCTTAATAATTGTATGATGATTTAGAGTTTTTTCTGGTTAATTTTCATACTACAAAATTAAATCAAACTTCCTCACAGCACATTCTTAATTTTATAAGTTACTTCCCATTTAGAATATTTTCTTTGACCTAAGAGAAATGAACTGTGATTAAAAAGAAATATTTCATTATTTATTTAGCACTTTATAACGGCAGGAATCATGGCTGCTCTTCCCAGTGTTGCCCTGAATTTCTTTCCCGGTGTCAGGCTCTGGGGAAACCCACAGTACTTTACACTTTTCATCATGGGTGGAAGGGTGGAATAAAGGAGATGGAAACCAAGAGAGATGTGAGAAGAATGGGTTAAAAGTGATCAGCCACTCTGAGATGAGACTCTAGAGGTGATGTCTTGTATTTCTGAAATAGAGAAAGTTTAGATGATGGTGTCAGTGAAGCTTATTTGGAACCACTGCCTCCCAAACCCAAGTCAGCTAATATTTGATCCACATCAAGTGCACTCCTGCTCACACCAGGGTGTTTCTCAGGAGTGTCATCTTTCTACAAGGAGAATTAAGTCACCACCTATTTTTTAATATTAACAACCATTGCCTTATTTTAAAGCATTTACACTGCTTGTTTTTTACATGTATTTAAAGATAAATGCACACTTATCTTGGAATAATAAACTGCAGAGAAATACTCTCATGGTTCTTAGATTCTGCAGAAAATTGTCTTCTAAAAATCCAGTTTATATGTGAAGTTTGACTTAACAAATTTTTTTTATAACAGTGTAAAATTCAAGTCACAACTTAGTGCCAGAATTAAATTTAAAGAATCAGTTCTAAAAGTTGATGTTGGCCAATGGATCAAATTCATTCCTAAATATATGCATGACAGTTTTATACAATGGGCCTGAGAATCACCCCAGCAATTTAGAGTAAGGAAAGGAAGAAGCACTTGTGATAATGGCAAGTTGTATTTTCCTAAAAGCTCAGAATGTAAGTGACCGTAACTGGTGTCACTACAGAACTGTTACGTAACTTGCTTTTTATAAATCAGTAAAATATACTGACATATAGACGAGGCAAGTCCTCTCATTCTGCCCAGAAGCAATGAGGGCAGAGCAAAAAAACACTCAGCAGAGGAAAAAAGCTCAGCATCTGCCAAATACAGACCATATGTTCCAAAGTACAATGAGAACTATATTTAAGAAAAATGAGGAGAACAGTCTCCTCTTTAAAAAATAAAACCACACTGTTTTCACAGTCTCACAATGAACTATGGACACATTTTGCATTCAGGTAGCAGGTTAGAGAGCTCTGGGGCAATGGGATCAATATCTGCTGATACAGGAAAATGTAGATCCCTAAAAAGCAATGTCAGAAAAGTACATAACTAAAGAACTACCAGAGACACATGACAGGGTGAGATTTCTAGCTAGTGATAAATCACATCTGCTCTTAACATGATGACATCAGCTCATCTCCTGTGAAAATACTTGAAATTTTGCCTCAGTAGCACCCAGTGTATAACCAGCTGTAGCTGACACTCCAGTGCCATAAGAACTCAATGACTACTTCATATTGTTCCTTTTCACTTGCCCACAGGTAATAACCAAGATGTAGGGTTCCTTTCTTTTGCTGAGTTTCTCCTTTTTATGGAAATCACCGAGGAATTCAAACTCCTTCCCAAGTCAGTGGTCAGTCCTCAGTACTACCACTGCTACTAATGAAAAAGCAAGTAATGTTACAGCTTTAGGGAGGGCCTGCCAAAGCCAAGTACAGACTAAAAATTATGTTGACTTAGCACTCAGATATCACGAAAAACCTGTGTTCTTCTCCCATGATGCTGCCCCTGAGAATGCAGAATTTTTGGTTGCTGAATGTCCATGAATGCCCATCCCACTGCTCTGTGGGAAGCCCAGACTTCTGCTGTGTATGTATGCCTCTTCAGTTTCCAGAGTCGAGTCTCTCTCTCTGAGCTGGAGTTCACCACGGAAGGATTGTCCATCACTCAAGCAGGAGAAAAAGGAAATTAAAACTACTTCTGATCTGCCAGCTCCCATGAGCTGCTGAATTGCTACATACCAGGGGAAGACTGGACTTGAAGTTATATGGAGGGGATCATTTGGCAAAGAAGCTGCCAGCAGCTCCAGAAGTGCAGAATTATTTCTCAAAGACCACTCTGGATGCTGAGCTCTGGTAAAACATTTGGAGCCTGGCAAGAATATTGTGTTATTAAAGCATCACTACTATGTTTGTTTCTGCAGAAGAGTGACCATGGAAATTTGCTCTCTTCAGCCAACAAAAGTTTTCTGGTGCCACTATCTCAGTCACAAGACAGAGAAAACAGCAGGCACCACTGGATCTTGCTGATGCCAGGCTCAGCTTCTCCAGAGTGCACAGCATAGAACTCAAGGGCAATGTCTTCAGAGGCACAGTGTTCACTGAAAGGGGAATGAGACTCCAAAGATATAAAAATAAAATAAAGTGCTAGGCGTCTGGGAATCCAGTGGCTCTCATAAAAAAAAAAAAACCAAACCCTCAGACAAACAAAATTCTTGTCATAATTTCAGTTGGGCTGCAGGGAAACAAACAAACACACACCCAACAATAAGCAGAAAAGGCAAAAATAATGCCTCACTGTCAAACAGCCAATTTGTGATTATGGAAAAGTTGCTAATTTTTGATGCACTGCCCTTTGCTGCTGTTGTACAACCATTATTCACACAGGTCTGAGGCTTGCCCTAGCTTATATGACACATCTGTGTCTAATTATACCTAAGGTGGAGGGTTGCATTAGTTTGGTAGACATAAACAAAGTAATTTTTGTTCCAGCTCTGCAGGCCTGTGAGAACATGTGTGAGTGTGATGGATGGGATGGCAGTGGGAACACACACATGCACCTCCCAGCTGCCTGAAATGGGGCTCTGGAAACTGATCCAGGGTTTCTGTCCTGCCCATTTCTGTGATAAGTTCTCACAAGCTCCTCACCTGGTAATGTAGAGAGGTACTGCTTGCTGCCCCTCGAGCTCCTGCGCATCAGCCCAGCCAGGATGGAATGGTGGGCATCCCAATGAATCACCCAAACATGCTCAGGACATCCTGCTGAAGGCAGGGTGGGAAAAATGATAGCCAGTGACCACCAGTGTCCAGCCAACTCAAAGCCGCTTCTTGTTTCTGCCAGGACTGAAGGTACTTGGTGAACTGTATCTTCTGTGTTTGTCAGAAGGAGGTGGTATGAGAAGTTCCATGAAGCTTAGTGAATGTTTGTAAAGTGCTCCATAGCACAGAGAAAAATTCTTTCATCTTAAACTCACTGGTCAAATGTCAGGCTGTCAGTGTCAGTCAAATGTGTGCAACCTTGCTTCTGCTACTCAAATGCGTTACAGCCTCCTTTGTGTCATCTGACAGTGACATGATATTTCTCTAACTTCAGGTACAGGCTGATGTCTGGGCAGCAGGGGAAGAGGCAGCCCTGACTCTGGATGGCACGTGCCATTCATAAACTGGCTCACCTTGGGATGCGTCCGTCATGAAAGACCCTGTGTTTCCCTCCAGAATCAATTAGCCCTTTCCCACATGGAGTGCTAGAATTCCCAACTCTGCCTTGAAATACTCAGGTTAACTGAGAGGCTGCCAACTGCCAACTGCCTTGCCATCCAGAGAGGAGGCAAAGCTTCAAATTCTTACTGTGGTATGGAGGCAGTTATGGGGGGAAGTCATCTGCTTCATCGCTGGCACTTCTTGAAACAGCAGAGAAGCCACTCAGTGGGGCCTTTGAAAGGGGTCCCAGAAAGAGATTTCAAGTGCCAGTTACAGGTATCAGAGGTGAACAGTCATGGGCCACGTCTCATCCGTGGAGGGCATGCATGAAAAGTTCTCAAGGGAAGTAATTTGGATGGTGTGTGATGTGTAGAGTTGTGACTGACCAGAGACTGCACTCTTGTCAGAGAATCTTACAGCATCCTAGGCCATCTACTAAAGCCCTGTCCTAAGGAAGGACTGATATATTTGGTTTTATTCTTGATCAATATTTGTCTAATGTATCCTCAAAATTCTCCAATGCTGGCAATCCTCTGAGAGCAATCTAACTCACTGGTACCTTGTCCCTGCTGTCAGAAAATATTTTTAATCTCTTCGTTTTAGTTATTTTCCTCCTCCATCTCCTATTCTATCCCTCTTTGCTGGAATATGCTTCCTGTCTGGAGATTGTTCTCATGCTATTTCTCCACGTTTCTCTTTAGGCTTAACAACTTCAACTTAAGCAATTTTATTCACAGTTCATGTTATCAAGACTAACAAATAATTTGGGTTCTTCTCAATTGACCACATCTTTCCGGAAGGAGCAGAGATCTCAGCTGAGGCTGTGGGAAAGCTGAGGAGAGCAAGAAAATAATTTCATGTGTTCCATAGGCAAGACTTCGTTGCTTTTTCATGACCTTTTCATTTTCCACAACAACATCTCATCTCAGAATCATGGTCCAGGACATTTGCCAAACCAAAGGTGCATGTACACTATATTAATATGTATATCATTATCTAAAGTGGGTTGTTTCACAGACACACTTAATTCTCATCTCTGAGAATGACCCAAAGACTAGGCTCGTTTTAGCTTGTGTGTCAAAGTGATCTTTTTAATCTGTTTTCTAGCAGGAACTACCTTGAATGACAATTTGAGAGGGCTGGTTCTCTGTAAAGTTATACTGCAAATTATACACTTTTGTACTTGGATCTGTTAATGAGACTGCATAGATTTAACCAGTGGTATCCTAGAATATAAAATAGTCTGTGCATTCTGTCAAGAAGAAATAATCAGCTTAGAAAGTCAACATCTTCTTGCAGTAAAATAAAGAAAATAAATTTCTTTAAACCTCTGGCAGTAAATTTTCTTTACTTAAAATAATCCTGCTGTGGATACACTGAATAACAAATTTCTGCCACTCTGGGTAGGCACAACAGCATGCACAAGGTGCCTTTCAATAGGATCCTCCTGTTGTTAATAATATTTCTGAATTTGGTCACTAAAGGAAGAAAAAAAGATGATTTTGGGAAAGTTCCATTGCAGTGATAGAATTCATCATTTCTACCTTTTGCTTTAAACAAGAAAATTGATTGCCTCAGGAGAATAGAAAGGTTGCTGGTATAAAGGTTACTACAGCAGAAAAAAAGGGAAAATAAAAGATTGAAAGGGATCTATCTCTTCCTTCTCTCTCTTTTTGTTGCCTGGAAATGCTCTATTTTATCAGTAGGGGAGTAAAAAAAAGAAGGTATCAACAGCTTTTCATTCAGATATTTTCTTACCATGGCTTTGATAATGCTGGAACAGGATAATGGGAAATTCTAACCCTTGACTGAGTGTTAGATTGTCATAAAAAGCATGAATAAACAATATTAATATGATATATTGTCTCAACCTTTCAGTCCCAAGATAGGTTTCCTCTCCTCCCTTCTCCCTCTGGTCCAAAGCCCATTCCCCAGAGCATCAAATGCAGCATGAAAAGCAGTAATGACACCTTTGTCCCAGAGGAAAGCAGCCTCAGATGACACAGGCCACAACAAAGTCCTTGGTGTAACATCTCTCTCTGCTGCATCTCAGGGGGGCCAAAGAGTGCTAAGGACAGGGGAGATCTGGGGGTAAGTGCATGTTATTCTTCGTTTCTTGGGCAGATGGCAAGAGGAAGGGATGAATCTCTCGTGCTGTTGGGATGCTTCTCTCCAGCAGACAGATCCTGTTGTAGCCGTCACAGGCTTTCCACTCTTTCTACAAATAGTGAGCTTGGTTTTCTTAGTCCTTTTCTTTCTCACAGACAGATAGGGTAGGGAGAGAGGGAACATTACATCCTTCCTCTTCTTCCCATGTGGAATTTTTCTTTTGTTCCATGAGTTGTACTAAATTTGTAGTTATTTCCCACATGAGTAATACCTGGATAAGTTATGGCTTACATAGGCTTGACACTCGAAATGAAAAGCAGATTGCCGTGCAGATTTGAATTATCCTCCAATATTTCATGATACAAATTCCAACTTTGTGGGTTAGTATTGTTGCATATTTCATAGTTATCATTTCCGTGGCATCAAACTTCTCATTATCTGCCAGTGCTATCCACCTATAAATGCCAAAGCTCTCCAGCAGCCAGTGTGTCCTTTTTCAGACTTATATTTCTGTGTTCTATGGATATTCAGTGTTTAATGGCACTGAATTAAACGGAACTGCCATCATGCTCGCACAAAACCCCAGCCAGGCTATTGACAGTGCAAGTTTCATTTAATTCCTTGATACAACAGCCATTTCTAGATGTTTCCTGAGCAATGCAATAAACACAAAATGCAGCGCTCAAATTGAATATTTAAAAGTCAATCAAGCTTGAAATTTAATTTTATCTAATTGGTTTGCTACATTCACACAAAACTGAATGACATTAAGAAAAAACCCAACCATCCTACATAATTTCATGTTTACTTCAGTCACAAGATGGATTTTTTTTTTACCTCTTTTAATCTCATTTTAACGCTTTAGCTAATTGGCTACCTCTGTGCCACAGGTTTAACACATTCTTTTGGAATACCTCTTTGTTCTACTAATACATGGTGCTATCAAAGCAATCTCAAGTCTTATCTTCCATTGCTGGAAACCTAAAGGAGACATGCATATATTTTGGGGATCACATTTTACAAGCTGGGGAAGGGGTTTGGTAATTCTGTGACATTTACAGATAAGTCTTGTGTGAGGAATTACACAAGGCAGTGTAAAGTTTACTGGCCCTGTAGAAAACCGGGGGCTGGTACTTCATATTCTGTCATTTCCTTTACAGTGTCCTTGTTAATGAATTTCATACACACACAAAAAGACACATCAGTCCCATTTATAGTCAGTGGATAACATCATTGCAGATTTCCAATATTCACCTCTGAAAAAGGAGCTGGGACACAAGCTAAGACAGCAGTGCAGTCTTATGCAGAATAATAGGTGCGGTGTTTGTCATCTCAACACAAAAATAAACTTTGGAAAGGTTTCTGAGAAGCAAAAGGAAAATTACAAAGGGGTGGCAGATGACATGTAGGGTAAGTGTGCAAAGAAAATCCTTTTAGCCATAAATGAGGTCACTGTGATAAACTGAATGACATAGATCTCTCTATGTCTAATGACATAGAACTGAATGACATGCATTTTCCATAACGCCAAATTCCAGAGGACTTTCAAGGATGGAAACTTAATATCCCTGGAAGATGTCTCAGGAGTCAGGGCTGCAAGAGCCTCACCTACAAGGCACACTGCAGGGCCCCAAGGGAACAACTCCATGAGAGTGCCTCCCCCTGGGCCAGGTCAGTGGTCAGACACCGTGCTTTGCTCTCCTCCTACACAGCTACATTAGTTAAAGCTTTTAAAGGTGCATCAGAAGGTAGATAAAAAGCAAGGGTATCGTGTCTTTCTCTAACTGCTGGAGGAGACATTTATAGAAAGGCATTTGTTTGGAGAAGATATTTGTCGGCCACCACTGCCCCTGGCCGAGCCAGGGGTTTCTTGCTTCTTCCCCATAACAACAAAGGCCAGTCATTTCTGCAACTAGGATACTGGACAAAGCAAACAGCAGTTTTGATCCCCATATTTCATTTGTTATGTCCCTTAAAACCTTACCAATTTCTGTGGACATATGACATAGTATCATTCTAATTTCAGGCAAGGTCCCCCCTCAGTGGGTATCTGCTTTTTATTTTGTGTAAGAAAACCTGGGGAGCCAGCAGCATGGATTTTTTTATTTTTATTTGAGCATTATTTTTCTTGATTTCCCTTTTATTCGTGCTAATAGCTACACAAAAGAGATGAATGCCTCCTGAAAGTATACCTGGCCACAAATGCTCCGGTGCATAAATATTATTTTTTGGCACACAACATCAAAGCAGGTATATAGTAAGAGCTATTATCTCACCTTGATGTGTGAAGCTTTATACCTTTAACTCACAATATAATCAGGTGAAAATAGAGCCCCCTCTGTTTCAGGAAGCTTTGCAAATTTGTCATATTATATAAAGGTGGACATTTCCTCTTTCTTTGAGAAATAACCTTGGTGTTTGACAGAGGTATCAGACAGTCTGGAGCAATACTTTCCAGGGAAGTGTTAACAACTTCATTTGTCTCAGAAGAGCATTGGCTCTGACACCTAATGATGACAATTTAAATATCACTATTAACTGTTCCAGACAAAGTAATTTGAACAGAAGCATCCAACTTTGCCTTTAAGCGAGTGTTGATGGCTGTAATAAAGATTAGGGATGACAAATACCTAGTGCATCATCTTTTCCATATCCTGAGAGGCCAGCCTAGGTGGCTTACACTTCAAATATTGCAACATGGGGTTTTAATTCAAATTCTTTTCTTCCACAGGTTCTCCCAACAGCGTAACCTCTGAAAAAATGTGCTAAATCTGCTGGAGATTTTCAAGGTTGTGCTGGGAACTGTGATAGCCCTTTGAGCTTGACAGGTGCAGACTGCATGTCCCCACTTTGGGACAGATGTAGCCCACCCAGGATGGGGCTTTGAGACTAGAGAGGCTGCACTTAAGTAAATGAGGAGGCAGAGTGTGACCCTAAACGCAGATGGCTCTTGTCTGGATGCTTTGCTTGATTACCCCAAGCATAGGTAGGGTGGAGGAAAAGTACAGCAAGGCCCCCACAGCAGTGACATTTAGCAAGTGCTCCCCTATGTCCCCTGGCTGGTGTAGCATGGCCCTGCCTCTCTGCAGCACCGCACCGATCAAATATCCAGTCAAGGTACAGCAGCATTTGATGTACTCTGAAATGTAGTCCAGACTTAGTCTCTTGGAAACCTGATATGCTTTTAAACTCTTTGGGCCTCCCATTAGTAAACTCAAGAGATATAAGTAATGACTTTCCTTAATCAATTAGCTTGTCTGGAGAATGCTTAAGTCTACACCTGCACTATGTGTTGAACCCACCATCCACTGGCTTGTTTAAAACTGCCTTTTTGTTGTTTAAGAAAAAAATACCTTTGGTATTCAGTTTTCAGCTGCCAGATCCAAGGGGTAAAATGGTTTTCTTGACACTGCTTCTGTGTTGTCTCACATCTGTGTATCTGGCTCTTTAACACCTAATAAAGTAAAAAACCTTGCCTGGACTCCTCATGTGCAATTCCAAATGTCAGTCGATTACAGCTCTGACTGTTTGAGCACTTGGGTGGATACTGCTCTTTGGCTTACTGACTCCATACCTTGAATCTAGCCTGAATGAACAGAGGCTCAGTTTTCAGACAGTGAAGTTTTCTGTAGCTTCTGAGAAATAAGGACACAAATTTTATGTGGGCATGGAAAATTTAGAAGAAATGGTATTCCTGAGAAAGTGTAAGAGCAGATTATGCTTCCAGTCAAACTGTCCTAGAGCTAGCCATGCATTTATGAGTATTCTTTCTCTTCTGCTTGTCAGCAAAAAGCCCAGATTCTGAAGTATAATTGTCATGAAAGAAATTAATATGTATTTGTTCAGTAGATTAGCATTTTCTTCTACAAATTTTTGTGGGTGATCTTTGTGCTCTTTGGCTGATCTGGCAAAAATCAAAGCTGTTCAGCAGCAGAAATTTCCATTGTGCTCTTAGGCTGAAAAGGGTTCTCCAAAGGCAGCACAAATGGGGAGCCCTTCCAGACAAAGCAAGGAGAATGCTCAGGGAAAATAACTCCCATCTCCTGATGTTGCCAATACAGTGCAGGACCACACAGCTGCTTCTTTTGGGAAGCACAATGTCAGGAGCAGCCTGACCATTCTGCAGCCTGACACAAGACACTGTGTGGACTGAAAACCCTGGCAAAGCCTCCACCATATGCTTTGAGAAAATTAACTATGGATCCTACACAGACTAAGAAACGAAGCAGAAACTCAAATTTTTTTCTTCGGTTTTCTCCTATGTTGTAAGGGTGAAAGCCTTTATTTCTAATTTCCTTGATTATCAGTAGTATATCTGTCTATAGTAAAAGTAAACAAAGATGACTGATGCCCTTAGTAGTGGAACTAACCACAGCTATCTTTTATTTTCATTGGCTTAATTGCAGTATCTTAGTTTTGTTTAAGAGTGTCTAGATAAAACACTGATAAATAAAAGGGAAGACTGATGTAATCATCAGGAAATTACTGAGAAAAATAAGAATAAAATAAGAATACCTAATAAGAGATCAGAAGATACCTGATCAGAGATCAGGGTTAAAATTAAAGGTGCTATGAGCCCTTAAATTGCTATTGCTTTTCTCAGCTGAGTCAAAAAACATGTATTATCTGCTTGAGTGATTTAATCTGACTAGTTCTAGAATGAGAATGGACATTTAGATCCTGTGAGCATTTCCATGCTATAGATACAAATGCCCTTCATCAGAGAGATCAATCAACTGTAACGATGACTCTGCAGTGCAGGAGAGCACTTTCATACCTTTTAACCAGACTCCCCTCTGTAGTTTATCCTGTACAAAGTGAAAACACAATTATTTCTCCTAGAGACAATCTCTTAATGGGACCTAATTACCTGTCATATTAATCTGACAATAGATCCTGTTTGCTTAAAGATTTATTATGAGTTATGACCTAAGGTTAGGAAATTTGTGATACAAACAGCAATATATTTGCTACATATATATATACACACACCAGCTTACTTTTTAAAATAAAATCCATTAAAAGTACACCAAATAGGATTATTTCATTAAGAAGCAGCATGGCTCATGAACTTTGAAGGCACAAATATTCATAGGTTAGAAATCTTCAGGGTATTGGATTTTGCTTCCAAATTAATATCAAGGCCCTTCACAGAATGTTAAAGCCATTCATGACACAGCTGTCTCTCAGCCATTTGATGGGTTATGGATTTGGGAAACTAATTTAGTGTTTTGTGACAGAATCCTCAAAGTTTAATATGATTTTTTTTCCTCCTTAACACAAGCAAATCAGAAGCACTCAGATTTGTTTGATTTTAAATGTAAACTACCTAGAGAAAAACATTGTGAGGAAAATGGAGAAAAATTATATGAGAAAAAATCGTGAGTCTGAGTTTAAAATGGATGCAGCCCTCAAAGACCAAACTATGAGTAAATTTATTTCTCTGTAGAGAAAGGATGAGGGAGGAAGAGTCAAAACATGTTAAACTCATCAAAAACAGAATGCCATTTTGTTATAAAAAAAGTGAAAAAGAATCCACGTACGTAGTGTGAACTGTTGGCATACTGTCTAGGGTGTCCTGA
Source organism: Nicator chloris (assembly GCA_013400495.1). Taxonomy (NCBI): domain Eukaryota; kingdom Metazoa; phylum Chordata; class Aves; order Passeriformes; family Pycnonotidae; genus Nicator; species Nicator chloris. The sequence continues at coordinate 65,264 of WAAE01021233.1, forward strand.
GGGCTATTTGGAATAATTATATGGATGTTTCAGAGCATCTAAGATTTACAATGAACCCTAAGATGCACTCTGGAGTGACCTGTACTGTGCATTGCTCCAATGGGGCATGTCACAAGGCTGCCAATATATTTCTCATGGTTGTGGAATGGCCCTCTCTCTTACCCTCCAGACACACACATGATGGAAGGAAAATTTTCCAGTAAGAGCAATCTTATAATCTCCACAGTGAATGCTGAATGGGCTGATAGCATAGGTGCTGTTCATCCTAAATGCCATCTTGATACCTCTGTAGCTAAATTGCAGCGTGGTCATCACCATGAAAGCTGTGAGCTTCTGCAATCTGCTAAGCAGTGGGCTTCTGGCACAAAAACTTTCTGAAGCCTGACTCATAAGGAATAACTGTGCAGGTGTTGTCTGAGGGTATAGACATTTCACAGTTTTGAGAGTTTCTCTGCTTCCTGATCTCTCCCCTCTCTCTCCACTTCACCCTCACATTTTTGCACCTTTTCAGTCTACTTTGTCGTGTAGCTTAAACTTCCAGCTTCATGACCCAACAGTTACATAATTTAATGATGCACAGTGTGATGGGTGGAGGGGTCACTCAGCAAATTGCAAGAGATCTGCTTTCTTCTAACTCAGGGTCAAGCAGCTAGTGGTTGACAACACAAAGAAACTTCACAACTTCACCAGTCTTTCCATCTCAGAAGTTCAACCCCTACCGACTCCATTCTCTATAATATACAGTATTGTATGCAATATATAGTGCAGGAGAAAACTGGCAATTATGGATGGTAATAAGAAGAACCCGGAATGAATATTTTAAGTACCAGCTCTATTGCAATTCCATTTTGGCTCAAGCAAGTCTGAATGCTGTAGGAGAAGGTGGTCCTTACCAGTTAGAAAAAAAATGAAGGGTGATATCGCCATCTGCTATCTTTGTGAATGACTTAATATTCAAACAGTAGATTAGCACATCCCCATTAGAAGTTCCATAACACTTTCATTTACACCTAATGCTTTATTTTCATCCTAGAGCCTACTTGTTAAGAGCCTACTTGTTCATAGGGATAGTTAAGAACAGAAACAGAATCAAAAGACGGTGTCAACCACAAAAAGATGTAAAACTGATATCAACAACTGCAAAAAAGAATTTTATCTGGAATTATGCACTCATATTTTTTTCCATCTAGCTGCAATAAGCCAGAAGTATGATAACATAGGAAAGGAGTCTAAGTATTTGATATGAAGAGGTGCATGAAGTCCCCTGTGGGTATTATGGCTCAGTAGTTTGTGTTATCCCCAGTCCACTCCTCCCTGAACATATTACTCCCAATTAAGTCATAGATACAGGCTTATTCTTTGAGTGGTCATAATTCAAAGCACTCTTGTGCTTGTTTGCAGACAGTTGGTTTGTATGATCAATGGGATTTTTGCATGTCTGAAATTGTGCTATTGATTTATTTCTTTGGCTCACATGGGTCTTTGTATCACGCTGGCTTATGCAGCAAATAATGGTGGAATGCAATATAACAGGTGTAACACAATGCAATAACAAAAAAAAAAGACAAGTAATTTTCTGATCAATAAGCCAATCCATTTGGTGAGATAGAAGAGATCAGTTTGGAGACATGATTTATTTTTCCCTGAGGCAATACATGAAGGCCCCTACAACTGAGTCTCCTGTATCTGACTTACCAGAAATCTTCTGTGTGTAGACGATATGTAATAACACCTGATTGAGGCCTGATGGTTTTCCATGGTGCTGTCCCTGGGCATACTCTGCAGAATGTAAGGAATCTGCAGAGGGGTTCGCTTCCCAGATGCTAAAACTGTCCTCTTTTTCTCTTCTTACTGCAGAGGCTGTTTTTATCTGCAGAAGGCCTGGCTGAATTAACTTTAACTTGCCTATTTGATATCACTCTGTGCTTAGGGAGCCCCAGACCATGAAATGGAGCCAACACATTAGATATAACTCACTAAGAGAATTCCTGACCAAAAGTAAAATAAATCCGGAAGGTCTGATATGTAGGCCGTAGTTAGAGCTACCTAACTAAACTCTAGTGATTCCAAGCATAATATTGGCTCAAAAGGGCCAAAAGAGCCCTGTTCACCTCAAAGTCTTTTCATGCAGCCCTTTAATGAGGATGGTCCCTTCTACCACCTGCACAGCCTTGTCTCTAAGGGACAGTACTGTTCATCAGCCTGCACAGCCAGAGGACATCATTTCTGCCTCGAGTACAAGGTGCGTGTCCAAAGAATACCTGGGATAGTCTCTTGGTGTCCGTGGCCTTGGTAACATCATACTGTTTCAAGGGCATTCCTGTACTTGAGAAATGGTTTTACTGGGGGCAGGAAAATAGTTTTCAGTAAACATCAGGGGACTGTAGGTCATTGTGAGTGTCAATGACACTTGTGCTTACTTTCTACAATGAGTGAAGGAGTGTGTATAGCAGAAGAAAGCCTCCTTCCCCTTGTGTCTTTACTCTCCAGGAGCCTCAGTGCATCCTGTCTCTCCCCTAAAATATTTATTGATATTCATTACATTAAGAAAGGAGTGTTCTATAAAATATTTTTTAAGGGAGCTTCTGTGATAATACCTGGTGGGAGAAGCGATCAACACCAGAGACCAAGAATTCACTCCAGTTTTTCACTCATGTTTAGTGGCAGTGTTACCAGAAGTGCTGAGGATCCCCTGTTAGCACATTACTATTTTAATGGCTGTCAGGTGGAAATCAGTCTGATTATTTGTCTGGGGGAATTTAAATTCCTCATTTCAAATTTCAAAAGAATGGACAGCAATTTGTTCCAGCACCTTTGTTCTTTCTCCTTCACAGCCACGTGCTAAAACCAGGATGTTTTACTATCACCTATTAGTACTTGTCATAAGATTCTTCAGCCTGCCTTTCCCTCTTCTGCTCCCTTTTCCTTTGTCTGAGAGTGTAGAGCTGACATAAACTGAGCCATTTCAGTGCCTCAAAGAAAAGTTAGACATCACTGCCATGCGACACAGCTTGACTGCATATTAACAAATACTCAAGCCATTTGCAAATCTCCTAAGTCTGATCCTTTTTATGTTTTCTGATGCTTAACAAGTAAAGATTTAAAGAAATGAGGAACTGAAAAAAGGTGAAAACAAAAGCTACAATAATAAAAATTGGATAATGACTCATCCAATGGGCTAGATGTTAACTATTGCTGTTGGGAGCCTACACACAAACTTTCATCTCTTCCCTCCTCTAAGTTGCTGTGACCCTTTATAGTATCCAGATGTCTCCTCTTTTTCTTCAGTGTCTCATCATTTTCTGAGGCATTCTCATTTAAAAGGCATTTTTTCAGTGTTGTTCCCTGCCTACAGCTGATTCTTTTTTTTTTGCTGTGTTTAAGAAGTCATTAAAAATTGTAGTTAAGAAAAGCATACTTTCCTTATTGAGAGGAAAATCTGGTTATATTTTAATAATTACAGAATCCTAAGGAGATAATGGAAATAGTCAGTGTGAAAGCAATCCAGGGGGTGAGGTGGGATTGGATCTTCCGTTGGGAAGTCTCAATGAATAGAGCATTTATCAAAAATAGTTGTAAGCATGTAGACGATTATGGCTATGTAGCTAATGCATGTGTGACAGGTAAAACTTAGCATGGGATGGATGAGACAGGATCTGTAAAAGTGACCTTTATTGTTTCACGGTATTTGGTAAAGCCAAATCTCCACCAGATCCCCCGTTTGCAAGGCAGGGAATTGTTTCTGTGCGCGCTTTGTCAGCTGACACCCAGCAATGATTATCAGCTGGTTTAGAGGACTAATCCTTTTGTCACTTTCTCCTCATTTGCACACACACTCATATCACAGTTTTGCCAGCTCCCTTCCTCTTTGCAACATTCAACTGCAGAAGCTCTTGATCTCCGTGCTTCTGGCTGCATCACTGGGCTTCGTCTGTCTGCTTCCAGACTCCCTTTCCTCCAAGTCCTTCCCAAATGAAGGTGTCTCCACTGTTGTTCCCTTCTTGGCTGTATTTTGTTGTCCCCACCTTTTGAAGAGCAGGGGAGAAAAAAGTCAATATTTTGGACACATTTTACCATAACGTTTGTTATATGTCTATTTATGAATAATGCTTCACCACACACTTTTTAGATGGATCATTTTGATTAATAGCTTGATGATAGACAGGTAGAGAGCAAGACACAGATATAATAATGAAACAACAAGATTTAACTCCTCCTCTGACAGGGCATGTTGTTTATTCAAAACAAAGAGCAATGCTGCCAGGTTGCTAAGACTGCAGTGGTTTGTTAGTGCTTCAGGCTAGGTTTTATGTTAAGGTAAATCCTGGCCATTAGAAGTCCCTTGTTAACAGTAAGGAGGCTTGCTGACACACCCAGTAATGTCTAGGTGCCTGGAGAAGTCACCACCCAAATTTGACTCTAGGACACCTGGCAAGTGTAGCCTTGTCTCAATATTAGCCCTATGGAGGGCTTTTTAGTTAATTAAGTGTTAATGACTGTTTTAAAGTAGAAGTTTAGATCTGGTAAGTACTGTCATCAGTCTGTGTTCTCAGAGAAAACATCTTCCCACACAAGATTCCAAAAAGAGACAATGGCTGATAAAGGCAATAAAGAGTTTACAGATACTACAGAAGAAAATAATTACACAATACATAGTTACATATTTTTTTTAAAAAAGAAGTAATAATAGTTAGGGATGCTTCTTCTATTGATTCCACAATTTCTGCTTTGGCAATAAAATATTTTATCACAGAACAGTTGCATGCCTTTATCACTTCACAGCAGCACTAATGAAAATAATCAATCTTTATATTGATAATATGTAATGGCATATAATCATTGCTACCCATGTGTAGAAGACAGAAAGCAGAGTCTCAAGGATTGGAATATTTTTTGCAACAAGGCCCTTCAGAGATGAATGTGTGAAGGTCAGGTGGAGTTTTCAGCTCCAGATTCTGGAGGTTCTTACTCTCATTACTCAAAGTTACCATCATTTCAGTTCCACATTGAACAGTAAACCCTGGACTGTTTAAGACCTGATTTAGAACTGCTTGTTAGATTTAGTGAAGTAGTAATTTCTGATTGCAGTCATCATTCCTGTGGGAGAAACTCACCAAATGTGACAAACTCACCAGGATGTAGTCTTTGCAGGTGTATTTGAAGAGATGACACGAATTGTTGCGTTCCATTTACATTCCCTACATCTCCTACATCTTCCTCTTTGAAGAACTTATCACTGCTTTTACTGGGGCTTTTAACAAGATACTGTTAAAGGTGTAACATTCCCATGGCTTTGTCTCCTCTGTGGGAAAGCAGAGTACAAGGGCATCACCAAAACACACATGGTGGCAGTGAGTGAGCTGTGGCCAGAAACACTTGCATTCCATATCCTTCACACAAATATCATATGGAGCTTAGACCACTTGATTATCCAGCTCACCCTTCAACTCATCGCCTGGCTTAGAAAATATCTCAGCTCCCACATCACCATAGCCTCTGTCATTTCTTCATCTGCTCCCAGTTTTTTCCCTGCCTCCTAACCCCCCTGTCCCATCCTCTCATCACCAGTGAAGAGAAGAGGGCTGGTAAGACTTCTTCACAAAGGCCACGTGTATGGGCACAGGACACTGTTTGCAGGACTGCAGACAGCGAAACAAGGATATCTTGCTCCAAGGAGCCAGAACTCTGCTTAGGTGAGGCTTGTTCTGCACCTTGCTGTATGGTTAAGTGCCATACCTCGCCTGCTTAGGATCTACGTCCGTGAAGGAAGCTGTCTGTAATGCACAAGGATAACAAGTGCAGTAGTCCTACAGCAGCAATGCAAACATATCTAATCTCTCCTGTCCCACATGGTCTTTAACTCTTTACAGAGCACTGATATATAAAAAACAGATCATACTAATTTTCTTCTTGGTGGAGAGGTGCAAGCCACTGTATTCAGGTTTCTGTGCATCCCTCTGATTCACAAGGAGGGATGAAATGGTGCTGTCCAAAGATCCATGAAGAAATGAGGGCAAAGAGAGGTAAGGAAAATGCAACCGTACCATGAGGTTATGGCATGGCAACAGGCGGCTGGATCACACAAGTACGCTGAAAGGAGCTGAGTACCTGAGAGAGGGCTGATATGGATGAGAAACTCATATTGCAATCCAGTGTGACCATTTGGGGTAGATGTACCTAGCCAGTCAAACAGATATGGAATAAAAGAGCAGAAATTCTTTTCATAAAGGAGATTTTCAGACTTTCCACCCTTCCCCTTGCTGGTGTTTCCAGTGGGTAAGTCCTTATTAAGTGACAGTGGGGCTCCTCAGTCCAATTTGAAATGAATGCTGTAAAGAGGGCTTTTGACAACTTATTAAAGTATAATAGCAAACCCTTGGGTTAGTTGATTTTATAGCTAACATTTCTCTGTTGGAATACCAGCGCATGATATCTGTCAGCACACCAGCCACAATAGCCTTAGGCTGATATTCCAAAAATAAAATAACAGTCTATGTCTGTCAGGGCTGTGCTGATGCCTTGTTCTACATGAGCACTTCTTTAACCTGATAATTCACACAGCTGAAACATGTCTAAGAATCAGCTGGAGTGTTCTTGCAGTCTGAAAGAAACTCTTCTCGTCCCCAGTGTGGCATAACTGGAGCCACTAACAGCAACAAGCTTTCAAAAGAGTCCACAGATTGTGTCAGAAGAGCACTGAGAAGTCACAACAAAGTTAAACAGGTACATTAAAAAAAAATGGAAGAGGGAGGCTGGTCCATTTTAAAATGAAAGAACAGTTTTAGTGATTTTTTTCAGGGAAGAAACACCAAGGAAACAATGTACTTCAAAAGATCACTAACCCTGATTTCAACAGAGACCTAAATTTCACCAAATCAATGAATGATCTGGTAGTTAACAGCTGGCATAAATGTAGCCTGACTGAGTTTGTTTCCTCCATTTACAAAAAGGGTAGTAACGTCCCAAATATGAATTTTGTTTGCAACTGCATTTTTGTGTGTACCAGCACTCATGTAAAACCGGCATAAAATACAAATATGTTTACTGAAAATTACAGAAATTATTGTTTTGTTTTAATGTAGACCAGTGTCAACTGTGCCAAAATATTTTAGTGAATATTTTAGTGAATATATACCACTCCAGAGAACTTGATAGATTTGGAGGCTAACAAGGGGCCCACGTGCAAGCCCCTATGTTGACCAACTTGGAGTGACAACTTTTGCCTTCCTCTTCCTAAACTGACACCTTAACCTAATGGATATGGAGTCGAGCTCTCTTTGGAAGCTAGTTTTTATAGGAGGAGATAACTCTATCTGATAATATTGAGAGCTGGAGGAAAAAAAAAAGAGTTCAGATGCAGATAAATGTGGGCTTAGTGTGGGACCCAGGTGCACTCCAAAGTGCCCGGCTCTTCTGTGGTAATGGACTGTGCAATATTTCCCTCAGCTATAACTTTACAAACTCCAACATGTAATCCATATAATTTTGTTTCTTGGGTAAGTGTGCATTTTATGTCCCTCCCACCTAGTTAGAATTTGCCCAACTTACATATGAGTGTGCAGTATTTGAATATTTAATAATGTGCATATATATGCACATATTTCTGTACATATTTCAGCACACACCTGCCCCCCCATTTCTGATTATAATACGAGTGATAGCTGTACTGGGGAATATTTTTCAGGAAAGAGAAAAGGCAGAAATAATTAGCATTTACTCTGTGAGTGCTTCTAGTTTTGACAATTCGGAGGCCTTTTTAATCACTCATATTGCATGTTTAAAATGCTTATACTTGTGAGTAATACAAGGTCATCACAGGAAAGGATTAATTTAAAATTTCTTTTTTTGTATTTAAAATAGCAGTTATTTGTGACAAAGTTTGTGGGAAATTATATGGAATATTCCCATTTTTGCTGCAGAAGTGATTGTATAATACTTTGATTTTCCTTACAAAATGGAAATCTGTAACAACACCACTGTCTCCATTTTAACTAAGAAAACATGAAAACCCAAAATATGAGGCCTCTATTTAGAGATGGTTAAGTGAGAGTTCAATTTGTCACTGCACTGAATGCAGCTGGCCACTGAGGAAAGTGGATCCTCTGTCTGCAGTGGTCACATTCTGAAATGAATCCATTCACTGTATCACACTGTTAGTAAGATGTATACATTCTGTGAAAAACAAAGCATTCCCATCAAAACTGATTCCATTTAATATAATACAAGTTACAAATTTTGTCCATATTTGTGGTAGTAAATTTCCACTCTAGAACCTAATTAATTTATTGGATGGGACTTTTGTTTTCAATTTCAAACCCAAATTAATTCAGCAGTCTGTATTTACTTATTTTTTGCCACCATTACATGTCTTCTCTTAGGTCTCATTGTTCTAAGACAAAACAAGCCAAGTGGGTTAGACTTTCTAACCATTGCCTTGTTCATTCTGTCAGCTCTTCTTCTGCATCTATTACTGTTTTATTTCAGTACCTCGTTCCCCCTCACTGAACATCATAATTGTACACATTGTCTCACATCAAGTCTTCCCATATTGTCTTGAAGACTATTGACAATACTCTAGGAAAAAATTCAACAACACTCACTTTTTTTCTCTTCAACAGCCTCTTATTTTACTGAGCCTAAGGTGCTGGGCCTTTGTTGCCTCTCCATTAAGTCAGGTTTGAGAGTCAGGAGGACTATTATTACTGTACAACAATAGAGGTTACTCAGTTGCAAATGGATTTATTGGCTAAAGAAAAAGAGGTACAAAATTGTATCTACAAGTTAGAACAGAAGTCAAAAAAAAGAAAAAAAAAA
>WAAE01021234.1:3868-52292 GCA_013400495.1 Nicator chloris
GATGTTGCTGGTGGATATTCAGCTTCAGTGCTTGATGCTATAAGGAAAACAATGATGGCATCTAATAGCCTTCAGATCAATAAAGTGAATGAAACAGGACTAACTCTTGAAGAAGTTTTTCGGCTTGCCACTCTGGGAGGAAGCCAAGGTAAGAAGAAAATTCTTTAGTGTGCACATAGAGAGCCACAACTCTTTGATTATATGGCTCCCTGTCTTCATGGGAGGTTCATGGATTTTCTGGTGGCAGAGTGAAATCTAACTGGTGGGCAGAGATAATCCTTCAGTTTCTTGTACCCATACTAGGCTTTTCAAGAAGAGTACTCTGTTAATGCTAGGACTTTAATAACAAAATCTTAATGGCTTTTCAGTGTTGTACATTTGCTTTGCAAAAATCCTCAGACTTCTTAGTCATAAGGCTATAAGTGCTTGTCTATTTATTGTACCAGCTGGAAATTTGTTTTCTCAGCAAACATCACCTAGAAGAAAAACTGCAATTACTGTAAAATCATGCATACTATTTGTCATCAGTTTCTAATTTTGCTTGTGCTTTTCGAGCTGTCAGTGAGGCAGTTTATTGCAAATCAAAACATCATGCAAATCACTCCTCAGTCAGAGAAAAGCACAAAATTTAATCATGGTTGTTCAAAACACACTTGCATCTGCAGAACACAGTCATACAGTAAATGGGTTATCCAGTTTTGGAAAATCAGTTTTGTTATGATCAGCGTGCACATAAAAATAGATACAATTTAAAAAGTTTGAGTGGAACTGGTATGATTCAGCAGAGAGGAAATCCACACAAAAGTGAAAGCCTATTATTGTTGCAGTTAGCAGAAATGAGCTCACTACCTTCTAAAGCACTGGTCCCAAGTCTTCTCAGTGTAACATGTCTGTAGCTGTCAAAAAGCTCCATTGGGAATTATTAATGGAAGTTTAAAAGATGTAATGAATATACTGTCAAACAGGTCTTCTCAGGACTGTGTTTGAATGCCCGGAGAGTGTAATGGTGGAAGTAGAGAAGACAGAAGATGAGCAGGGAACAAAAAGTGTTCTTTTTCCTGTGATATATACTGTTCTACAAAGTGTGAGAATAAATTGACTGAGACACAGAAAGGAAGACTTATAAAAATCCCAAACACATATGTGGTTTCCCTTCCCAGCTATTCTTGTACTTTTTCTATATTACATTTCCTTAGTAAAGTGTTAATTTTGTATATTAATTTTAAGCTCTTTTATCCTTACTGAATCATTTTTAAGAGTAGAATATAAATTACTTCTACGAGCTTTCAGTAGCCTGGATACTGAAAGGGAAAATTTCAGTAGCAGAAATTCAAATGGGTGATTATTTTTTTGGAATAATTTGCTTTGTTAAGACTTCTAAAGACTTGTCACCCTCTTGTGTTTAATCTAAAAATTGCATTCTGCTGAAAAACCTGAAGGAACATGACACCATTTTAGTTGAAACTAATAGGTAATCAAAATATTTCATCGTTTGTAGGAGTTTAAATCTCTTTAAGATATTGTGATATTCCTGCCACTCACAAGCTTCAGTGAAGACTGAAGTTCCTTTATCAGAGCAATCTGAAAACAAATGAACAAATTATTTGCAGATATTATGCTCTTTGATAACTTAAATTCAGAGTATTGAAAAAATTTATTTAATTCACAGATACTTTCTACAACTTCAAGAGGTCCTAATTTATTTCTGAAGAGGTGCAAAGGCTTCTCTTTAGGCATTCTAAGCATTTGCAAGCACCCAGTCCCTGAAGATGAATATGTAGGTTTTCAGGGCATGTGGACCTGAGAACCTGTGGTTGTAATGAAACTTTGAAAAAATAAAGCTAAATAACAGACCACAAGCCAAGCCTTACAGATGGGTATGAGACCTTCAGACTAGCTATGATTATTTTTCCACACCATATTATTCTTTGTTCCTGCTAATTGCAACTACTCACTGGACCCCTCTTTTATTGTCATATTACTATATATTACTATTGCAATAGGCCTATTTAACCCTTCACAATTGCTTAAACTTTAAAAAAAATGCAGTCTAATACTGCCTTAGCAAGCTGAGTGTTATTATATGCTTTACTGTTTCTCTTACTTAATTTCCTTGCCCCATTTGGAGTTTGAATATTTTTGCAATATAACCTATTGTTTCTTAAGTCTCTTAAGAGCTCAGGTGCTAACATAGTTGCTATTCAATTTGGTTTTGGGCTTTTCCTCATAATCATCTAAATTTTTATTTGTCTTATGAATATTTCAAGTAGGTTGCCAGGTACTTCTCCATGGTGGAAGGAGGCTGGTCCTGAAGATGTGTTTACGAGCTTATTTTCTTCCTCAGCTCTAGGATTAGATGGTGTGATTGGAAACTTTGAGGTGGGAAAAGAATTTGATGCACTGCTAATCAACACGAAGGCTTCAGATAGCCCTTTTGACTTGTTCTCTGCTGATGATTTCGAGGTAATCAGAACAGGATTGATGCTCAAAAAATTAATGGAAATTATGTGAGGAAGATCCACGATACAGACAGAAAATGTCTCTTGATTCTGGTGACAGGAATTGGGTGCAATACCCCCCTTCTGTCTGTGCTTCAGCCTAGATGTTCCATATTTGTTTTTTCTTCAGAATCTTGCTGACCCACGTGACAGTGCCATAACACCATGAGCAGAAATGCATGTAATATTTTTAATGCATGTTTTATTAGCCAAAGATGACAATTACAGTTATCTATTTGCAAATGGCAGCCAAGAAAAAGCAACGTAGTTTTAGTCAATACTTAGAGTTCAGACTGAAAAATGGCAACCTGTTCCCAGGGAAAGGCTAGGTTTCCTTTTCTACATTGTTGTTACAAAACAAAGCAAGCACTCAAGATGGCTAATTTGAGTTAAAAGCACAGTTTTTATCTTAACATTAAAGCAGTGTTGGTTTTGTGGTATGGAAACACCTTCTCATTCAAAATCCTTCTCTGGCTAAATAAGATAACGAAGAGCTGTTGCTTGCATATATAGATGTGGTCAGACTGCCCGTAATTGCAGTTCTGTAAAAAGTATTATTTTAAAGTTAAATCTAAACATTTTAAGCTAAGTTATTGGTCCTTAGCACTTTACAAACATTTAAATTTTGCCTTATTTTCAAAAAGTAAATTATGTATATTAGGTTTTGATTTCACTGTTACTAGGAATACTTAGAAGAACTGTTTTTATCAGTTCTTTCAAGCTTCAAATGATTATGATCTGGGACAGCAGATATTGTTTTCTGAATTTGTTTTCTCCCTTTTTTTATAGGACACTCTCCAGAAGTTCCTGTATCTAGGTATGTTTTGATTTTCAGCTCACGTTGAATTCTCATTTCCTACATCAAATGTTGTCTAAATTAATGTTGGGGTTAATAATAAATTTATTTTTATACAAGTAAGTATACATTTGTTTGCAGTAATTAAATGTATTTATTCAACTCTTACATGAACATTAACATGACCCTAATAATTAGTATTATTATTTTACCTCAGTAAATAAAAACCGGTTTATAATTATTTGTAAATATGTCCGGGCAGTGTCTGGACTGGGGCTGCACTGCTCCTATGTTGTGATGTTGAGGTGCCTGGTGCCAGCTCTGGCCACAGCTGTGTCATGCTCTAATGGGACTCCAGCGTTTCTGAGGAGCTGCCTGGGTCGCACCATCTTTCTTGCTGGCTGGTCCCCAAGCCAGTTCAGATTCTGTGCAACAAATAATTTTCTGTACGGATACATAATATTTTCAGGGTTTGGGTCTACTGAATATACAGAAAATCCATGACACTATTGCAGCAGCTGAATGCTATGTATATTAAAAAAAAAAAAAAAAAGTGAGTTGCTAAAACATTTATTGATCTTTGTGGTAGCCCTGTTTCTCTCCAAATGGACTTTCTTAGTTCTAAGAAATGGTTGCTGCTAATAATGTGTTCCAAAACTGGTTTTATATACTGCATAATTTTCTTTAATTAAATCAGCGTTTGTATTCATGTGCAAATCTCTGTTTTGACCGTGTTATTTCAGGTGATGATCGGAATATTTCTGAAGTGTATGTGGCTGGAAAACAAGTGGTTCCTTTTTCAAGCTCTGTATAAACCCATTTTCCTTTTGCAAAATACTCTGCTGATCATTCTGCATCTGATTCGGAAAAGATTGATAAAACACAGTGCCTGGTCATCAGGAATGACACCTCAATTTTGGATAACGTTATAAAACTTGCAAACGTTGCAAATTTTGTTAAACCTTTCAAGAATTACTTTACCAAATTTTTCATAATTCTAGAGGGAATGGCTATTTAAATTTCTTCGTAAAAATAACATTTGTGCATTGATAGGGGATTTGATAAATACCTTATTTAAAGAGGACACCTGCTGCTCTGTTTAATAATAGTGTAGGAAGCATTACGTGGAACAATGAGATGCTCATTGTCTATAGGAATGAAAAAAAGCCAGTGCTTTTAAATTGATTTTGCAGGTAATGAATATCATGGGAGAATAGAATTTCCATAATATTATCAAAAAGTATGGAAAGATCAGTGTCATTTTGGAGAATGAAGTTTTCAGTTTTTCCTAGGAACATTTAAAACAAAATTAACTTAAAACATTAATTTTTAAGATCAGTTAAGTATGAAATGTGTGTTTATAAATAAATCAGGGTCCTTATTGAAGAGTTTAGAATTGTCATTTGTAGTCAGACACGCCATTGAATTACCTTGATCTGAGCGATGGCTGAATGAAACTTCTGTTAAATTAGAAGCAGGCACTGAAATATCTCTGCGGGCTACACAATGGCAAAAAACTGAAGTGGATTTTCTGGACTAGAAGGAGTGCTTCATCTAATTCAGCATCCTGCAGGATCTTCCCAAACTCATTTGCTCCTGACTGTTCAGACAGGATGATATCATGTCCCTTCTCCTTTCTGTAAGGGAAGTGAGTGCATTTAAAAAATTTCCAAGAGAAATGGTCTCTTTCTGGCCATTACCAGCTTTGATTTGAGGTGAAAATCATCTTTGAAAAAAGCAGCTCAGCTTTTCTGTTCTCTTTGCATTTTTCAATGTGGCCACCATAATTCCAACCCGGTACAATTCAAGGACTCCAGGTAAAAAAATATGCCCTTTTTGTTTTGGAAATCTGTCTGACTTCCTTTCCTAAAAAGGCATATTTCCCTGCTTTTTTATTTTTTTTTTAAATATTTTTTGTGAGATTTATTTAATGAGGGGATTTCTTCTTGTTTCTCTATTATGTTTTTGCAACACGAAGAATGTAAGCTTTAATTTTAGGGTCATTAGAGACCAATATCGTATTTAGATACTGTAAACATGTGTTGAATACGGTTTTAAGGCCTGCTTCAAACTTCTTTGATTTCACTAAGCCTTGCTTCGCACTTTTATCTCGCTGCCTGGGGATATAGGACTTACCTCTGTTCACAAAACAAGGGAGGTCACTGCACCAAAGTTTCACTTCATGTCTACTTCAGAGAGAGTGTTTGGCCCAATGCCACTCATGTTCTGATTTTAAAAGCATTTTCAGAGCTTATGTATTGTTACAATTATGCCTACACGAGACAGCATAGCGTCAAGGGGAAGTGTAACAGTTAATTTGGGCACTTAAAGCAGTACAGCCTGCTCAATGTGGTTTTCTTGCCAAAGCTGAGGGGCCATCCCAAACAGCAGGGAATTACCAGGAGGTGTCTTGCAGACATCACCTGGATGCAGCCACTCACTGAGAGTTCGCTCAGGTATCTTCCAGGTTGCTGCGCTGTGCTGCTGCTCGCCGAGGTACAACCTTCCTACCCATTGTGTTCAAAGACTTCTAAGGCTTTAGGAGTCTAGATCTAAGGATTAAGATTTACCCATTCCATCAGGGTGTTTTCCCAACCGTTATGTTTTTCATGTGTCCCAATCACAGTAGCACGTTTGTTCAGCAAATAACAACCTTCAGCTCTTTAACTTGGTTTCCTGATTCAGGGACATCTTTTCTCATGAATTTTGACATGAATTTAATTGACCAAATTTCACATTTCAAAACCAAAGAACTGTGAGACACATGTTTTAATCTTCCCAGTTACTGTTTTGAAACTATTTTTAGGGAATTATATGGTTTTCAGCTTTGGCTTTCCTATGGTGGAGAAAGATCACACAGCCTTGTGTACAATGTATGCTAGTGCCCTACTTCTTTGCCTCCAGAGCTATGAATTAAATCAACGCTTTTATTTTAGTGGTAGTCTTAGCTGTCTCTGACTTAATTGTTTCGCCATTATTTTGTGGTGTTTTTAAGAAAGGGATTCAGCATTTCTTCTTAAAATATTTTTTGGGGTGGACAGGTTGCTTATTTGCAATCTGAGAACACACTAAAATTTTAACAAGTTCAGGACTACACTGCTGGCCCAGTTATAAAGGGAGTCTCTAGGAGAACTGCTGCCAGTGAGCTTTGTATCTGAATTTTTACTGGGTCATGAACAGTTTGACCCTTGTTAAATTCACAGACGAGGTAGGAACTCCCCTTTTGACTATAGCCTTTTTTAATGTCTAGTATCCAGACATTACTCAGACATAGCAATGGAAAATCATCTTTTTAAGAATCTCAGCTGGAGGAGGAGCTCTGCCTGCAGGTAGTGCCATGGGCTGCCTGCAGCACTCTGCGGTGCCCAAGACCAGGAGGAGTGAGGCCCAAGATGGATAGCACTACATTAAATGCTGAGGTGTTTAGGGGTAAAGGAAAAAAGTCTGAATTTGATTTTTGAGGAGACCGGTGAAAGAATTCATATAACAAATAAACCAAGGGTCTTTTGACAGCAACATTTAAGTAGAACTGAATGGAGAAAAAATGTGCTGGCAAAAAAGTTATGCGGTGTCATCTGAGGCAGTCCCAAAAGCTCGTTCAGTGGAAGATGGCTTATGCACAAAAATTTTAAGGTTTTAGGTCATACAAAGAATGTAGTAGTCAGAATTCTCTGAAGTAATTTAAGGAAAATTACTCACTAAGGATCACTAAGGATTCCACTGTGAAGTTTTGGTCCTTGGGGCTCTGTGCCTGTGGGTAGATTGCCAAGATGTTTGTTTCAGTGGGGGAGGATTGGTGGATAAAAGCAGTTACTGCTGAGACTTACACATCTACACTATATGTAGCTCAAGACTACATATATTCTGCTTCCTTGGATAGATGCCCCTGTTGCATATGCACTTTGAAGCAGGCCAAGTAATGGGTTTGGATTCTTAGTGTCTCTTTTAGAGACTGGGGTACATTTGGAAGGCGGCTGAGCCTCCAGTGTAGTTTCCTCCAAAATAACTTTAACTCTTGTGTACTGAAACCACCCTGCAAACTGAACTAAGGTTCAATAAGGGAGAATGATTAGGAATTTAGAACAGCACTGTTGTCTCAAACCAAAATACTAATGGAAGCTAGAACTTGAACTATCCCCCCTCTGTCCTCATCCCATCACAGAACTTAGTAGCTGAATACTAATTGAAGCAACCTTCTTCCACCTTCCTCCCTTTTCCCTAACACCACCTCCCCCCGACAAAAAACCCAACCAACTAAAAAAAAGCCCAAACCCTAAAATGAAACAACTGAACATGAAGAGGATATGAGTATGTGGAAGAAAATAAAGGAATAATTTTCAGTCAGTACAAATTGACACATATGACAGTGTAAATTGACTGATTGAGATAAAACCTCTGGAAAAATGTACATGCAAAAGATTCCAGAGATGTCTCTCCCCACAAGTTCTCTTACCAGATGGTGGATGAGATCTTACTTTCTTAGTATGTCCTTATGTTCAATGGTAGCATACCATTCAGACAAAGGAAAAAAAAAAAGGTATTTGTGTAGTGCTTGCTTGTTGGGACAATATGCTTACTGTGTTCTATGGTCAGATGAGCACTTATTTATTATAAATAGAATGTATTTGAATTACTGTTATACGTTGATCTCATTGTGTCACTTTAGGTTTTGAAATACTAGTAGGAATTGCCTATGCATTATGCAGCATTATTTGAATTATTCATGTGTGGCAAGTGGAGTTCTGCACTTTAAAATGTTGCCTTGGCCTAATGTTTATATTTATGCTGTATTTTTGTGCAAACTCAAGGTTTTGTAGGGGAAAAAAATGTGTATTTTTTCACTGTACTGAAATTTTCAGTAAGTCTGCTTTCTTTTAGAAAAGGGAACTTTAAAATTACCCTGTCTAAAAGTCTGTGCCTGATTATATAATCATGAATGGAAAAAACTGTAATGGTTTTACAAACTTGAATAGTAACATTTAATGTAAAAAGAAGTGGAGATAATTTTTTTTCAAATATAATTAGGATAATGCAATGCAAGTTAGAGAAAGGTATTATTGTTTAATTTCTACAGTTTTATTGAGCAAAAGAGAACAGTTATTTTTGATTATTCATTTAAAAAGAATACTTAAGTCTTGGAAAAGAAGATATTAATGTCATTACTCAGACAAGCTGTTAAAAGTTTTATTTTAAGCATTTCCAGGAACAATCCATAACAGATGATAAGGTGGACATCTTTTAAAATTCTGGATTTTCATGAATAAACCATGCTGCTTTATTTGCAGCCTGGTATGTATTAGGAGTCAACTCACCTGTAAAATTGTAGTGTAGAGTGACAGAATAAGCTGAGTTGGAAGGGACGCTCAAGGATCATCATGTCCAGCTCCTGGCACTACATAACACCATCCCCAAGGACAGGGAAAAAACGAATTGCAGAAGACATTTGAAAAGACTGGCAGCAGAATACAAAATACTGCAAAGTAGAAAGGAGATAGATCAAAGGAACTCATAAAAAGACGATGACATGTCAGTGAAATTTTTGGTGTGAAATGCTCAGAAAAAAAAGATAAATTCCCAGGTAATGTTCTGTTAGATCATGGATGTAATTCCTCCTAAAAATCATTGAGATCCAAAACCTGACCAGGTTTCCAAAGCAGTTGCTTACATGCTTAATAATACAAGCCAAAATACCTGCTCATGGCATAATTATGTAACTCTTCACAACTTCTAGACCTTTGCTGCAAGATTTAAATCACAATTACCGGTAAAGGCCCCAGAAGAAACATAATGTAAGAGCACTTTATATTTTATCTACACCTGTCCTGTGAAACATTTAGCACTGTCCAGAACAGAGACTGAATTAGTCTGGTCCCAGTGAAGAATTTCTGTTCCTGCACGCCCCAGACATCATCCCCTGTCATGTGCCTGGTGACACAATGATAACTGAGTTCAGCACAGGACAAAGAGTCTGGTGTGACTGAAGTGACTGAACACAAAATGTTCTAAATATCAGATTGTTTAGAAATAAGGCTTATTGCTGAGACCACAGCACATTTTAAATTATACAATCATATATCTAGTACTGGGCTTCTAGATACTAGGACTGTGGCTTAAAGCTGTGAGGTTTTCAAGCCCTTGCACTATATGTGCAACAACTCATGCTTCTTTCAACAGAGAAACCAGCAAATGACATCCGCAAGGTATGAAAAGGATTAACAACAAAATCAACAAATATCATTCTTGGGAAGCTAAAAGGACATCAACAATGTAAACAACAATCTGGTTTTTAAAGTTAATAGAACTGTTAGTTTATGCGGAAAGGCTGATCAATGTTTTTGGGAGGCAGTTTCCTGGAAACTTCAATGGAAATTCTTTCTTAGAAAGTGCCAAAAATCAGTGTGCTCCAACCAAAAGGTCTCTTGTGGCTTCTGCAGAGGCAGTCACTTCTGCAGGAGTGAATGCATTAGTCATGCCTGAACCCTCACTTCTTTGTCCTGTCATGACTCAGAAGTGTGTATTATCTTAATTCCGGCATTGGTTTGTGGTTTCTCATAGACTTAGTCTTAGTTTGAAAATAGCTATGCTAAAGGAGTGGAGTTGGGAGAAGGATAAGGATGAAGGGCAATCTTTAACCAGCCTGCCTAATGCTTCAACACAAAATATTTGTTCCACCAGGTAGACGTTATTACATTTGCACAGCTCTTAGACTCAATGATTTGGATTAACGACTTGAGTCAACTCGTAACAATTAAACTCAGTCAAGGCTAGGACGTGAACTGTGAGCAGCTGTCAAGCACAAAAATGTTTTACATTGTTCTGCGTTTAAGCCATCAGTGGCTTTCCTTAGCCAAGGGGTTCTAGGCATATTTAGATTCAGAAAACTCCCTGGAGATCAGCCTGCAGGAGAAGGGGCCAGTTTTCATGACAACTGAAGGCTGTAAAATACATCCTGTCTGGCCTTGTGGCTTTGGACCTGGGTCGTGTACTCCTCTAACAACTTTTACTGATGAAACTTTTAGAAAGCATTAGCATGTGCTCCTTATCTGAGGATGTTTGCATCCCTTGATTAAAGACAAATTTTCTTCCCCCAAAGGAGAATTCACATCATGCTGGAGTAAGTTTTTCTGATGCTGATTTGTCTGCTTATCACCTGTTGTGCGTAAGCTCTGGCTCATGTGAAAATGCCTAATGGAGTTAATGTTGTTGAATTTATCCTTCCTTTTGTACTTGTGCATATTCAAGGAAGAACTATGTATTAGAAGAAACAGTATATGTGATTTCCACTGTTCTGCTTGGTTTTGGTCATGCTAAATAGGAAGTCATGTACTGTTGAAACAAAATAAAGAGGCCTTGTGTTTACACCAACCCTTGTCTCTTTCTGCATCTGACTTTTGAGAAGAGAGAGAAAGCTGACAAGCTGTCAAGTAAAAAATGAAGGTCAAAATTCACAGCAATGTACCCCATTCTCTGGGGAACCTGTGCAACCCCTGCAAACTCAGCTTAGTATGTACAATGTTTATTTTAGGGGATCTTTTTTCATATTCAAAGCTCTTCCAGGTTTTGATGTGTCTTTATTAGCAGATTTGTTGCCTTCATAAATCAAAGCCAGTGCTTCAGTAAGTACTTTATTTTTTTTGTGTTGAAGTATACTGTTCTGAAATGTTTGCTTCTGCTTAACAAAAGAGTCACATCTCCTTTGATGTGTGTTTCTTTACTTTCTTACTTTTCAAAGCTTAGGCATAAAATTGTCCCAAGTCTAAGCAGCTCTGAAACTTGCCAAAACAAAAACTACCGTTAGAGGACCACTAATGACACACTGAGGAATTGTATACTGAAATATTGAGAATTATGTGCAAGCTGTTACCAACTTGCTCAATATTTTGTGTACAAGAAATAAAGCTGTTCTGTATTTTCATCAACCAGCAGAGAAAAGAATGTGAAAGAAAACTTCTTTATAGACTACTGCTCTTATAGGAGGGCCCATTTATGCTTTCAACATGGGAATTCTGCTACTTGACACTTTACTTTTGAAAGACACCATTAAGAAATGCTTTTGCAGTATTTCACTGGAGTACTCTGTTGAGACTTACCTTTTTAAAGCAGTATGAGCTCCAGATGTGAGCAGAGCTCTTATGGTGTAGAGGGTTCCCAAGTTAGTTTGACAATCTGAGAGCCTTTGGTGTGCTCTCAGTAAGTCTCAGTATATAATTACCTGTTTCACTACAATCAGTTGATGCAGGCACAGTTTGTACAAGTGAAAACAGAGTTTGCAATCCCCCCAAAAATGGCACTGAATAATCCTGAATGCTTTAAAAATGTAAATTTATCAGTCTTCTCCCATGACTGTAAAGCAGAAAACAAAAAATTCTCTTGGTTTGGGATCAGATGCTGGATCACTTACATTTCAGCTTAATGGGTTTGCAGTTCATGCCTTAAGAGCATAGTTAAAATGCAAAATGCTGGTCGCTTTCCCTATGCTTGTACTGTCTTCCTTTCAAAGCATGTGACTGACATGACATTCTTGCATTATTTTTAATTAAATATTGCCCTTAGGAATTACTTTAAAAATATGGCGTAAAGGCCATGAAATCAAGCTGAAATACAAGCCTCGCAAATAAATGCCTCTTCCTTTCATTATTAGTCTTAGTTGTAACATCTCAGAATATGGATGTGTTTTCTTCTTAGAAACTGGAAGTATTAAGCAGTATGTACATTTTCATCTCAGCCCCTGCTTGAACCAATCTCACTTTCCTTTCACACTGATGGAAGTTTGCAGCCCTCAGAAACCCAAATTCTCTGATAATTCGTACAGAATATCAATTCCAGCTAGCTAAGGGCAGCAATAATGCTCACAGTATTCTCTCAGTGCTCTAAAAATTACTCCCTGGCCTTTTATTTCCGAGAAGGAAACCCCATTGTTGTGTTTTTATGACTTGTGAAACAGCAAACAGATGTACCACATGAAATCAGCACTGCCTTGCAGGACACAGCAGCCAGTGCTGAGCAATCCTCCCTACCTCAGCTGAGGGGCTGCATCTTGGCATTTCCAGCACTGTTATACAAAATTCACTTGCTTCAAAGGGTAACAGAAAGAAGAGAAGGGTTTGAACTACGTGCAGCAGATGCTGCTAGCAGAAAGAGAGATTCACAGATTTTATAAGTGTAAACCTATAAAGAACTGGTGAGTTGCAATCCCTTGCTCTGACCTTTCCAGGTCAGAGGGGGGGCTGAGGCACCTGTGAGGCCATGTCTCATGTCTTCATCTTGTAGCCATCCTTGGGGCTGAATGTCTCAGTGAAACACACACAGAGTGGGTTTGAGTGACCAGGATTAGAGTTGGTTCAGGCACAGTGTGTAAGGGCAACTCTGTGCACATGCTAAACACCCAGTGTCTTGTTTCCTTAAGTGTAAGATGGATGAACCCCGTGCTAACCATTTGGGAGGTTGCTCGGACACACCGTTGCTCAGCCAGCCCAGACTCTCTCTGGAGGCCTGTTGGAGAGCAGGGACATGCTGCCACCGGGGCATCCTCATCTCAGTGACATCACAACCTGTCAAATTAAAATCAAATTGCTGCATTTGCACTTTTTCTGATACAAAAACCATCTCAATGCAGTTTATGTGCACAGACAGCTCTCAGCTGCACCGCTGCCTGTTTTGGGAGCTGCTGCTGTCCTGTAGCAGCTGCTGCTTCTGGCTGCAGGTGCTGATGTGCAACTGAGACCAGGTGAGGCAGAAGGAGGTGTTGTCATGAGCTACTTTCATAAACCCCTGCACTTCAGTCTTTCCTCTCTTTAAAATGAACAAGGCTTGGCAGTACTACCCCTCCTCTGTAAAACCCTGTGAGGAGTTAAAGGGAAAAGATATGAAAATAAGAGAGAAAAAGGAAAGAAAGTGCAAAAGGAATAATGAGAAGAACAGCAGGAGGGGAAAAAAAAATGTGTTCAGCTTTTTCCTACACTCTTTCCTAGGCTTTATCTTACACAGGTGATTCATACTAGTGGAAGCTGGTTTCGTGCCAGCCCAGGGAGTTGGGAGGAGGGCGGCACCTGCTCTTCCCTATCCCTGCACGGGCCTTCTCCCTCTTCTCTTGGAGCATGACTCCTCAATGCTGGCTGGCAGGACATTTACAGTGATCCTAATCCCCTGGTAAACCACAGCCCTCTGAGAATACCCGTTCAAAATGTCGTGTTTCATCACTTTTTGTGAGCCCTTCACACCTCTGAAGCACAGTCCATCACCTAGAGAAGCAACTGCTTGCATGCGATTTGCAGTCGTTGCCCTACAATATCTACTACCATTTCATACTTTATGGCCTCCAATGCCAAAAAAGCCTTCCATTAAAACAGTTCTCCAGACTTCTTGTGGTACTGAAATCTGCACTGGAGAAGAGTACATGACCTGCCCAAAGAAACACCTTGTTGTTTAGGCCATGAAAATTGCATTTATAGAATCACTGCAGCAATAACCAAACCCCTCCAGCTACATAGGCCCTCCAGGATCTGTGGAGCTGTCTGATGGTTGTTGTCCGTAGTGCAGATGTTACACAGGCTGCAATGCTGAGGGCTACAGCCTGTGCAAGCATGAAATGAAGGTGGGCCGTGGTAGCACCTCACAGTGCCTCATCTTGTCCCAGTCACATACGAGTGTGTGACAGCACATCACCTGTGGCTGCAGGATCCGTGCCAGGCTTCACAATAGCTCCTTCCAGGACAGGAGGCTGTGAACACAGGTGTGCTTGTGCTTGCAGCTAACCCTCCCCATTATTTTCTAGGTCTTTCCTGCAAAATGTGATTTGATTTAATGTGTCTGGAAAACTTTTTCCAAAGAGTTTTGCTGCTGAGTGAGGAGAAGGTAGATGCTCATTTAAGGTGATGAAAAAATAAGTACACAGTTGTCACAAATGAGTGGTTTAGATAGCTTGAGGAATCATTGTCAAAAGTATTTAAAAGGCAATTTTAATATAAATTTCCAGAAGCACAGTTTATCAAAGTTCAATGGCAAGATCCTATGCATTACATACGACATGAATGAAATATACAAAGTAAAATTGGATAAGAATTTATTTAGAATTATTTAGTAGGAGACATTAAACTGGTAAGGATGCAAAAGGGGAGACCATCCATCTGAGACATGAGATTCAGGATGGACCCCCTGATTTTCCAAACTACCAGCAGATATTTGTCAAGTTGAAATCCCTCATGAGTGCAAGGGTAGCACTTGTGAGATTTCTCCCAACCTCCTGCAGAAAGAATCATCTGCCTATTCATCCTGGCTAGGTGGTCTATAACAGGCTCCTACCAGGACACCCACTCTGCTCACCTTCCCCTGATCTTTACCCACTCAACCTGTCATCATGGTCATGGGCTTCAATCTAATCTAAACAATCCCTCACAAAGAGTGCTGTCCCCTGCCTCTCCTGCTTCACTTATCTCCTCTGAAGTCCTTATAGCCACCGAAGACAAAGTAAAATAGCAACCATTGAAGAAAAAAAAAAATTCTCCTGGCAAATGTTATCTGTAAATTCTGCTGGGAATATTAAACTGTTGTGGGACTAAATAGGCATCAAGCTGTCTTGAGCAACTCTTTCTCCTACATAATACCCAATCTGTGGATTCACAGAAGTCTTCAACCACTGATGACTCTGGCCCTTCTATCTTCAGACCAAAAAAACCATAATTTTCTGATGTATGAAAAATACTTGATTTGGGAAAAAATATACAGCAAAGGGAGTGGGCACAAGAATGCCAGAGTTGTTAACAGTATTATATTCTTCCCATGGGCAGCAGGTACATCTCTATGGAACACCACCCTCTCCTCATGGTGTGTCCTCTGCAGGGATAACTGCACTATTCATTAGGCAAGGATGTGAAAGGCACTGAGCTGGGCCAGACCAAAGGTCTATCTAGCAAAAATGTCGTGTTTCTAGTAAGGCTGATGAATAATAAGGTTGTGCAGGAGGAAAGCAGGACACTGAACAAGCCTTCCCTTGCAGACTCCTCTGCTTTTAGCCAGCAAATCATATACATTTAAGTCAACACTGCATTAGAGAAGTTTGTTTTAGCTCTTTAGTTTGTCTAGCACCTTTCTGATACATGCATTTATTTTTTGCTTTTTGCAAAATCCAGCAGTTGTGAATCCCATCTGTTCCTTTTTGTTGGGTGGCACGATCCTTTCTTCTCTTTGTTTTACTGGCTTCCTAAACACATCCCTGCTTCCCAGACTGCAAACTCTAGTGAATAGAATAGTGTCACCTTTTCAACTAGCATCGCTATCCTTAAAAATTATTTCAAGGAAGACTAACAATGTTTTGTGCTTCTTATATATATATTTTTTTGTTTAATTTATCAAATGAGTGTGCTCATGTATTTATTTTGTAATTTGGTTTGACTTAGAAAGATTAGGGCTGGACAGTAAATTACATGTGAAGTAGACTGGACTGGTTTCTCAGAAAACAAGGAGGAGCTGCCAGCACTGCCTGTCTCCTCCAAAAACCAGACTATTTCATAGACTTGGAAGTAACAGAACATTTTGCACATTTTGCAAGGGCCAAATAGGCTGCCATTTGCCTGAAGCCATTAAAATAACTTGTTTCTCCATGCTAAGGCTGATAGACATGCTGAGCTGGGAATTGCTGGAAGATGGTGTCAGATTCAAGATTTACCAGACTTTAAAAGAAATATTGTGTAGCTAACATCCTTCCCTTGATCCAAGACTGATTTACAGCATCAAGTTTTCACTTTTTCCTCCTTACTGTACAAATGTATGAGAGGTATGTGAGCCACTGTGTGGTATGAGAGCCACTATGAAGAGGATAGCAGAAACTCTATGACAGGGCATAAAAGGAGGGGAGAGAAGGAAGAGAAAGATGTTTCCTTCTCCCCGCTGGCCCTTGTGTACAACCTAATTCTTTAAATAGATCCTTTCTGGCAGAAAAGGAGTACAATCAGAATATGGAATGTTGTGCTTTCAGTAAGGACATGAGAGGAACAGGCAGTATAGCTGGTGGCAGTGTTGCCCTGGGTGTGCCATCTCCTTTAGGAGATGTTTTGTGTGTTCCTGCTGATGTGCATTCTGTAAGCAATACCAGAACTTTACATTCTGGGACAACTTTAAAATTTGCATCAAACTACAGACACACTTGAGGTCAGACCTCAGTGAATCTAAAGCTTGCTGCAACCGGATGCACAAAGTGCAAAATATCCCTTTGGACCATGACTCATACTCACTTCTGGTATTCACATGAACCATTTTTTTCTAATTGTCTTGATAAAATTCAGACACTGTGGGACAAATGTGGGGTGGATGGATGAACTACGTGATATTACTAAGAGCAAGGATAAGAATTTGTAAGTGGTGAACCCAAGATCCTCACAGATGCAAAGACCATGAAAATTTCAGCTAGCCTTCTCTTGGAATAAGGTCACAAACCCAAGGTATTAGACATTACCAAGAATTACTTCACAATAGCCTTTAAAAAACATTTACTCATCCTTTTACTGTACAGGGCAAGAACAACAGAGTGGCCCCACTGCTTTTTATGTCTTTGGCAGAGCCCAGGAGAGACCAGCTGGACACTGGGCTTCTCTGCCAAGACAGGGGGTACAATGGTGAGATCCTCCCTTGGCCTTGAGGATTTACCTGCCAGCTCTGCCCCTCTCTTGAGCAAAGGAAGCCAATGCTGACTGCTTGCAAAGGTCCAAGCAACTTCCTCTGATAGACATTGAAAGATTGCATCACATTACTCCCCTCTGTAATGTTTGTGCTGCTTTGGAAGTGTTAAACCTTTCTACAGGCATAATTTAACAACCACTTCCAGTCTCAACAGCATGTCAAGATTTTTATAAAGAAGAT
Source organism: Nicator chloris (assembly GCA_013400495.1). Classification (NCBI taxonomy): domain Eukaryota; kingdom Metazoa; phylum Chordata; class Aves; order Passeriformes; family Pycnonotidae; genus Nicator; species Nicator chloris. The sequence goes on from WAAE01021234.1 coordinate 21,017, forward strand.
TCTTGCCTGTTCAGTAAACACTACACCCTGGTTACTAAAAATGTCTATATAATTGTTTTGGGTGGTTCTGTTACTTAGGCAGGCTTCTGAAGTGTTAATTGTGATATTAGTGCTAAATGCACTGAGCTGCCTCTTGCATTTACTGGAATTGTGACTCACTGAACTGACTAAATCGCTACATGTTTAACTTCAGAAAAAGGCAGAGCTAATGTATTTTGAGGTGGTATTTGATAAGCAGATTATTCCACTGCCTACAAAAATCCATACTAATAATTAGACAAAATTAAGTATGAGAATAAATTGTGGCATCTCTTGCTGACATAAATAGCTTCCACACTCCTCTCTGTATTTTCTTGGTCTATTCACCATGCAGAGTGTGAGCACCTTGAAGCAACTATGGCCTCAACATCATATACTGGATTTTGAGACTTCTCTTTTAACATTTGATCATATTGTCATAAAAACAGAAGACACACTCATCTCTTATTATAGCCATTTGCATGACAATTCACCTAAATATGACATAAAATTCCTTGTTGCAAATCTTTATAAAACCATAAACTAGGAAAAAAAGGACTCCCCCTTTTCTCACAAGCCAGATCAGATATGGGAAAATTCACATGGAGGCCTTATAAAGAATAATCATACTGCAGGCATTAAACCTTCCTTGTCATTAAAGGAAAAGCATTTGAAAATCAAAAAAGGGGCTTGAAGCACAAAGCACCCTCACTGGATGATCCACATGGCTGCTTACAGGGCTTCGTGCAAGCTTTTGTGTCACTGTTGTGCCTCTCAGCATAGGTAAAGTGAAATCAGACTGTTGAAAATCAGTCTTCCCTGCCATTTGCAATGAACGTGGGGGTATGAGTCTGCTCATGCTGGAACAGTGGTGATGGAGGAGGTGTTGTCCTCCCCTCTTGTGGGGTCAGCTCTGCCTGGTGACTGCCAGCTCCATCTGGTAGCCCCTTGTCCCAGCATCCTGGGGACCAGCACAGGCAATATGTTGGGCATAAGTACTAACACCCTCCATGGTGCCCTTGGCAGGGCCTGGTAGCTGACTGTAACTGCATACTCCTGAAACTCCAGATCCATCATCACAGTGGTGGTGTGGCATAGACAGCCCCGGGGCACCATGTCCTGCTCTTTTGGCCAACTCAAAGTCCTTCTGAGCTCTGGTGCTTCGCGCTATATGGTCAAAGTGATCTGATTGTGTCCCAGCTTGGCAGTATCAGCACAGATAAAACAAACACACCTGCCTAAAATATTTACTTGTTCCTGGAACTTTGTTCGGGGACCAGTCAGTGTGACTGACAATTTCTTTAACTGAAAAAATGGGGTCATTTTATCCTTTGTTTTTAGCCTTGGGAAAGGGGAGCCTTAAGACGCTGGTTAGTTTATTTTATTTTACTATTTTTCTAAAAGCAGTTTCCTTATATTGAAATTCCTTGTAAGCGCCCAGGGAGGAGGAAAATAGAAGGCTGTTATTTAGCTGCGGAGTCACTGAAGGGAGAGGTTTGCACTGGTGCGAGGATGCGTTGCCGGGACAGTGAGGGCTGGGGTTGGCACTGCAGCAGGTGGGGCTGGGACCCCCACAGCCCTGCCAGCCAGCCTGGCACTGCTGCAGTGACACGGGTGGTCCCAACTGGGCTCTTGAGAGGCATGACAGCTGAAACTCCTGCCTACGTGGGGATGGCAGTGTCAGGGCTCTGCCTGCAGCAGGGAGACCCTGATGGATTGTCCTGGACACTCTTTCTCTACAGCTGATTTTTGTGAATCACTTTTAGACATGCCAGAGGGAAACTGAGGCACAGTGAAGACTGTGGTTAGCCTCTGGATATATTAAGCTGAATCAAACTCACAAGTTGGTTGTGTTTCTACATTTGTGGTCTGAGAATGGCTCTTGCTTTGAAGTAGGAAAGAAAAAAGCTATAAAGTGTGCTCGTGGCTGTAAACCTTGCACACACAAAAGGTTTTGAAACACAAAACCTTATATCTGATCTCTGAACACAAAGCTTTGCTTCTCTACACACAGCTTGCAGATGACTGAGTTGAGAAAGTGAGGGGTAAGGATATTTAGATGCACCTAGAACAAGCAGGGCAGCAAGCAGGTGCATTTGAACAACAGACTTATTAAAAACACAGTGACCAGATTTGGGAAAACAGAGATTTCAAACAGTGCTCTTTGTCTGCACTTCACCTAATTAAATTGTGTTTGGTTAAAAACAACTCAAACATAAGTTAGCAATTTAACCCATGTTAATAAAACATTCCCATAAAATAAGTATATTTAGCAGAAAAAGAAGTGGAAGTTACCCTGACTGCTTAGGACTTGCAGTCCACAGTGGCATTCTTGCTTTCAGCTTTTTTAAAAATAGTTCTCAATTTGTAGCCCAAACCAGCATACTACTTATACTGCAGGCTGTGCATATATTAACTTACTTCCTTTAGTACCAAAAAGGTCTGCAAAGATATGTTCTCGTCATAACCTTTTAACACAGTTAAAAAACAGCACACACACGCATACACACAGATCAGCTTTTCAAATTATGTGAAATGCTTTAAGAAGGTCAGATGTTTACTTCAGACTGTTAAAATGCTGTCATAAGTGGGGATGAAATGAAAGAGAAAAGGCCAGTCAAAACTCGTGCAGGAGTTAAGTTACATAGTAAGGGTAAGGCAGCAGAAGTCCTGCCTATTGGTGCTTTTCTTGTTTGGCATTGGTGTGACACAATTGTTTCCTGAGCTGAAGTGACAGTGATTGAAGAACTTTAGTAGCCTGATGAAGACCAATTGTGGTGCTGGGTGGATTTTAGCCTCCAGAGAAGCATACTGGAGTTCAAAGATCTTTTAGGGCAGTATTTGCTGAAAGGTAAATTCAGAAATGGCAGCTCTAGGCTTCATCTGGTTTTGCCCACCAACATGACATGGTGGAGCTGTGCCTTGAGTAGTGCCTGTTCAGGCCCCAGTCAAGGGGGCTGCTCCTTCCCTGGCCCTCCCTGATACCACTCTGGAGCTTGGGGAAAGCAGGCATGCCACAGCAGCACTTGAAGAAGCAAGGGGAGCTGGGTCCAGAACATGGCACTGCTGCTTTTCCCTGCCAGGGGCAGTTTAGAACTCAGATATTGCATGTCTCTTGTTAAAAGATGGCATTAGTTGGCACTTGGGGCATTCCTAGATGCTGTACCTCTGCTTCTGCTAGCGTAACTCACCCACCTTCTCTGAGATCTGTGACATTGCTCTTTAAAACGTGGCTGTTTAACTTGGATCACTTGACCACGAACAAGTTAGGAAGCAATTGCAGAAGTTAGGGTAAAACTAGGGCTGTAAGACAGTCAAGCAGCTGGTGGCAGTAGTGTGGTAATATGGCACAGCTGGTGGCAGTAGTGTGGTAATATGGCACAGCTGGAGCCAGAACTGCAGGACCGTGTCCTCACTGACCCCTTCCATGCTTTGTCCTCCCCTCTGTGCCCTGGGGACAGCAACCCTTACCCACCAGCAGGAGGGGCTCTGGGAAACGAAGAGGCAGAGAGCAAAAGTCCTGATGTTACTATTCACTGATAAAACCTCTGGCCTCCAGCAGCTGTTTGCAGGATGACTGTTACCTGCCTCTATTTACTGAAGGCTGGCCAACACTGAGAAATTACTCTGTGCTGAACTGTGGTTCAGCCAGATGACAACACAACCCTGCTTAGGTGAAATGAGGAGTAAATTAACTTGAATCTCACGGCCATTTCCTAACATAGTACAATTTCCAAACACTAGCTTAGAAAATGTTACTGAGAAGCCAGTGGACTGCTACTACTGTTGGACCTTTATCTATTGGCAAGTCCAGACATGTAATTACTAACTAGTTTCAGCAAAAGTATCCCCTTAAACATAAAGCTATTTCTGCAACCTGCAGGTGACTAGCTCATATTCAGCTAGCAACCCTTGAAATTGCAATGGCAAATGCTAATCTTTGCATCACTGCTATGCTTGAAGCTACCAGCCAAACTGCTTCAGCATGGAGACCGAAACTGCAATTCCTCGGCAGTGTGTGCAAATCTGTGTGTAGTGGTCTCACCTCTTCTGCCTGCCTGCGCATCATCCTCACACCAGACCCAGTACTCAGTGAACTTCCCACGAGCTGCTGTGGTGACAGAATTGATAACAAAGCATCCAAGCCTTTGGTCATACAACGTCAGTCAGGAATTCTAAAAGAAATACACAAAGCAGTATAGGTATTATCCATCATATCAATCCAGCAATCAAAGGAACCAGCTCAGTCTTACTCTGAAGACTGAAGCCCGACTGAAAGGGATCAAGATTTTTCCAGGGTCATAAATCTACTTTCCCCTCATAAATCCCATGCTACTTAAAATACAACTAAGGAAAATCTACTTTAGCCTAATCCTGTTTAAACCCAATCTGACCTGGTCTCTCAGAAGCATTATCGAAGTCAAATAGTCCTGTGCACAAACTGTTTCACAGGCTTTATTAGGAACTCAGGGTACAGTCATCATGCACCCAACTTCTCACTGATCCACTAAAGAAAATTCAATCAAATCTAAAAATGTTTTCCACTCAAGGAAAACCCTAAACAAAAAATGACACAGGCTGGGTGGGTTTCAAACAACATATGTGTGCACTATGGTAAAGAGTATATGAACAAGAATGAGGGATAGTGAATTAAATTGATTTCCTTTTCCTTAGATCTGTGCTACAATCCCACTGATACTACCAAGTGAAGATTCACAGTGGAACTTCATTCTCTTTTGCTATACTTGAAAATATATTAAACAGGCAAAAATATTAGACACAGGCATTTCAGGTCTCCAAAACTGAAAGGTCAGAGCTGTAGGTAGCATTTCTTCACCTACAAGCTTGCCATGCAGTAGCTTGGCAAATGCTTTCTGCTTCTAACACCTCTCACAAGATTATGCCAACAAGGTAACAAACATCTCCACCAAAAAAGCTTTCAGACAACAAAACACATTAACTACCAGTCAAGACTGCTATCAGTGAAATCTGAAAGTAAACTAATAAAGACAAATCCAAATAAACATCTCTGAATAGGCTCAGTCAACATTTAATGACACCTTTCAGACACTGGATAAAGGGACTGAGAGATGTGATGCAGTGGAAACATGAAGTTAACAGAAAAGTTCTGCAGTGAGCAGGGCCCCATTCTGAATCATGGCTTCAGCCAATTCTTTTTTTGATTTAATTATTGTACTATCTAGGAGCAATAGGAAGAACCTAGAAACATATGGACCAGGAAAAGGCTAAAAGTGACTTCCCACCAATAGTGTTGACTGCCCTATAAAAATAATGCTCTATTAGGCTGAGGTGCCCTTTCAAGCAGAAATGGCCTCCGTATTTCCTTCAGTGAAAAAAACCTGCAAACTCCAACCCTGCTTCTGTGGCCATCACTAACTTAGTTCTAAAACAAGCAACTTAAAGGCTAAAGGACTTTCTGCCAAGTGTTTACAGTAGATAAGTGACAACTCAGGTTTGCAAAATGGCATTTAAAACTCTCTGTGGTGATAACTCTCACTGCACTCACAGAGAGAACTTTGTTCCTGCACTATATTTCGACATATAGCCATTAATTATTTTTCCAGCTGAGGTTTTCTAACTATTCGTGACAACTCCAATGCCACCCAGGTACTTTCAGGTGCACTGCCAAAGCTCTTTGTGTCTCTTAACCAGAAAGCAATCCATCAAACACCCCGGGTGTTTAATTACAGAAAAAGATCAAGGGAGCCAGTAATATGTTCTCTGCAAGAAAATGTGTTCCTAGTTCTGGCTGACAGAGGAACTAACGAAACAAGCAGAAGAATCTATACAGAGAGCAAAGTTCCATTTGTGACTGAGTCATAGCTACTTAACACACCTGGATACCTGAAACAAACCAATTCCTTTGCTGTATGTTTCCTCCTTCAAGCAGATGCATCAGATAATACTTTAAAGCAGCTTAGGAACACCAGAAAAATGACATGCATTTTGACTCATCAGGGACACTAGACCTGAGTCAAATCCTTAAGTACCCCTTCTGTGACTAGCAGCCATGACATGCCATTACACTTGTGAGTATTCACCTTCCAAAGGAGTGTAACCAATGATCAATAGCACGTTTTCAAAGAGCTAAGTACAATGAAGATAGTCAGGGGTTCTCGACCCCATGGCATCCTTATGCAACACAACCAACAAGCAACCAAAGCATCTGGCAGCTCAACAGCAGTGAGCAGTGAACCACCATAGGAGGGCCATCCTTACATTCCAAATTTCAGGTTTAACAGTAATAGCTGTCAGCAAGTTTCCCAGAATCCTGTGGAACATAGTACTGCACAGCCGTAACATGTGGAGCTAGGTAAGCATTTCACAGATTGAAGATTATGAAATCATGACCTAGGTGTTTTCATTTACTCATGTATTTATATGGTCCTTTTTGTTTCCTAACCAAAGCAGTCACCACCATCTAGTAACATTGTTTAAAACAGTGAGACTCTTCCCAGAACACTGTGTTATGCATGAGTTAAAAAGACCTTAGTCTAACAGGCAAATGTTAAATGAGGATCAGTGATATATGAAGCAATTATGTTTCTTTCTAGGAAGATGTAGCAGTGTTTGCAGGTAAGTCTAAATAGTGTCCCCATCCATATATTTCGTCAATACCTGCTCTTTTCAAACAACCTTCCCCTCCTTCGTTTAGTGAGCCTCAACAGAATCAGAGCTCAGGGGTGTTATACACACTGCATACACTATTAAAAGAACAAAGCTCTGGCCAGCTTGCAGACTTGAGGACAGGCTCATACCCCACTTAGGTGTAATTTACATGATACAGTTCACAATTCTACAGGAAGAAGAGGGATTTTTTTTTCCATACTTTCCTGTACAGATGTGCCAAGATCAAATATTTCAAGTGCTCCCAAGTACAACCTTTGTACAGAAAAAATCAGACTGAGATTGAGACCACCATAATCATTAACTAACAATACCAGTACTAGTACCAGTCCTAAACCACTCTAGCCAAGTATTTAAACTAGACAGTTCCTCAAACATCCAGCTATGACAGGGAATTCTCAGGTTAAAAACAACAACAAAAAAGCCAACACTTTCATGCTGTAGTGGAGTTGCTGATGTTGATTTAATACAAAAGGTAGAAATTCTGTAATTTTGGTGCTTTAAAGCAGTTCCATGATGAAGTCCCAGAGTATGGCTGTGTTCCCTTACTGGAGGTACACACCTGGGCTGGAGTATTAACTTATCACGTTGACCATCAGCTGACTGGTGGGATACACATTATCCATTTCTGATATAAGCAATTTTGAAGGATCATCCAGAATTGAAGCTGTCTTCCTCCATTGCAACATGTGCTGTGTACTGTATCCTTTTCCTTCCCACTGGAAAGGATAAAACAGGTACTTTTACCACCTGTCTTTGGTTGCGGACACTGACAGTAACTGTGCCAAGGTCTGCTGGTGAGGATGTGGACAGAATAGTTTAGTCAGTGTACTGGCTCTATCACGACAGATCCGCTGGAAGTAGGTTAGAAGGTTCGCTGCTAATGCTTTCCTTTGTCTCTTTAAAGCACATTGCTGTCTGCTGGCATTTTTGTCAGGTCATCAAGTAGTTACCTGTATTCCAGTTGCTCATGCAATTTGTCTCAAAAAAAGCTGGTATATCCAAAGAAAGACATAGGCAAGCTTATGCCTAAGACAACATCTGTAAAAACTTACATTAAGCTTTGCTTGAGCCTCTACAAGGTCACATTTCTCATTACAGCAAGAACTAAAACCAAAGAATTACCATAAAAGGAATTATTTCCTTCTGTACATTATTTTTATTATTTACATAATACAATATAGCATAGATGCTGGGTAGCTTATGTGCAATACATAAATATGAACTATCTGTACATGTCTGCATATCTAATAACTCAGAAGAACAAAGTTAGAAGCAAAAACCTGACGCGTTTAATAGTGAAGTAAAAACCAAGACTGGCAACAAAAGTCAGGTCAGAAGTAGTGCCTTGTGTACGTATGCAACTATTTACAGATGAGAACAGGCATTACCACAACACTAGTCTAAACCGTATTTGTTTATATAAAAAAAACAAGTTTCATACATCACAAAAACCCCTTCCATTATAACACAGAAGTGATATATATTACCAGACAAGCATCAGTGAAGAATACTGCCTTTTCTAGAGTTGTTATTGTACAATGCCGTAGGTAACGCAGCCCATGCAATACACCCATGAACACTACAGTCCTATACCCAAGTACAATTAAAAATGATAAAGCAGCCCTCCAAGAGTGGTTCCAGCTACCATTTAAGTCTACAGCAGCCATGTTAGGTATGGTTTTCCATGCAGAACAGTGCCACTGTTACATTTAAAACTAGAAAAATTAATTCCTAATATGCTTCTGAACTTGGAACACACAGAACATAAGTAGTACATAAATAATAAACTGCTCTAGTATTTCAGCAACTTATTTAGACCCATGTTGCTTGATAGAGATGCTGTGATATGTCTAGAAACATTTTTAACTGTTTTTTTGAAAACCAATCTTACAATATTGTGCTACACAACATTTTTAGCTACGCAAGGAAAAGCGGACAACTGTTGCAGGTCAGTTCATAAGCTCCTAATGGGACATATCCTTTGGGAACTTTTTTTCAAGATTTCAAAATTAATGTAATCTTTTACAAAACGATTTTCTTCTCATATGTATCTGACGTTTTTCCATTTTTCTCAGTGCAGCTGTTAAGTGACTTAAATATGGTATCAACACTCGTCTTACTGGGATGGTAGACCCCTCTACAGAGCTCGCATTCTGCTGGAAAACTAAAATGGAGTGTGGCAACTAAAAGTAGACTAAGATTTTAAATGATAGAAGTAGACTGCCAACTGTTTTGATGTATCCTTCTCCAAAACAGGCATATAACATTAGCTGAACATTAAATACCTCATGCACATCTCAAAAGGCAGAGCTGCTGCACACATGCAGATTGCATACATCTGTTTGGCACATGTGAACTAGAGTCTGTCTCTGTGCATGTGTATTCCTGTGCAGGTTTCTGATCATCCATCTATTCTGGGGAGGGCATATATATTTTCTATGGCTGTATCTATCCAATTCTGCCTGTAACAAACACCCAAACATTTGAAGTATCATTTAGACAGACAGGACTAGAAGTAAAACTTTGGAAAACAAAGGAAAATGACCATGCACCTGCTCTTTTCATGGTTTTTTTTTAGGATGTATTGAAAAAAAAAAGCCCCACAAAAAGTCAGTCAGTCTTTTCACAAGCAGATTAATTTATATTCTCTGAATTTTTTCAGCCACCACAACTGGATTCTCTTTCCTGATTTTTGCTGCAGCTTCTGCTTTGTAATCATACGGGCAGTTATGCTTGTCAGAGTAACGGTGAAGTCCACAAAATAGGTTTCCACATCGGCAGTCAAATCCTGTACACAGAAAAAGAAGCAACATTACTAGGAAGATTGGTTTTTAATTAAGGTGTTAATTAAGGATGCAGTCACTACAAAGGGTATATGTTTGTCTACTATGACATACAGAGGAAGAAAAATAAATGGATTTACAAAACTGTGTGAATTGTGAAGAAGCTGATAAATTTAAGAGAACACATTTTTGGCAAGCTTAATCTAGCAAGAGGTAACTAATCATGCAAATTTGTTTAAAATTGACAGTATTCTCATACCTGTAAGGCCAACCTTCTTCCTGCACATGAAACATCTGTTCTTCTTTGGTTTCGGCAGCTCAGCAGCTCTCTCTTCACTCTCTGAAGAACCAGGCTGAGAAACTGACGGGCTTGGTTGAGTAACAACTGTTAAAGCAAGCAAAGGAAATAAGGGTTAAATTTGCTTTTCTTGAGTTCACTATGCATACTGTAGTATGCATACATTAAGGATTAATTCACCCACTAAGACCCTGACATCTGTTGCCTAAAGTACTACATAGACTAGTCTAAAAATGTGAATTAGAAATAAGGATTTTTAGGTACTTTATTCATCCCTTCCAACTCTACTTGAGATACTCAGATTTTTCCCCACATTTCAACCAGCAAGAAAATATACGGCACTTATCCATTATACTTATATGGACTTGAAAAGCATGACAGAAATTCCATGTATGTATTTTATATTTAAATAAATCATATGATCAAGTCACAATCTAAAACAGTAACAATACTGTCATAGCTGAAGTTGCTGGACACAGATACCTCTGTAGGAAATGTAACGAACAGGAAAGTATTTTAGAAAAAAATGAAATTCAGTAATGTGTTCCTGCTATAGCACAGGGTTGTTTTGCCACTTATGCAGTGAAGTCAGGTATCTACAGCACCAAGACAGCAGCTAGGAAGCTGTTAATTCTGTGACAGATTCAGAACACAGCTACAAAACACACAGTTCAAAAGAGCCCTTCTTTAAATAACAAAGTGCAGATTTACATTGCATGTCTGTATTTTTTTGTAATTTATTCAGTTTCAGTGTTCAAGCAAGTATAGTCAAAATGAATACTTTCTCAATTGCCTCTTTAGACATCTTTAGACATGGCTGTTTTATTGGGAAAAAAAAGTGTTTTTTCCCAAAAATTAATTTTTAATTGATATCCTCTTCATATGCAAAATTGGGATTAAGGAAAGCTGAGAGATGCACACGTACACAGCTGTAATACCTGCTCTTGGTACAAGTTTGCTGAACACTCCCAGTGTATGATAACATCTATCATAATGTCTATTAACTCCATAATGCATTTCATAATAAATGGAGTGTATAAGCATCAAGGATGTATCTGCAATCAACTTCATACAAAAATGGTTTGTTAGATGAAATTCTTTTCAATAATATTTGTTTTTTAAAATTGTGCTTGCATTGTCATAAAAAATTCACAATTCACTGTACAACAAGAAAGGGCCCAGGCAAGACTTCATAATCTAAACAAGACTTATAAGCAACAAACTCTCAGAAGTAACAGGGAACCTTCAGTGCTCATCACCAAAAAAAATCATGCTGCAAAACATATGACTGCTAATATTTTCTTATACTTCTACATCATAGCAAGAGTCCTAATGAACAACCAAGGTCATTTACAACCTGGTTTTTTTTGGACACATTGCAGATCTTTTGTAACTTTTTTTTTGTGAAAACAATTTGTTTTGATTAAGATTTTCTAGATGAACAAATATGACACTCTGAACTTGTCTTTAAATCCTAAGAAAATCAGTGTTCAGTACTAGTTTGTCTACTAGAGAGCCTGTGACCAAAAACTGGCTTAACAGCCAGCAATATCACAAACTGAGTATAACTGTTGGATGTCATGCCCCTTGGCTAACAGCCATCAGCTACAGCCTTAAAAAAAAACCAAACAAACCCCAACAAAACTAAACACCTCCCCAAAAGCATAGTCAAATCCCTTTTTTTAAGATTTGTTATATTGCTAGTTTGTTTCAAAACGAAATGCTAATTGTAAGCCAAGACAGACGAGTAAGACGAACCAGAAACAGGCACATTGCAATTTGGTGTGTAGTTCGCCAAGGGAAAGCTTAATGTATGTCAGAATTTTAATTTTAAATAATTAAAAAATTTGATGTTGCATGCTGCTTTCAATCTTTTCTTTCACTGTAAAAGAAAATGTAGAGGGGGGCAAATGAACTGTGACATAAAGTCACTCACAAAATACACTAAGAGAAAATGAAGGCGACAAGAGAACTATTTATATCACTGCATAACACATGTCAACAGGGAGGCAAAAATGAAAATAGCAACTTCCCAGGAATTACCAAGGCAAAAAGACAGCTTAGTAGATCACTCTACCACAAAACAAAGCCTCTGACAACAAATTCATTTCAGGAATATGTTACCAATTACTACAGGTATACTTCCACCCTTGCATCAAGAAGCTGCAAGAATGGCAAGCCTACCATAAGTAAAGTGATGAAAGTGATCCTAAGAAACTGCAGCAGCACATTTTCTGAAAGCACTGCTGAACAGGATCCTTTTCCCACAACTAAAACATCTTCCAAGGAGGAAAAGTGTAGTACACAACTTGCAGTAATGGTCACTAAAAGATATCAAGACAAGAGGGGACATAGCTCCCTAAATCCAAACAAAAATATTCAATTTATTACTCTTGAAGAATAAAGGATTTCCTATTATTTTATGCCAGCATTCTTTAAGTCTGATTGGCTTTTATGATGCTATATGTTCATAAATGTGCTTCTGAGTAATGGTGAGGACAGAAGAAAAAGCTGCCTACTCTGTCCCCTAAAGCTCAGAACAAAACTCCTTTTTCATCAACCTGTAGATGAAAATTACTGAAAACTGTAGTTGTTCTGCCATGACATCAGGAGCCCACCTAAATCAAAATACTGTTCTTACATTTGCTCGTCACAAAAGGCTTCCTTTAACACAAAGGCAAATCCAACTGGGCGAGTACAATTCCAGTCCTCAAGATATTAAATTAAATTCATACCAGAAATCAGTGTTAATCAAAGTGCTCTAAACAGTTTACATATCATCACAGAACAAGTAGCTGAAAAAAACACCAAAAGCTGGAATATAGTGGTTACTGGTACCTGTTGACTTGCTTCCTGAGTAACAGCATTCAGATGAAGCAAACTCCTCACCATTAAAACTTCTCACCACCATAAAAGAGCTCTTACTGGCATGCATGCACTTTCTCATCCTGATCTCCAAACTAGAGAAACCTGGATTTGAAGGATGGACTATGCCGTGGATAAGGAATTGACTAGATGGACACAGCCAGAGAGGTGTGGTCAATGGCACTATGAGCAGGTGGAGACTCAGGGCTGTCTTGGGACCCCTGCTCTTGAATATCTTAATGAGTTACAAAGACAGTGGGATTAAGTGCACCCTCAGCACAAAGGAGGGGACGCCAGACAGGGAGATCTGCACAAACTTCAGCAATGGGCTCCAGACCTGCCCATCCACTCTGCTACTGTAGATCCCACCTGGAGTGCTGAATCCAGCTCTGGGATCCTCAGCACAGGAAAGATGTGAATCTGCTGGGTTAACAGCAGAGGAGGGCCACAAAAATGATCCGGGGCTGAAGCACCTCTCCTATGAAGTCAAGCTGAGAGAGATGGGGTTGTACAGCACAGAGGTGACAAGGCTCTAGGAATATCTTATTGAAGGCTTTCCAAGCTTGGAGGTCTTATAAAACAGAGGGACAGATTTACACATGGGTAAATAGTGATAGGACCAGGGGAAACATTTTTGAATTACAAGAGAATTGTGTTAGATGTTAGGCAGAAATTCTTAACTCCAAGAGTAGTGATGCACAGGAACAGAGGGGTTGGAACTAGATAATTATAAAGCCCTTTCCAACGCAAAGAGTTCTATGGTTCTGTGTAGCCCTCTCCATCACTTTGGTCATGTCCCTTCCTGTCTCTGGCTCAACATCTGCAAAGATTTACTTCACTCGAATTTTACCAGATCAATTCTCCTACTACAATGCCAAAAACTTCAGGAACAACTGATTTTCAGAATTGGGTAGGCTTTTATTAACTACAATTTTGGCCTTAAATGATTGTCTGTAGGCACTATAAAGATGCATTACCATGATGCCCAATGACTACTACTATCCTAGCAAATTAATGATAAAGGCTAACATAATCCTATACTGATGGTGGGTGCCTGAAAAAGTCTACACAAATACAGGCATTTCATAATGACTTTGGGAAAATTTCCTTCAAATGTAGCCTCAACCTAAGATGCCTCTTTACAAGAGGAGCAGCAAGGCCACTGATAGAACCAGTCAGCCACTGGTTCAAGTACAACAGCTACTCAATCTACATGCAAAAAGGTTCTACAAACTGGGGAATAAATTTCTTCTTAGACCCATGGGAGTGCCACTCAAAGTTAAAAACCACTCTAAGAAAAAAATGTTCAAAGCTGTCAGTTGTTTTTCTTATATAAAACAGTATGGCTGCTTCAAAAAAAGCATGCATCTTACCAGTATTACACAGACTTCACACTGGAAAGGAATGAATCTGATGTTTCAGTAGAAGAAAACACGCTGAAAATAAATCAGTACTGTTTTCTAACATTCCCCATATCAAAAGTGACCAGAAAGGGATACAAAAGTAACAAAGTTTTTAGAAGCTTCTCTAACTGAAGAAAAATTTACCAAAGTAAAATCTAAACACCTTAAACTTCAAGGATAACAGTGGCACAAATTCTTGAAAGCACAGGGAAAAGAATTGATTTAAGGACCTTGATGAAGCTGACTGCTAACTCCCTCAACATTGAAGAAATGGAAGAAACAAACCAAGAGAGACAAAAGGTAAAGTCAGAAGTTATCCCAAAGACATATCCCATTAGATGCATTTCTGTAATTCTGGAGCTGAAACAATAGTAGTAGTAGAAGTACTAGAAACAATACAAACCTTATACTGCCTATTAGCACAATTATCTGGGTTTCAGCTGGGATAGAGTTGTTTTATTCTCAGTAGCTGGTACAATGCTGTATTTTGGATTCAGTATGAGAATAATGCTGGTAATATTAATAAAACTAAATGTTTTAAGTGTTGCTACATGGTGCTTTTAAATTAAAACTAAGACTTTTCAGTTTCACGTGCTCTGCAAGCAAAGAGGTGCACAAAAAGCCAGGAGGGAGCATCACTACGACAGCTGACCTGAATGAATCAGCCAAAGGAATATTCCCCACAGCAGAATACCCTTCCCAATATAGAAGGGGGGGAGGGGTTGTTGACTAGGAGCTGTCAATCACCGCTGGGGATGCACTGGGCATTGGTCAGTAGGTGGTGACCAAATGTAATAAGCATCACTTCTGAAGTTTCTGGGGTTTATTCTTCTTTCCCCTCTTTTCATTTCAATTATATATATTGTTATTATAATCAGTATTGCTTATTTTTGCATGTATTATTGCTTTGTTTTAATTATTAATCTGTTTCTATCTTAACCCATAGGGTTTAGATTTTTCCCCACACAACTGGGGAGCAAGAACTGATTGAGTGGCTGCATAGTACTTAGCTGCCAGCTGGGGTTAATCTAAGACAACAAAGTGCTTGTACATACAATTTTAGTCTCGAAAGATGGGCAGTACCTATTATGCTTTATCGAGCTTTTGCTCAGTAACAACTGCTATGCCAATCTAGTGCCTGTGATGAAAGGCTGTAGAACAAACCTCCATCCTGCTTACTTTCATGTCAAAGAGTAGGAATAGAAATATTCTGCAGCATGCCACTCATTTTCTTTATGCCCAACTCTAACACGTGTATTTGTGTATTTAATTATCTTAATTTGATAATTTAATATGCCACATTAATACAACAAAGATTTCCCAGTTTCAGTATCACAGAGAAACACAGTTAAATTTGGTTATCACAAAGACTTGACGTGTGTGGTGTATCACTTAGAATAGTAACAACATGCTAGCACCAACACACACAGTACCAGCCGTTAGGTCCTCAGCATTTTTGTATGCAGTGGACAGCTTCAGGGCTTACAAGAGATTTCATTTCTGAAATTTTTCAATCAGGAGTATTTATCAAAGCTACAGCAGACATGAGAAACATGACGACAAGCTAATTATTTTCAACACAATACAGAATGATCGTAACTGACAGTGTAATTAATACAATGGAACTGCTTACAGGGAGCAACATGGTGAAACTACAACAGCCGTGTGAAAACAAACCAGAACTAACAAGGCACCCATTGCAACCAGAGTTAAGGAACATCATGTACTTACATCTTGATGCTACCAGATCTCATCAGCTACCTTACTTACATCTTACTCACAATATTACCTGCAACACACTGGCTCTACCTACAACATAGCAAGGGTAACCCATTACAGGGTCTCTAAACCTGAATGTTGAACAGATGTAAAATAGCTCTAACCCTAACAGCTTGATAGAAAGCAAAGAGATGTGCCAACCACCAGTGCCTGCTGTCTTCTAACACTGCTGCTGCTGAGTGAAAGGGTAAATTACAGCATGGATGGAAGTTAACAGTATTTGGGTATTTTCAATATATGTAATTTACACAATACCATTACCAGTTCAGTTTCTGGTTTACTTTTTTATAAGCAATAGTACTTGCATTTAACACTACTCCCTGAATGAGAGCATTACTGCATTAAAAAACCCAACCCAAACCAAACAAAAATCTCCCAAATAACAACAACAAAAAACAATCACAAAAGTACTAGACCCTTGAGCCAGTGCTGATACTGTGTCTGGAAACACTGACAGACCTGACTAGAGGCTGATCATTTGGCGAAGCAATCAACTACAAAAGTCTAAGAAAATGCTAAAAATATGCTGTGCATTAAAACAATTCAATTGTTTCAATAAACTTGTTTTCAAAATCATATATTTTTAATGGTGTATTGGTTTTGCATGGCCTGGCTTTGGTAGTAGGAGGCTACTGAGGTGGCTTCTTCCATGTCTAGCAGAGCCAATCCCTGGTGGCTCCAAAGTGGGATGTGTCACTTTGGGGCCAATCAGAAAGGGTGTTAACATCTCCGTGGTAAATATATTTAAGTATAAAGAAAAACAAGTTGTTGCACAGTTGTAATTTCAGCTAGAGAAGAGTGCAGTGAGAACTCTGCAGACACCACTGTCAGTGAAGGAAGGGCAGGAAGTGCCCCGGGTGTTGGAAGCAGCCTGTGCCCCTGCAGCCATGGAGGTGCATGGGGATGCAGAGATCCACCTACATTCTACGGAGGAGCCCCATACCAGAGCAGGGGCATGGTTGCTGAAGAGAGGCTGTGACCCCATGGGAGAGCTGTGGAGAGAGGGGCCTTGTTCCTATGCTGGAGCAGCCTGTCCTTGGAAGTACTGCAGCCCACGGAAAAGTGACCCACACTGTGGCAGTTTGAGGGGTGCCACTGCCCATGGGATCGATTCATGTTGCAGCAGTTCTCAGGGAGCTGCTGCTCATGACATAGACTCGTGCTAGAGAAGTTCATGGAGAACTCTATTCAGTATAAGGGACCCCTCAGTGCAGCAAGAGAATGACTCCCCTCCCCGAGCAGGAGGAGCCTCGGGTGATGAGCTGACCACAATCCCCATTCATTCCCTGGCTCCTGGCACCGCTGGGGTAGGAGGTACATAGGAGGTGGGAGGTGTGTAAAAAGGGGGTGGAGGGGAGGTATTTTTACGATCTGTTTTTACTTCTCATTATCCTGCTCTGATCTTGTTAATGATAATGTCCATATCTCTAATTCAAGTCTGTTTTGCCTGTTTGGTGAATGATCTGTCCCCATTCTTACCTCAAACCATTAACCCTTCATTTTGTTTTTACCTCCCCTGCCCAGCTGTGGCGAGAGGCTTTGGTGAGTGCCTGGCATCCGTCAGACTCACCCATTACAACAACTTACAATGAGGCAACCACGTGAGTTACAACCCAGTTACATCCACAACGCCTTTCTTCAGATGTTAAAGTACAGTTAATTGTCTAAGCACCAGGTTTGCTCTGAAGGTTAATCTAGGTTGCAACCTCAACCTAAGCAAAGAAGAAAAAACAAAAATCCTAACAACAATCAAGAGAAACAAGCTTGTCAGACTTCATAGTTTCATTTTTCTCAACTTCTCCACCTTCTAATCAGTTGATTCAATTCCCAAAGCAAAAAAATATAATTTTATGCTCCAAGACTGCAAAAAAAATAGTTTACCAGATGTAATCCTTCTTTTAAACTTTCTGATTTGTAAGAGAAGCATACGAAATTTCTTTTGCTAATGAACATCTGGCAGAAGAGAATTTGAATTCATACTCTTGGAGATACAGTTCATGATCTATTATCATCTGGTTATGAAATTGTCCCTAGCATCAGGCTACGCTTACAGCTACACTGTGTTTCATTAACAACTCATGACTGTATTATCTTAGAGAATCACCCCTCAAAGAAAGTATTAAGTGTTGTTGCTATTAGGTGATACAAATTATTTATCATTGCTCCAATCTTTCCTTGAGAGACCAACACATAATGGATGCTACTAGAAAAAAGGAAGACAAAAAATCTGCCTAGTCCAGACACACCAGGAATTTTTTTTATAATAAGTCTAGTCCAGTTTCTCTTGCCTGCAATAGACAGAGTAATGCATCACTAAATATAGCCAACACTGTTAATTTAAGATGTCCAACAAACCCTAAGAATAGTATATAAGGACATTATCTTATGCTGTCCAGGATCTGTGCCAAACAATAATACCAAAAAGGGAACTTGGGCATTAGAGCAGAGCTGAGGCTGCCTCATAAATTTACAGGTATGTTCTCTCCGGAGGTAGTGTAGTTCTTTAAATTTTTTCCAGGGGCATTTAAGTTCTCTGGTAGTATTTCCAACCATCTTTACACAAGCCTGTAACAGCTTTTACTAGTTTCAACCTGTGGGATCATTTACTACAATTTTTAAGTATCTTTGAGCTGCTTTGGATTTTTTCCTCCATTCTAATCAATTGTGAGCTGTGCAAACTATCATACAGCTGACCCACAATACCTGAAAAACAGGTTATATATCAACAATAACTAAAGACTTTCTTTAGAGCTGGCAAAATGACAATTGTTCTAAGAAAAGTAAAATCACCTATTACTTCTGCACTACTACCATTTTATGTATTCTTATTTCCTTCTTAACACCTTCCAGTGGGATTTCATCACATGGCACAACGGGTTAACGAATATTGTTGCCAAGTCAAAATTATGTTTCAGTCACATAATGAAAGCCTCTTCAGATGACATCAGCTACAGAATTTTAATAATTGCAAAAATTCCATTTTCGTCCATACATAATGAAAAAACCCAATATATTGTATAACTGTACTTCAGTTTGTGTCACAGAACCTTGACTTAGCATGACTTAAGAAAATGGTAAAAACCTCTGTACAAATACTGAGCAATTAATTAAACATCAAGTGTCAGACCAGTCTTGGCAAAGATATAACTAGATAAAAATCACTTTGATACAGTGCTGAGTAGCATCGGATGCCATTTTCATCTCAATGACTTCAAAACTGAAAAAATACATTTTATCTTCAGCTTGAGTAAACAGACTTCCTACTACACATCAACTTTTAGGTTTTAAAAAAACGTTTAAGAGCTGGTAAATTAAATTAGAAAGTCTAAATTTGTTAAAGTACAAAACAAGTGCATTAAGATTCAGTTGTTCACTGGTTAGATTAAGCAAGCTGGACCTCCTTCTCTGCCTCACTCCAAGAAATAGTTTACACATTAACGTTTTCTTACTCCAGCTACAACTATCCAGCATGAGAATAAAACTATTAAACGGACAATTCACACACAGCAATTAAAGCTGCAACTACCCTACATCCCAGAAACAATGCATTGGTCATACCTAAGCATTACTCAATTAGTTGAAGAACCCTAAGCAACTTCTGTTGTTATTTCTAAACCACATACTCTCCCTTCCCCCACAGCATCACTCCTCTGTAGAACAGAATTTACTAAGCATCCTTCTCTAAATACAACAAGCCATTTTGACTGCCATGAGTCAGCTGGAATTGTTCTGCTAGGTAATATACTGAGTCCCAACAGTTTGACTTCAAAACTGAACACCTTGCCCTAACAGGATTTTAGAGTGCTTCACTTTTGAAAACAAATGTTAGGGATCTAAAAACACCCTCATAAGTGTCAATTCTTTTACTAACAATTAACATATTTTGAAGCTGTTCTGGAACTAGTCCTTTTTCTTGATTCTGAGGAGACAGTACTCAAAAGCATCTTAAACACATTTCTTAAGACCACCACCATAACAGGAGATGGCTACTCAGAAAGTAAACAAATCCTCCACTTGTGTTAAGTCACCGGTTTTGCCCAGTGTCACTGAGAACATACCTGGCTCAGTCTCTGTTTTCGGTGTTAATTCTTCCTCTCTTGAAATGCTCATTTCTGTCATTTGCTGTGTTACAGGCAAAGCGGCAACAGGCACGTTTCTGTTTAAGCACAGTGAAATGCATAATTTACTTTAGTTTTACACGCATAATAAAAGCTTGAACTGTCCAGACCCATTAATGAACTACTGGTTCAGTCTCTACTGATACGTTATCCTGACTATGCTTCTACTATCTTCAAAACACACTTCTTTACTGTATTCTAGTTTCCCTAGAAGAAAACAGGCCTGTAACAAATTAGTTCTGTAGATAAACAAAACCCATTCTTTTTACTGCAGCACTACAACACCAAATATTTGAATATTTTTCAATTTACATGAATCCATAGAGCCCTGTCAGGTCCTTTTTCCTCTGCAGACACTCACTGCAACAGGGCAGGATTGCTGCAGGCCTTCCTGCACACTCACAGCTCATTCAACCATCACAATACAATCTTAATTTTACCTTGTTTTTTCAGATGTGCTGCCAGCAGCACCTTCACAGTTGTTTAAGCTAGTGTCTGCTCTCTGTACAGATGCAGAGTCTGAGGTAGGACTGTTTGAACCACTGGTTGTTCCTGTGTAACAAGAATTTGACAAGTTATGAACAAATTGCAGAACACATATTAATCAAATAGTCTCCTATACAGCTATGAACTCCCTGCATACGATTTTCAATGCTACTGCTTATTACTTTTTACTTAAAGACACTTTTTACTTAATAACCAAAATACAGATTGCATAAGAAAATGCTAACAGAAGTGGCTAAGTGGGAAAGCAAGTTATGGTCAAATGCCAAGCAAACCAGAACGCATTACACAGAAATTATTTTTATCTTTACTGTGCTTTAGTATTCTCTTTGAATATTCATTCTTTCAGTTTAGCTTTCAGAAGTTCTCCTAAAAAATGTTCTAGTATTCCTTGTAATCCTCTGTAGATTTTATTTCAAAAGAAATAAAGAAACTCCCAACAACTCCCCACACCCTTACCCATTGGGCTGATTCTACCACTATTCTGCTGTCGCTGAAGATGTTCTTTGTAGCAAACAGAACACATGCCATTTGTTCTAGGATTTCCATAAAATCCACATCCTGTACTACACAGCATGGGCCCTGGGGTCTGGTTTGTCTCCTGAGTCATCTCGATGCTGTAAATAAAACAAAAAATTGCATTAGGAGTTGGTACGTCACCAAAATCAATTACAGGGTTAAAAGTATTCAGAACTAAAAGACTTATGTCTGTTCACCCTGCCCCACCAAGTGATATCACCATTCTTAAAGAGGCTTATATGAACATTAATATACCATTCAAGACTGCAATTGATTGCTAAGTATCATATTATGAACCTTTAAGACAAGAAAAAATGTCATCATACTAATACTGAGAAATAATATACTTGCTGAGCACTGAACTGCTTGTGCAGGTTAACTTGACAGCCAAAAAGAATCTCCCTAAGTACCAGCTTCTGAGCACTAACAGGGATATGCAGAATTAGTAAGACTAAATTCATACCCACAAAACAGTTCTGGCAAATAACATAGCTTATTTTTGCTGGACTCCAGCAGAGCCAAGAGACTCGAGCAGAAAAGCCCTGCACTTTTTCAGTGCTGATCTCACATCATTCTGAGGTGAATTTCACAATTAGCAGTACTTACTCTCACAAAACTCTTCCAAGGGAGATAACATTAACAACTCCAAACTGTTGAGTATATTCTATTACATAGCTTACATATTTACAAAAGAAGAAAAACCTTCTCTAATCAAGCTGTATCAAGACTTCTAAGCCTCCCAGAGGCAGTCAGTGCTAAGCATGTTAGAAATAAGGTTTTCACCTTCACTGCCTGTTAACCTCTGCAAAGCAAGGTTAGTAGAAAACAGCATAGCAGCCAAATCCTTGATTCCCAAAGGGCAATAAAACTGGAACACAGTAATCACGCATTTGCTACAAATTGAGGACATGTAATAATATTGCAGTAAAATTAAAATTTAGTAGAAGCGTTGCATATGACATCTGAAGACGTTTTAGTATAAACTTTGGATTGCTGCTTTGCTATTCAGAAACTGTCACAGTAAGAGATATTTGACAGCTGACACTTGCTAGAAATCAAAAATGCCAAAACTGAATTCGCTGCAGTAAAGAAAAATGCTTCTAATTAAGAGAGCTCACACTGCAGGTAGTAGACTTATGTTTTCCTTGTACTACAACTGCAACTGACAGGTGCCTTTAGCTAAACTAAACTTCTGGGATCACAATAAACCAAAACCAGGAGAAAGTAAACAAGCAAAATACATCTTGTCTGCTGGTGGTCACAGGACCTAATTTTCCAGGTATAAATAGCTGTACTATTTATAGCTTTATAACACCTTCCAGGTATAAATAGCATCCTTTCTGGCTACAACACGGCTTCACACTATTCTGATACAGTTTTACAGCCAAACACACCAGTCAAGGGAGCTAGAAAAAAAGCCTCACTCACACAGAGGAAATTTAAAACATCTTGTCATC
Source organism: Nicator chloris (assembly GCA_013400495.1). Classification (NCBI taxonomy): domain Eukaryota; kingdom Metazoa; phylum Chordata; class Aves; order Passeriformes; family Pycnonotidae; genus Nicator; species Nicator chloris. The sequence goes on from WAAE01021234.1 coordinate 43,412, forward strand.
TTTGACAAGATGTAGACCTATGTCTATATAATACAAAAAAACACTACTTCTGCCCTTTTGTTACTAACCAGGTAAGATCAACATGCTATCAAACACACTGCCAACATCAACTGACCTGCCTAATTTCCAAGTTAGTGTTCTAAAACAAATTTCACCACTTACTAAATGGCTTTAGGTGCCAACTCTAATATTCTACTACAAACTAAGACACTCAACAGCTCCTTTGGTCTGCAGAATCTTCCACTACTTGAAATGCATGCCCCTAACGGAACGATCAAGACGTTGCTACCCAACGCTGAACAAGTCGTGCTTTTCCGGGCTCCGGGAGGCGGACGGGGTTTCACTCGCCGTTCATTTTCAAGGCGCCTCCCGACAGTGGGAACCCCGCTACGGCGCACGCATCCCGGCCAACCCCCTACCGCAGCTCTGCGCCGAGGCACGGTCCGCTCGGCGGCGCCGCCGTGGGTCGGTCACATGGGCGGACGAGCGCCTGCGCTTCCGCCTGTCAAGCGGCGGCGTGACGGGCCCGGGCCGCCCGGCCGCCCGCTGAAGTCAGTCCCTATTTATATCTCCCGCAGGCCGCTGGCTCCGGCGGGAGGAGGCGCCGGCGAAATGCGACTGCCCTTCCCTTCCAGGGTGGAGCGGGGAGTGTGCTGACCTGCAGCCCAGAAAATGCGGCATCACCAGCCCGCTGCCTCCCGCGATGGGCGCCCCAGGGCAACCATCTCTCCACAAATGCGCCCCGCAACCCGGGGCGGGTAGGGCTACACCCAACTGCTCCTCTTGGAGAGGAAGGAAAATGTAACAGAAAAAGGTCTCCTTCCACCAGCACCCCCGCTGTCACCAGCCCAACTCGGAGGAAGGGCAGGGTAAATGCCATTAGGGACCCCGGCCGCGCACCTCAGTCACCCCTTGGGCCCCGAGGCCATGGCCGGGCTGCCGCCGTCCCGCCGGGCGATGCCACACTGGCGGCGTAACGACAAAAACGAGGGCCCCAACGCGCGCTGGAACCAGCCCCAAAACCCGGGCACTGCGTTAGCAACGGGCTCACTGACCTAAATATTGAATTGCCTCAGCATCCTCCTCCCGAAGAGGGATCACGACAACCACGAGAAACACAGGAACAAAACAAAAGGAGGATGCACAAGGGCTGCGCAGGTCACTCGCCGCTCACGGCCCCGCTCGGGCGAGGCAGAGCCCAGTGTGGGTACGGGGGAACCGAACCGGCACAGGGAGCTCCCCAGGCGGGTGCAGTCCGGCGGCTGACTCAGACAAAGCGGGGGCCCCTGCCAAGCGCCCGCAGTGCCGCGCGTCTTAACTGCGTCGCCCATCTCCTCCGCCTCCTCTGACACCCGGACACAAAAGACCCGCGACAGCACCGGGCTGAGGAGCGGTGGCAGCAGGCGGGGCTGTCCGGCCGGGCCGTCCTCGCAACCGCCTGAGTCACGCTCGGCCCCGCCGCCGGCAGGCCCCATGCCCCCGCCACACACAGGAACCTTATTGTCTCGCCGCCTGCGTTGCCCCGCACCAGCCCCGCCAAAGGCCGAACGCAACGAGGCCGCCCAAGAGGAGGCCCGCGTACACCCCGCAGCCGTGAAGGCCCCGCGGAGCCGAGCCCAGCACGCCACCCCTCACCTACCTCTTCCCAGCGGGGGCCACAAACCCCGCGGCGGGTGCCGGAGAAGGCGCCGCGGACAGCTCCGGGCGGCTGCGGCGAGAGCGAGGGTTGCGGGGGGCGCCGGGCTGGCGGCCGCGCCGCCGCCGCTTCGCTCCTTTGTTCCCGCAGCGGCAGCGGCGGCCGTGTCGGCAGCGGCGCGAGGCGGGACCCGCCGTGCGTGGAAGGCGGGCGGCGGGAAAGCGCTGGAGGCGGGTGGATGGGGAGGGGGAAGAAGAAGACGTCGACGAGGAGGAGGAGGAGGAGAAAGAGGAGGAAAAGGAGGAGGAGGAGGAGGGAGGAGCCCAGCCCGCCCGGCTGACGCGGCTCCTCCCCCTGCCCGCCCGGCGGTGCATGCGTGCTGCTACCCCCCGCTCCGCCCGTTGCCGCTCTGGGGCCGGGCGGTCCCGGAGCCGCGCCGGCCGTTCTCCCGCAGAGCCACGTCACGGAGCGCGGGAGCCCCGGGCGGGGAAGGCTCCGCGCTGGACGAGCGCCTGCTTACCGCTAGGCGTCCGAGGGACGGAGTGCCTCAGAGCCGGCACACTGCGGCACGTCGAGTCTTAGAGAACGTAGATTGCCTTTAAAATACAGTTTTCTTGGGTATTTCTTTTTATTTAACCTAAATTTGCCTACAAGGTGCAGGCGTCTTGTGAGATGGAAAGTAAAAATGCAGGAGCATTGCCCCGAAAGGGAAGAGAACTTCCAATTTGAATTGCCCGTTATAAATTTCATTGCCAGTTGTCTGATAACATAGTCCTTTCACTGTTTTGAAGAGCAGAGCTTCACAGAAAGGAAAGAATAAGGAAGTAACTATACGTATTACTGAATCCGATGCTAACGAGCTAATTCTACTTGCCATTTTAGACAGAATCTTTTCCTCCAAGAGGTTAGTACCTTGAAAAATACCGTGAGATTTACAAGAACTGCCTTGGAGACTTTTTTAACTTGTGATGTTTAGAATGTCCGAGACCCTCCGAGGGTAACCCTAAGATTTATTTTACCACAAAAGGGAGGACACTCCGAGGGTAACCCTAAGATTTTACCACAAAGAGCAAAAAACCACGACTGTGATTTTGGACCTCCTGTTGTTTGCTTAGCAGCATCACAAGCAAGCTGCTTTCTGAGGAAATCGATGACTGGTTCGAGGGACATGCTTTTAAGTAAGTCTTCTCTGATGAACATACTCATTGGAGACCAGAAACATACTGCTTCCATTGTCTTACAGCTTTTGTTTCTGGTTGAATGTTGTGAATTCTTCAACATGTGGGTACCTAGACCTTGGCAGATGAGGAAAGCAGGAAATAAGTGGTTTGGGAATCTGAGCAGGGTTCCAGACACTCCTTTGAAAGACTGTAATCTCACCTCCTGACGAAGGGCATCTGCCCTCTGAAGATACCACCGTTTTCGTGGAGATATATTGTTTTTAGACATATAAGGTGTGCAGTCCAAGAGAGGGATGAGTGACCACCTTTCCCACAGATTCTTCTCTGAAATGCATTGGACTACTTTATGGCATATAATTTTAGGCTTTCAGCTAGGAAGGATAGTAGAAGGCTGCCAGTACTTTCTCCCTGCTACTTTCTTCTGGAATGGCATTTGAGTATCTTGCCTCCAGTGTAGGGACTAAAAGAAATGTAGAGGATGACTAGACTACAGGGTCTTCATGCTCTTTTTTTTGTGTACTACTGAAACTATTATGAACTCCCATTCTGAGATACAAGATAATAGTTAATTATTATTATAATTATACATAATATTATAATATTAGAATTATTATTACAATGGTGTCATTTAAGGCATGCTGAGTTGTGAGTCTCTGTGACTGTGGTGAACAAGTGCCACAACTAAGCTGGCTGTGTTGATCCTGGCCAGTGCTTCTCACTTTCCTCTCCTTGTGCCAATGACACATCAGTCTTATGCAGATTTATTTTAATCTCCAGAGTTTACTGTGCTCCCAGAAGTCATGTCAGTTCATGGACTGTTCTGCATCATATTCTCTTTGTGGAGATCCTCACATTCTGCCCTCATATCTCTCATTTTCAACTCTCAAGATTTCTTTTTTACATATGACACTTTAATACTTTTGTACCTCATTTTATGATGGTTTAAATGGTTTTGCATCAACAGATTACCCATTGGCTGGCTCAGCTACTAGTTTAATTTCTCTAATGACTGCATTACTTTAAAACCAAAATCAATGCACAGAATATAATCCGTGGTTTGATAGTCTGTACTTGTGACTGGAAAACTATATCTGGCTGTAGGTATTACAGATTTCTTCATCCACCTCTTTTCTGCAACATTGCAAGGAAGAAGCCCAGGTTTGGATGTTTCTGTCATCCAAAGCACTGCAGTTGTTTAAGATACTTTGATAATCTAAATCAGTGGTGTCCAAAGTGGGGTACACAAGATGATCTAATGGAGTGCAGGAAGAAAATACTAGAACTTCAGTAACGTATGTATACAACTGATAAAGTAAATATATGTACACTAGGTGTGTGTGCTCAAAAATGCTATACTAGTAGGGATGCACCAAAAAAGTGAAGTTATAGGAATCTTTTTAGGTCACACAGAAATCCAACTGACTGCTGTGCCCTGACAAATTTATCAATGGAGATCACTGATCTAAATTATACCAGGGTCTTTTTGTTGTTGTTGTTGTTTAATGCAATAAGAGGATCGATTATTTGCTTTATTTAGCCATGTATCTTCCTCTCAATTATTTTCCTGAGAAAAATTGCTGTACTGGTAGTGTATATCTACTTGTCTTGACAATCCTGATTGATTTTTTTTTCTTCCTACATTTAAATAGGAGTCAGGTAGAGTCATTCAGACTGCAGGGAATTTCTGCCCACTCTAGTACTTTATTTTATGTATCTAACAGTTAAAACATTGTCTTAATTTGCCGTGTTGGATTTCTCTGTATTTTTGAGCATCTCCTAAGCAAAGACCAAACTGTGCTTGTGTTGTGATACGACCTCACATCCTGATACAGAGAGCCTGAAACATGAGCAGTTGTCAGTCCTGGGGAATCAACATATGTGTTTTTATTTTTCGCAAAATAGACGAGTATTTGGAGGTGGATGTTGTAGCTGTGGTGTTGATCTGTAAAGAGGTCAGAGGGGTGAGGTAGCAGAGAAGCTGCAATATGAAAGCAGGTGAATCTGCAGCACTTGTTTGTTCAATACAGGTGAGCAATGTCTTCGTTCATACAATGCCCATGGTGGTGGCCACATTCTTTTGTCTGTGTAGCTGTACAGACCCTGCTAAGCTACCCAGCTCTACCTGTGGACAGAGTGTGCCTTTTTGAATACCTTTCCTTATGACCGATGTAATTATAAACTAGGGTTTTTTGACTGATACTAGGATCTATGTCATACAAAAGATAAATTTGTCAGGGCACAGCAATTTTCTGTGATTTCTGTGTGACATAAAAACATTCCTACAACTTCACTTGGAGCAGTTCACCTTTCTGTCTTTTTGAAGTGGGATCCTTTTGAGCTAACTTGGATATGTGAATTATAATTTGCTCACCACAGAGATGTAAATATTTGGCAGGATGTTGTCAGTAGTGGTCTATGAATGTCCTCCTTAGGTCTAAGGAAGAACACCCACACCCTTCCACCACCCCCCAAAACAACATAAGTTTAACTCTCTCCTCACAGGAGTTTTCAGGACAATACTATTTCTGGTTTCAATTTCCTTAAAAAAAAGTCTTCTCTCCCTTCCCTGTACCCCAACACTTTCATATGGTGGGAACCCCATAAATATTAGAGTATTGGGTCAAAACCAACCTATAATAAATTTTCTCAGAAAATGACAATTATGAATATGAATTGGTGGAACTATAAATTTACCTTTTTAACCTGCTTAGATCCTTAATACAAAAGAACCCAAGGAATTCTTATGCCTTGACTGGATCAAGGACATAAAAAGCAATAAACTTTACATCTGCTGCCATATAGAGACTCATGCAGTACTAGCAACATTGTAATGAATAGATTTACAGGGTATTGGGTGTAAAGAAGCCAAAATTATTTTATGACAAGTATGGAACATTTAAAGGGTGGAATTTTAAAGGCATAACTGAAATTTGCATATCAGGACAAAAAGGTTCCTCAGTAACAGGAATAAGACAGAGTCCTGCCAGCTTCAGAAGGCTAGAGCTAATATGAGGCATGACTCAGAATTACTGGTCTTTGAAAATTTGCTTCCTGTTTACATTTTCAACAGGCCTTAACTGAGCGGTAGGGATTATGCTAACTTCTTGCTGAAAGATGCCTTGTGTGAGAAAACCAGTTGATAGCCCCTGATTCTAATAGTTATTTATATTATTGTATTGTTTCATAGCATTACTTAAATTATGTATTATATGTTATTTATAATTTTATTTGGATTTCATGGCTACATATGGATACATAACAGTCCATGCAATTTGTGACTATAGGAAATAGTAATCATTACTTCAAAGACGACTATTAAATACAGTTTGATTTCAAGATAAACACATTGCAAGAAATATGTTCAGATGCTTTAGATGGACATACATTTAAATAGAAGGGCAGATTTTCCATTAGGATACACCCTTTGTCTTTTTTACATCTTTGCTCTGAGGAGAGGCTACCTCTGAGTACTAGAAACTTAAAAGCAATTTGTTTGAACTTTGATTCAGTTCTCAAGAGTGTCCGCAAATACCTGCATGCCTGGAAAACTAGATTAAAAGGGATCAATACACAAATAATTTCTTTCTGCAAATTTAGGCTTTTTTGTTAAAATGTTCTTCTGGGACAATAAGGACTGACTGAAAATTTGGTCTGTATTATGTAAAGCATATCACCTTCAGACAGCACAAGTTGTTTGTTAAAGCATCCAAGCCCCTCTTCTAACTAAATTGCTAACATGGTTGTGAGGTCTTGCTTGTTTTCTGGATTTTTTGATTGTTCAGTGGCCTAAGGGAGATGAAGTTACGGTATTTCAGTGTGCTGTCGTATATGCATGTCCATGAAGGGGCATCGTGGCAGCTACTGCAATTTAAGGTGGCTTAAAGACACTTCTCTGTAACCACAGGTACTCATTAGCAGAATTTCATTAACTGATAACATCAAATTTGTATGTACACTAGCTTTGCAAGCACACCAGAAATCTCAAATGTCTCCGTTGTATCCCCTAGTCATTCTGCCGTAACTCACACAGATGTTAAAACAATGCATTCCCAGAGAAGCCATCTGTCTGATGCATAGCCAGACTGAGACAGTCTTTAAAGAAGATGCTTTGGCAAAGCATCCACCGTGAACAGAAGCCTAATGTGTCCTTCAAGGTGTCCAAGTTATAACACCTAGAGATCCATTTACCTAAAATTCTTAAAAGCTTTTGAACATCTTGATGTAAGTGACTTTTAAAAGGCATGTAGCAACACAAGAAAACCAAGATGCACGTTAGTCTGATTTCCACAATGACTTGTTTCATGTAGTGGCTAGTTTGGGCTTTAGCAAAGGGATTTGCTGCATGCCAGCCCAGTTTTCCTGCTCTGGAAGCCTCAGATGGTGTTTTCTTAATTTGTTAATATAAAAGCATTCATGAAGAACTTTCTCTCATAAGCCATTTGCATCAGACTCTTTTCAGAACTGTCCAGGTTCTTGCTTTGGCAAGTCTTTAAACTCTCTGTAACTTAGTGTATTTTAAAACCCTTGTAAACATAAACAAATGCAGGTAATTTTCATTAAGAAGATGGTAGTTTGATTTTCATGTTTCCTATTGTGGTGGTTTGGGCCACTACACCTATCCAGAAATAATATATGTTTGGAAAAAACATGCTGCCACTGCTGAGAATGCAGTTTGAAACATAGAGAATATGCAGAATTAACAACTCTGAGAAAGCATTTACTTAATGGCCCTCCAAATTCACCACAAACCTTTATGTTACCTGCTTATTTATTTCTCAGCACTTGAAGATTTCTTTGTCTGTGCATTCCTGACCCATTTCCAGATACCTGATGGCACCAGTTTCTAGCTTCTGCTTGCCCTTTGATAGACTTACTAAAAAATTCATTTTTAATTCATTTATAAAACAATAAAGGTAGTGTTTACCTAGAATATAGGATAGTGGTGATACAGAAGAGGATGCAGATGGCAGCAAGGAGAACTGCCTATAATGGGTGCGCTTGCCAGAGTGTCTTGCCATTTTCGGTAATGCTGCATGCCCCTTTGCATTTTAACCTGAATTAAAGTGCAAAAAAATCCAGTGATTGCAACACTGATCTATAATATTGACACATAAAACACATAGCATTTTTCTTGCTGATGATCTCATTACATTTGCTGCTTCTTTTATAAACCCCCAGTCTTAGCAGAAGATGCATTTCTTTCCTGGGATGAAGAGGACCTGCTATACTAGGATCAAAGTGGGAGTTACACTGAACCTTTCTAGAAATCAGATCATTACCAAAGTGTGGATTTATGTACTAACTTTTGAATGTGTTTGTCTAATAGACTGGGACAAGAGCATGTGTGATGACAGTGTGAGAATCAAAGGATCCTTGGTGCCCTGCCGTTTATTTAATCCTTTGGAGACAACATCAGTGCTCTCGGTACTCCTCCTTGTTAAATATTAGCCCAGCCTGCCATGCTAGTTCACAGACTCAGTTAAACCTGTTTCTAGACATATAGCCTTAGAAGCAAATTTACTGATATGAATGACTCCCTGTGGCATCAGATTACTTTTTCTACTGTGCTCGTAGGTAGGATGGGCTAGTTTAGATAATTTTCTTCATAATCTGGAGGCTGAAAGCTGCAGAGGCAGGGAGAATCTCCTCTGAGAGCTGACAACGTGAAAGTACTAAGGGAGATTTCGAGGCCCAATGTTACCAACGCTAGGGAGATGTCCCTAGATACTTCATTCATTGAGGGTCACTAGTGGTCTTGCAAACTCAGTCACCAAAGGCCTGAAAATCCCTATAATAGTCCTTTAATAAAATAAGCATTCAAAAAAGTACAATACAGTACAATACAATGCAATACCATACAATTGTCTTGGTTTGAAAGATAGGTGTCTGCTAGGGGAAATGGGGAAACTGGAGCCTCCCTTGGAATGGGGAATGTAAACCCCCACCCTTCAAATTATTATAATTTTGAAATTAAAGGGCTTTCAGGTAAAGATATGGGAATGGAGATAACAGCTCTTTACTAGGAATAGTAGAAAACAAAACAAACGAAAGAAAACACTGACAG
>WAAE01021235.1:0-50200 GCA_013400495.1 Nicator chloris
CTGCTGCTGCTGCTGCTGAGTCACTGGAGCTCGCAGCCGTTCATCCGCTGCCTCCGCGAGCCAAGCAGAGGAGCTGCCACACGCCCCGTTGAACGAAAGAAACAAAGATAAAAAGAAATACCTCTGAAAGTAATAACCGACTAAATCAATTCAGAAATGAATAAAATTGTTGGCTTGTTTCTTCCTTCTTGCTTGGGTGAAATGAAGCATTTCCCAGGGAAGAATTCCATCTCCTGATGGTTGTGTGAGGGTGGACGGGAGCAGAGTGTTTAATTTTCAAGTAGAAAAGATAAATCGTGTCAGTAATGCCATCTCTTTTCATCCTCTGTTGAGACAGTTGCAGGATGCTAAAAGACGGAGTCTGCAATGTGGAACTTGGTCCTATGTTTCTTTTTCTTCCAGGGAGTGAGGAGGGGAAGTGTCCCAGAATCATGGAGGTATGGCATGGTTTGACTTGGAAGGGACCTGAAAAATCAGATCGTTGCAAACCCCCGCAGTGGCTAGGGACCCCTTGCACTAGACCAGCTTGTCTAGAGCTCCATCTAGCCTGGTCTTGAACACTGTCAGGGATGAGGCATCCACACTTTCTCTGAGCAACCTTTTCCAGGAGAGAATTTTTTCTGAATCCCTCATCTTAACCTACTCTCTTTCAGTTTGGATCCATTCTCCCTTGTCCTGTCCCTGCCTGCTGTTGTATAAAGTCCTTGTCCAGCTTTCTTGTAGGTTGCCTTCAGGTACTGGAAGGTCACAGTTCGGTCAAGCCTAAGCCTGAGTCTCTTTTCCAGGCTGAAGAAGCCCAGGTATCTCAGGCTTTCCTTGCAGGAGAGGTGCTTCAGCCCTTGCATCATCTTGGTGTCCCTCCTTCACACCTGCTCCAGCCCATCTGTCTCCTTGCCATGCATACTGGGAAGCCCAGCAGAGCTGAATGAAGCACTGCAGGTGGAATGTCAGCAGTGTGGAGGGGCAGAACCACTGTCCTTCACCTTCTGGCTGTGCTGATTCTGATGCAACCCATGATATGGTTTGCAAATATCAGACATCTCCTGGGGAATCCTTTTGGAGTTTTGTGCCCCAGTCCCCAGCACACTCTCAGGCATATGCCTGTGGCAGCAGAGCATCCAGTTCCCCCAGGAAGGCCTTACTTGCAATGCAAGGTGAGAATACACAAAGTTTATCTTAAACTTCCAGTGGTTTTTAGGGAACATTGAAACAGGTGGAATAGACAATATTTTTTATGACAGTCTTGTATCCTGTGGGCTGATGTATTTTTGTGACTTTACTGATGTTGCATTGCTACAGCCACATTGATTTCCATGGAATTCTTTCTTAGTTGTATTCCTGTAATTGGGCCAAGGAGGATCAAATGTTCCTTTGAAACCATCTTTTCATTCAGCTGTAGATTTTCATGCTCTTCTGCATCTGTGTTGTAGACTAACCGTACAGATGTACAATCAAGAACTGCTGAAGGTATAATGTCCCTCTCGACCGTTTTCAGATTTTCATTTCCACAGATTCAGTCTTATTTACTGCTAAGACTTGCAATTCCCATTTGTTTCGGTGGGAATTTGGAATTTCTGGCCTGGCAAAGTTCCATTCCCTGAAGGCTGTGTTAAGCAGATATAAACATGTGCAGAAATTGCTGTGTGACTCTAATGTCCATCTTCTGTCTACAGTATAATTTTGCTTTCATGGTCTTGATAAGATTATGAAATCAGAAGTTGCAAAGAGCATTAAATAGTTCTGCTTTGGTTCCTTGCATCATCATCATATTTGAAGAACTTTGCAGGCGCATCATCTCTCTTGCTGGTAGATGTGGTGGCCCCAGCCACAGAGGAGCTCACCCTCCCTTGGAGGGTTGACAGCGTGTAAGCTGTTTCTAAGCTTCAAGCTCTCCCTCAGAGAGTCTCTCTAACAGACTTCCCTGTTGCTCGTGGCGAGCAAGATCCATCACAATCCCGTGAGAGTTTGCAGGTATGCTGATCCTTTGTTCATGATTGGTCATTACCCTACTTCCTGGTTTTTGCCTTCCCCTGACTGGACAATTTTGGATCCTTTCCCCAACTGGTTGTTTCCCCAATCCTTTCCCTCATTGGTCAAAGTTGTTAACTCCGCCCACTCCAAACCCTATAAAACCCCGTGTTTCTGAGACCTCAGGGTCTTTTCAGTTGCCAGTTCCTGTTCCAATAAAGAAGCCGCTGATACTGGAAGATCACCCCCTGCTCCTTCTATCCTGCGTTGCCTGAGAAGAGCTTGGCTGCTCGGCTGCTCCTGCAGCCCTCACAACTGAGCTGTATCACTGTGGTGTGCCTGTGCACTGGACACTGTGAGTGTCTTTTAAAAGACGCTTCACCCGGAAGGTCGTGGCACCCAGAAGAGCCTGCAGTTTGTGACCAGTGGCACCCGAACACAGACCTGACAGCCTGTCTCCCCTGGTGAAGTGTCTCCCGGTGACTTCGGCCCTTGGACTGAAGAAACACTCTCGGGTGTCCACTTCCCCGTAGGAGAACTACTTGTGTTTTAGCAAGTATTATCCTCAGGGCACTGACCAGCACCTGTCATTGCTATCAATCGACAGCCGGCCGGTTCAGGTGACCACTCCCCAACAGTTTTCTGTTGGCCATCACCATTGGGTGAAGGGAAACTGTAAGTTAGAGAAGTCTTGAATTTTTGGCCTTCTGCTTTTGTTCTTCCTTTTACTGTTGGGGTGGGAAAGGAAAACCAAGATGGGGAACAAGTTGAGCCACCTATCACTCACCCCCTTGGAGCAGGAATTTTATACCCAAGTTAAAGAAATCCTTGTGGGGGCAAAGTTTAAATTCAGTCGAGACCTTTTAAAAAGATTCATTCATTGGAGTTTTAAGTTTTTCCCTGGCATTGAGCTAAGTTCAATTCATTCTGATGCTTTTTGGGATCGCGTTGGGGGGCAATTAAATGTTGTTCAGTTAGGACGGGACCTTTCAGTTGCCAAGTTTTTTCCTTTATTTCAGTTCATAATAAAAGCTTTAAATGAGAGAATCAGTTTGGGGAAAAAACAGTGGGAATGTTCGGGAAATGTTGGGAAACCAGAGTTAAAAACCCCTTCCCCTCTTCCCTCACCCCGTGTCCCTAATCCCTCTTCTCGGTCTGAGGGTGGGTCATCGGACATTTCCCGCAACCTCACGCCAGGTTGCTGCCATCTCCCGGACTTCTCCCAACCCTCTTTCTCCCCTTACCAGGGTGGCAAGGGCCCTGTCACTCTGGATCTTTCCCTAAACCTCCTTCCTATGCCTACATACCCCAGTTTACCCCTTGCACAAGTTTCTGGTTTGAAAAGTTCTATTCCCCCAGATGACACTGGCAATGTGGCCAGCCCCGCCATCTTGTCCTCCCCCTGTCTCCAGGGGCTAGTGGTAGCCACTCCAAGTTTTCCAGCCCTCATGCCACAAAATGGTCACTTGGCCGCCTCACTACCCCCTTTTTCTGCACAGAGCCTTGTGCACACCCCCTCCATTGCACCCTGCTTTCTTCATACCCCTGCATCATTAGGTGTCACTGCGTTGGGCCTCTTCCCTGTCATCGGGAATACTCCGCGCATTGATGACACCCCCTCTGTTGTGGGTCCCGCCCCCTGTCACACTCCCTTGGCCACGGGCCCTGTCCCTTGTACATACCCCTCCACCACTAGCCTCACCCCTGAAGGTCCACCTACTTCTGGTGCCCCTGACACCAGAACCGGAAGTAGGAGTGATGGCAACTGAAAGGAGGCCATATTGGCCTCCGATGCCAGACAACATCAGGCAGCTCCGGTTTGCTGGAAAAAGCCAGGCTTTTGCTTCAGGCACCCTCTGTCCTTCTCAGAGGGCGAGAGCAGTGAGACCTCATTTTCAAATACTGAATGTGAAGACCACTGGGCTAGCACCAGAGAGGATGCGGCAAAGGAGGGAGACTGGGTGTTGGCAAATAAGATCAGTACCTTCCCAGTTGTGTACAAGCGGAGCAGATGCACAGGAACCCGGGTTTCCTGGAACCCAATACCTTACAAGAATTAAAAGAACTATGCAAAGCTGCAAAAGAACATGGACGTGGCTCACGCTATTTTAAAAATCTCTTTAGAAGCCATCTTCGCCTCACATACTTTAATACCACATGATCTAAAAAACATCATGGGTTGCCTCCTCTCCCCAGCAGAGTACATGCTGTGGGAGAGGCAATGGAAAAAGCAATTGAACACACTTGTCTCAGTTTATGAAAATGACCCAAACAAACCCAATCTTATTTTGGAGCAAATATCTGACAAAGGAAACTTTCAAAAACCCACAGACCAGACTAATATCCCCGAGGCCACAATTTTAGATATTGCAAATGCTGCAAAAACATCTTTACACCTAACTCCTGATGACTCCATCCCCACCCAGAGTTTCACCAGCATCAAACAAGGGGCAGATGAAAGTTTTATTAAGTTTGTTGATCATTTAAAGGTATCTGTAGAGAAGCAGATTGAAAGCAAGGAAGCCTGGGAAGGTATGTTATCAAAACTAGCTCTTTTGAATGCAAACTCTGAGATTAAGTATATTCTGTGATCCCTGCCCCTCGAGCCTGAGCCGACCATTGATCAGATGACCGAAATCTGCATTAAGCACATGTCAATCGAAGATACAGTAGCCCAGGCAGTTGCCAACGGAATTGTGGAAGGAATATCAGGAGGCTTTGCAGTTGTTGTGGCAAAGGAAAACCAAAGGTGTTTTCATTGCGAGGAAATTGGACATTTGTCACCCTGCTTTTTCAGCCTTCTGATGTTTACCGTTGAAAGTTCTTGTTCTCACGCATGTTCTTGTAAACAATATGGATGTTTACATTCTTTCATCGAGGAGGAGTTCTCTTGATGGACACCTGTCTTGACCAATGTGATTGGAGAGGTGTTGACCTTGTTTACCAATCATTTGGTTTGCTTGCTATACTCTATATATGGAGTCAGTGATGTAATAAAGTTAGTCCTCTTGGTTGAACCCGGGTCAGAGTTCATGTGGTGCTTCTAGCGTGGCAAGTGCAACAGACATTTCATTAAAAAGTTGCCCTGAATATATATATGGATTAGAAGACAGAAGAAGAGACCATCAATGCCTGAAATCCAATCCTAACGCCCTGTGTAAGTTGGGAAACGGCCAGCAAAACGCGGGACCGGCCCCGCACGAAGACAACAAATGTACAGCCGTCTCGCCCCATCATTCACAGCCCTCTTCCACAGAGGAAACAGCAAGACCAGTTTCCCCATGGCCCCAGGACCCCTCCCCACAAGATTATACCTTCTTTCAAAGAAACTACATTTACCCTGAGGTTCAGGTGGGAACCCACCACAAATTGGTGAATAGCCTCTCCATCCAGTTTGAAGAAGACGGCATCTACAGCATCCCAACCGGAAAATATGCACCCACAAATGGACCTTGGGACTTCTTAATCATAGGGAACCCCATTTATAAACCCTCTGAAATTTTTGTTTTCCCAGAATTCATTACCCCTGAATCTGGTGATGAAATTTTTAATTCTGTTTTGTGTGCTCAACCACCCTATTTTCTTCATTATGGCATCCCAATCACGCAAGCATTTTTAATATCAGGAGGCTTGCCACAAGAAGTGCCCTCAAACCCTCAGGTTATGTGGGTTCAAATAATGGGAGACCACAAACCTATCTACAAATGTGAATCACTTTCAAAAGGAGAATGGATAAGACGGCTTGGCATGCTTGACATCGGAGATGATGTAACTGTCATCACCCACTCTGAATGGCCAGGGCAATGGGAACTTGAACTGGTAGCTGGAATGATATCAGGCATTGTAGGGGTGACAACATCGTGGTGCTCCAAAAGAAACAGCCTAATTGGAGGTCCAGAAGGGAAAGTCACCACAGTGAGGCCATTTGTTGTTAGAGTGCCACTCACCTTGTGGGGCTGGGATGTCCGACTCAATGGGGAGCCTCCCTCCAAATTAGTAGCAGGGATTTCTAGTTGGGGCCACTGAGCAGCGTGCCATTGACACCATTAGACTCACCTGGAAACAACACCGTCCAGTTTGGGTTGACCAGTGGCCCCTGGCTGAAGAAAAGCTGCGTGCTTTAGAAATCCTTGTTGCTGAACAGTTAGAAAAAGGACACATAGTACCATCCAATAGTCCATGGAACACCCCAGTTTTTGTAACTAAGAAGCCAGGAAAGAACAAGTGGAGGCTCCTCCAGGACCTAAGGAAAGTTAATTATATCATTGAAGAATTCAGGTCTCTGCAGCCAGGAATGCCTAGTCCAACAATGCTTCCCAGGTATTGGCCTTCAGCCATCAT
This sequence comes from Nicator chloris, assembly GCA_013400495.1. Lineage (NCBI taxonomy): Eukaryota > Metazoa > Chordata > Aves > Passeriformes > Pycnonotidae > Nicator > Nicator chloris. Next base: position 6,310 of record WAAE01021235.1, read on the forward strand.
AGATATTAAGGACTGCTTCTTTAATATTCCTTTGCATCCTTACGATGCTCCTTGCTTTGCGTTTTCTCTACCAGTGCTGAAGTGCCAAGCCCCATTGCAACACTACCACTGGCTGGTCCTGCCTCAAGGCACAAAAAACTCTCCGACCATATGCCAGTGGTACGTTGCACAAGTCTTATCACCTGTTCAACAAAAACTTCCAGACTGATATATATTGCGTTATATGGATGACATCCTTCTATGCGCCAAAGATCAGGCTGCACTTCAATTAGTCCTAAAGGAGACTTTTGAAACCATCAACAGTTTTGGCTTCAAAATTCAGGAAGACAAAATCCAGCTCTTCTGTCAATGGAATTACCTAGGCCTCTGTCTGTGTGAGCAAACCGTGGTACCCCAACAAGTCATCATAAAGGATGACCCAAAGACATTGCACAGTCTTCAACAACTATGTGGCTCCATCAATTGGGTGTGCCCCTTGTTGGGGATAACAACAGAAGACCTTGCTCCACTATTTAACCTTCTTTGTGGAAACAGCGACCTGACTTCACCACAAGTTATCACGCCAGAAGCTCGAGAGTCCCTTGACAAAGTTCTAGTAGCATTATCTTCCCGACAATCTCATCGGTTTGACCCAAGTCTTCCCTTCTTGCTAGCCATTTTGTGTAAGACACATCATTTATACGCTCTTCTGTTTCAATGGGATTCTAAGTTGAGACCCTCTACTGACTTTAGAATGCATTTTTTTACCAAACCAACAAACAAAAACAATAACAACCCTACAGGAGATAATGGCCACACTCATCCGTCGAGGCAGGGCTCGCCTCCGCTCTCTTGCCGGATGTGACTTTGCATGTATTTACATGCCATTGGCAACTACTGAGGAATTAGAGCATTTTCTCCAAAATAATGAGAGCCTTCAATTTGTTCTTGATAGCTTTCCAGGAAAAATTTCAATTCACTTACCAGGCCACAAATTGTTTAGATCTACATTTAATTTGATCCCTAAATTTATGCTCAGCAAAACTACTCTTAAGGCCGTGACTGTTTTTACTGATGGATCTGGATCCTCCTATAAGTCAGTTATGACTTGGAAGGATCCACGGACACAGAGGTGGGAATCTGATGTCCAAGTAGTAGAAGGCTCACCACAAATTGCAGAATTAGCAGCCATTGTCAGGGCTTTCGAGAAATTTCAACAACCTTTCAATTTAGTCATAGATTCGGCATATGTAGCTGGAATAGCTATGAGACCAGAACATTCCATTTTAAAAGGTCTCTAACCCTAATTTATTTTGCTTGTTTTCTAAGCTTGTTAAACTGATTTCCCACAGAAAGCAACCTTTTCATGTATTACACGTAAGGTCACATATGGAACTCCCCAGAGCAATCGCTGAAGGTAACAAGAGAGCAGACGTTTTAGCCATGTCTGTGGAAGTCCCGTCTTTACCAACGGTGTTTGAGCAGGCCAAACTCTCACACCAATTCTACCACTAGAATGCTTCTGCCCTTGTGAGGATGTTCCATCTGTCACGAGAGCAGGCAAAAGCAATTGTTGGTTTGTGTGCAAATTGTCAGTCTTTCCAAGTTCCTTACTTTTCAGCAGGAGTCAACCCGCGTGGTTTGCAAAGTTGCCAACTTTGGCAAACTGACGTAACCCACATCCCTTCCTTTGGTAGACAAAAATATGTCCACGCCTCAGTTGATACATTTTCAGGGGCAGTTTTCGCTTCTACTCACGCAGGTGAAAACATCCAATTCACTAAATGTCACTTTCTTCTAGCCTTTTCCACCCTGGGGGTCCCTCAACAAATAAAAACTGACAATGGGCCTGCCTACAACTCTAAACATCTCCATACTTTCTTCTAACAATGGTGTGTGAAGCACACTACTGGCATACCTCATTCACCCACAGGGCAATCAATTATCGAAAAGACCCAGCTAACAATCAAGGGCGTCCTTCACCAGCAGCGGTGAGGTACAGAGACACTACCTCTGGTTGAGAGGCTCTGTAAAGCTTGTTATGTAATAAATTTTCTAAATTGCTCCAGTTCCGAGCTGAACCCCCCTGTCATCAGGCACTTCTCAAATTTGGCCAGAGCAAAGCTCAACAAGAAGTCGCCTGTGCTGGTCAAAGACTGAGAGACCCAGCAGGTCAAGGGGCCTTTCCAATTGATTACCTGGGGTAGAGGATATGTGTGTGTTTCTACCCCCTCTGGCCCACAATGGATCCCTGGGAAGAATGTCAAACCATACCTACATTCCTCTGAGACTGCACCTACTGACAGTGATGTCCGTGATTTATCCAACACAGATACAGAACCACTGAAAAACCAAAAGAGCTCTGTGTGGGGAAGGAGACGTCGGAAGAAGTCGCCTCTTCCTTCAGCCCCATTGCCCTGTCACCAGGGCTCAAGCCAAACAACAGTAAGCCATGCAGGATGCCAAGACATAAAACCAGACAAAACACTTTGTTATCCGTTCTATATATGTCCCCTCTCATGATTTCTTCAAGTTAATTATCGTTCAATTCCCAATCCCATTTACCCCAAACCCCACTCTCCTGTGAAACTCCACTCTCCCATCTCCCCTTCCCCAATTCCCTCCCTGGTTAGTGTTTTAGTTAAATAAAGAAGGGGGAGGACGGGTCAAGGAAGGGTGGGAAGAGAAAAAAGTAAGAAAGAGGAAACATGGAAGTCGAACTAAACGTTTCTTCCCTTTTTGTAAACAAGGTTCTCACCCTTGGACAATCACCATGAAGTACATCACAATGGCCCTGAGTTTGTGCATGCTCCTGGAATGCGTTGGCGTAGATGCATGGCTGGTGGCGCAACCCAAAGAAAACATCTGGGTGACCCTAGCAAAGCCCTTGCAACAAGAAAACATCTGTTTGTCCATGGGCAGCATGGATAATCCCCTAGCCACGTGCCTTGTTGGGATCCCATGGAAGCCTAACGACTACCCTTTTGCAGACAAGAACTCGAAACCTGTAGACTCGTGGGATGAGTGGACGAAGATCCTGCCACATGCACCAGAAGAGCCTCAAGAATTGGAGTTATTGGGGTCTTCACAAGCCACTTATTGTGTTTGGCTTTCATACAAGCGGATCACTTATACTCCGTAAATACCTATTTATGCAAAAGATGTCTCCCCCATCAGGAAAATTTATCTGGCCCACAGTTGGTGCAATTACACTGCAATGACACCGTCCAAGTCCTCTAAAAATCCCCGAGTTCTGCCGAGAGGAGTGTTCTTGATTTGTGGGGTCGAGTCTGAGCCAGGATCCCATCCTGTCTTCAAGGTGGTCCATGCACTCTCTGTAAGCTTGCTGTCCTCACTCCAAACACAATATTAATTGATGATTGGCATCAGCAGAAAGGCCAATTGGCTCGCCAAAAGAGAAAATTAGTTGGATGAAAATTGTAACAATGAAATTTCTGATTGGCCACATAGAAAGAGGGTCCTCATGTCCATCTTTTTGCCCTGGGTACCAAAGGCCCTCGGGGGGATTTCCCACCTGGAGTGTTGGCTCGGCAAGCAAGCCAGCTCAAAATCTAAGGTGCTCAGCAAGCTCCTTGAAGATGAGGAGACAGTTAGGCATGCCAACTTGCAGAGCCGCACTGCTATTGACTTTCTCCTACTAGCTCATGGACACAGCTGTCAAGAATTCGATGTAATTTGTTGTTTTAACTTGTCCTCCCACTGACAAAGTATCTACACACGCATCCAAAAGCTGCAACAAGAGGTCCACAAACTCAAGATTGAAAAAGAAGCCAGAATGGTTTGAGAATCTGTTCCAGCACTGGGGACTTAAGGGATGGCTGGCTTCAGTTTTAAATAGTTTGGTTTGGGTTCTTATTATTGTTTTCATAGTTTTACTGACCGTGTGTCCTAGGTTGACTTTATGATGCTTGTATCCCCAATTGTCTGCTCTGTTTGTGTTCGCTATTATATCCTGTACCTTTAAGGCTGGTTTTAAGAGTGAAGAAGAAGTGTGCAGTTTGTTTGGAGAAACTGCTCTGGCTCCCACCCATTCTTCTGTCTGCTGGGGGGCTGTGCTGTCTACAGACAGACAGACAGACAGACAGACAGACAGAGCTCTCCTTTTTATTTTTCCTTTTTTCTTTTTCCTTTTAATTGGTTTTTGGCTAGCTGAAGCAGAGAAGCTCGCTGGACAGGGTTTTTTTTTCCTTTTTTTTGGTACTGTTTAAACCTGTCCTGGACTGAAAAGGACCAGAGAGATGCCGGGAGCTCACACCTGCAGCCCAGCGGGGCCTGGACGCTGACATTTTGCAGCACCGGAGAGACTGAGAGGGAGCCGGGCTACACCCACAGCAAGGACACTGTCAGTTTTGCCATCCCTCTTTGGAGTGGCAAGAGGTTTTATTGTTTCATATTATTCAATTATTTGTGTTTGTGGACTTTTGTTTGTTAAATAGTTTTTTCCACTCTTTCTCAGAGGAAGTTTATTCCCGGACCAGCTGAGGGGGGAGGGGCTGTTTAGGTTTGCTTCCCAGAGGAACTTCATTTGGAGATTTCCTCCCAAATTTGCCCTAAACCAAGACACCATGTTTTGTGTGTTCAAGTGTTTCAAAAATGTTTTTAGAGAAGTGTTTTATTTAAATAAAGAAGGGGGAGTTGTGGTGGCCCCTGCGCCAGCCACAGAGGAGCTCACCCTCCCTTGGAGGGTTGACAGCGTGTAAGCTGTTTCTAAGCTTCAAGCTCTCCCTCAGAGAGTCTCTCTAACAGACTTCCCTGTTGCTCGTGGCGAGCAAGATCCATCACAATCCCGTGAGAGTTTGCAGGTATGCTGATCCTTTGTTCATGATTGGTCATTACCCTACTTCCTGGTTTTTGCCTTCCCCTGACTGGACAATTTTGGATCCTTTCCCCAACTGGTTGTTTCCCCAATCCTTTCCCTCATTGGTCAAAGTTGTTAACTCCGCCCACTCCAAACCCTATAAAACCCCGTGTTTCTGAGACCTCAGGGTCTTTTCAGTTGCCAGTTCCTGTTCCAATAAAGAAGCCGCTGATACTGGAAGATCACCTCCTGCTCCTTCTATCCTGCATTGCCTGAGAAGAGCTTGGCTGCTCGGCTGCTCCTGCAGCCCTCACAACTGAGCTGTATCACTGTGGTGTGCCTGTGCACTGGACACTGTGAGTGTCTTTTAAAAGACGCTTCACCCGGAAGGTCGTGGCCCCCAGAAGAGCCTGCAGTTTGTGACAGGTAGAAAGGCTTTTCTATTATAGTTACAGCATGGGTTGGTTTTTTTTTAAAAGCCAACAGCTGTTGCCAACAGCAAACGGTTTGAAATTTTACATCCCTTTGTCCTCCAACTTTTTTCCCCTTTCTCTGCTCATTAATTTCCACCTCTATTCCTGAGTATCTGGCATGTATTACAGTACTTCTAACAGGAATTCACTTCACCTGATTCTAAGGTTTAGGTGGTTCTTTTTTTCTAGTACAGAAATACATGAATTCCTTTGAAATACAGGAGAAATCAGAAATTCTTTTGAAATACAGTAGAAAGAAGGTCCTTAGTCAGGCTGACTAAGCCTAGCAATACACAGCTGCAGCAGAGAACACAAGCACCATAAAGGAAGATTTCTGGGAACGTTGTCCTAGGAAGAGCAGAAAAGCTCTTGCTTTTCTTGGATTGTGTGCTCAGTCCAAGCCTCATGGATCTCCAGACACACGGGTCATGTGAACATCTGGTTATGTACAGGCAGCAAGGTGCTGTATGTATCTTTCCCTGCTTCTGTGTTGGACCAGGTTCCCATTGGTTAATATACGATCAGCCATGTTTCTCACCCTTTGGATCAATATCAAATATTTAATATTAACATTCAATATATCTTCTGAACGTCTGCAAAGACATTTAGTACAGCTGTTGTGTAGAGCGACATCTTCTCCGCACTGTGTCTCCCACAGAAGTAATATTTTACAGAGAAAATATTACTCAAAAACTCCCCATTTTCAATTGCAAGTCATCTTCATTTCCAATTCACACCGGTCCCCAGGATGGGCTTATGATCCAGCAGCTGTTCTTTAAGGCACTACTGCTGCATGTGCAGCTTTCCTTCCTGTGGCCCTGGGTGAGGAGGGAAGTGAAGGGTGCATGAACTGCCTGAACTGTTGCCCTCCAACAATCTTTTATAGAGAGGGCAAGCATAAAAACAAGTGAAAAAATGTGCTTTTCCACCAAGCGTTCCTTATGAACAGGCAGAGCCAACAGCGTGCAGTGACAAGCAACTTGTAAATATTCTGCTCCACCAATCATCTGCAATTGGACCTGCAATACTGGGAAAGACATTAAGAGGTATTGCTGTAATCCCTCTGCCTGTGACTGCAAACAGATCGTGTCTTTCCCTATCCCAATGGCAGGAACAAACTGCCTCAAGGTACCAAAGGAAAATTACCTGAAACATTTAGCTACAGCTCTGGATGGTGTTCTGAGGAGAAAGATGGATGATATATTAACATAATGGGAACATGACATCTACACACACCCCTCAAAAACCGGAACTGGAGCACCAATCCAGCTTGGCAATTTCAGGTTTTTCTTCTAAATCTTTCCTCACTCCCATGATGGGGCACAAAATATTTTTTTGTGATATACCATAACATTGTTATGGCTTTCATTGTTATATGCAAAAAGGTAGAACAGATGTTTGAAAACAAAACCTCTCAAAAATTTTCACTGATTAGGATTTTATGAAATACTAAAAATGTAAAAGCACTATTGAAGTATCTTCTAATGTTGAGGATCTTCCCCAGCAGAGAACAGTTACGTACAGACAGTGCAATATGTTCTCCATCCACACCCACTCCCCAAAACAGCTTTTACTCCACAAGAGACAGGAACTCTGCTTCTAATAAAGTTTTCATGAGCTATGGTAAATGTAATTTAAGCAAACTTTTATTTGCTGTGGTAAGGAACTTTCTGTAAGCAAAATTATACAAAAGGAACTTCAGCAAATTTGCACCTGTACTTAATAGGCTAAATCAATGTAATTTTTTTATCACACATGACCACGAATTGGAAAAAAAATTGCATTACTTAATTTTAAGCAAAATTTTAATTTTAGTTCATATGTTTGTTTGTATTAAAAGTAGCTATTTCAAAATCAAATACACATAAAATTCAGCATGTAAATAAGTAGAAGTTATCATTGGTCAAGATCTGTTGCTGAAAGACCAGGGCTCTGAATGACATTTCAACAACCTTTTGGGGCAACTGATAAAACTAGAACACACAAAACCAGAGAAGCAATAGCATCTCCCGGTGCACAGGATGAGGAATGAAATTGTGCCCCACTTCAGTGCATTGTAAAAGACCACCTGCAAACTGCTGCAGATTGGAATCCTGAGTCCAATACTGACCACAGTGGGAGGACCTGGGACGAGCAGCTCTTCCCACACTGGAGTTTGCCTTTTCTAGTTGAAGATGTGCAGGCAGTTCAACACTTGTTTTCAGAAACTTACTGAGCACATTCCCATGTCCACATTCCCATCTCACTGCTGTTGGACTGGCAGGGAGTTATACATTGGCGACTCCTTGCACAAGGTGGTTGCCCTGCATGCCATGAGTCACGGCACTCGGTGCTTCCTTAGTCTGAAGCTGAATCTTGGCTTCAAGTAGGAAAAGGAAACCCAAGTAACTTGACTGTGGTGAGAATGAGTGAAAGTTTGGTTAATCAGAAAATCATATTATTTTTGTTGAAGACATTCTCATATTAGAGATGAAATTTGGTTGTGCCTTTCTTGTAGTTATAAAGAAAAGGTGACAGGAAACATTGTTCTGCCTAAGTGTTTCTTGCCAGTGAAATCTGTTTAAAAAGCTCACATACATTTTGTTATAGGTACGTGTTATGTTATTGGCTTTTCGCAAGTATTGAGATGAACGTTATATGTGTAGTGTCAGAATGACTCTGCTGTATAGTTCTTTTTACTTAGACACAGTAGTGGGATAGCTGATATGTACCTATGCTTGTAATTGAACTGTCTGTTTGGTTGGGATAACTTCCAATGAACATGTGAAGAGGACCCTGCTATTGATATGCCAAATTATCAGCACCTGCCGTCTGAAGAAAGCATGGACCACAGCCCAAACTGGAGGGGATAAGGAAACTACAACCAAGGAACACGCATGCTCTAAAAAGGCTGACCCAAGGAGTGGCCATGCAAAAGTGTTCTTGGAAAAAGATGAATATGCATAATACTCTATGCATATGCAACAGGCAGATGTCACAGGAAAAGTATTTAAAGGGTCCCTGAGAGATTTCAGGTGTGCTCTTGGCTCAGTGCCAAGACACCCGGTCGGCCAAGGTACCACGTCGACCGTATTAACCCTGTGCTTGCTTTCTGTCTCTTATTGTCCTTTTATTAAACTTTTTAAATTTTACCAGGAAAGTGAACCTTGTTTTTCACACGTCAAAATCCCAAAAAGTGTCTGTAATTGAGGCCCAGTGAATGAGCGGGAGCAACACTGTGTATAGCAATGATTCCAAACGAAAAAAATCCCAAAACTTTCCTATGGAAGGAAATAATTTCTGGCCCATGCAGGGCACGTGTCACGGTCAAGGGATTTCCGTAAAGGTTTCCTGCGATCCCAGCGGCTGCAGGCTGCCGTGGGTATGAGTGGGGAATGGGGCGTGACCGAGATGAAGGGCGTGGCCCAGGGTGATGGGTGTGGCGTGGGGAGACAGACAGGCCCCGGAGGTGGAGGGGCGGTGATTCCGGTGCGGGGCGGCAGCGGCCCCGGGGACGGGACGGGGATGAATGACGCGGAGGGGCTGCGGCAGCGGCGGCCGCTCCGCCCGCAGGTCATCACCGAGGTCAGCCCGGCGCAGTCCAAGGAGGGCAGGTGGGTGCCCGGGCGGGGCGGCTGCCGTGACACTGCGGCTACAGGGCCGAGGCTGGACCTGGCCCTGGGGGAGCGCTGCCCAGGAGGGCCCTGGGAGGGCACAGGCACCGCCCGCATGGCGCGACCGGGCCGTGGAAGCGGCGGGTCGGGCTCGGAGTGCCCGAGAAGGAGGGGCTGGGGGGCTGCCCCGGGGCTGGGCAGAGGCCGGTGCGGGCGTGCCGAGCGAGGCCGCGGTTTCCCGGCTTGGCTGGTACTGGGCACCCGCGGGTGTCAGCCCGGGGGTACCCCCAGTGCTCCTGCTCCTCCTGGAGGGGGCTGACGGTGGGGAGGGGTTGGGACAGCGCCTAGTCATTTATTCTGCCGACCTGCAGGAACAGCTTATAACAACAAAAAAAATCGGTTTGAGAGATTCTCTTCCCTCTTCTCTTTTGCCAGGCTAGAAATAACAGTTATCCTGTTGTGGCTTGTACAGGTTTATTGTGAATGTGATTAAGTCCTGTGTAATTGTGGTTAGTCTGTTTATGTCTTGGTAATAAAGAGTAATCTGCAGTTTTTCAACTGATCTACACGTGTCTGACCTTATAAACAGTCTGTTTGTGGCTAAAGTAAAAAAAAAAAAATCTATTTACAGTTTTTTGTTTAGGAATTTTATTTAAAAAGTCACTTCACTGTGGCTGAGGCCAACAGCTGTAATAAGGAAGTGATAGTGTTTGCTTTGCCTTTCATTGCATAAGGTAGCTGATGACCTGTAATACTTTGTTCACCATCTATTACATCTCTTCTGATTTGAGTACTTTGCAGATTCTTATCTCTGCCCTTCAGGGTCATCAGAATGAAAGATTGATAGCTTGCACTCAATCCCTGTTTTTGGAGGACAGCATCAGCATCTCTGAGCTTGAGAGACTGCTCCCTCTGCCTTCAGCCTCTTTTGGTGTCCAAATCAGTTGAATTTCTAGGGCTCTATGGCTGACCCAGAGTATTCACAGGGGCTCTTCTGTATGAAAACAGTGGAGGAAATTCCTGGGCCTGGCCTTTTTCTGGCTGGTAACCATGGCAGAAACTCTTGAGGACAGATGCTTTTCTGTCCAGCACAGCAGCTCTTCTGCCAAGGGGATGAGACAGTGTGTCCTCCTGGCTGTGGTGATCCATGGTAGCATCTTGCCAGCCTTGTTGTCTTCAAGAGCTTAATGGTTAATGGTTTAATGGCTTTGCTTTTTAGTTCGTAGTACCAACTAAATTGCTGTAATTATAGCTGGAGTCCTGGTGAGTTGCTTTATTGAGATTAGTGGCTGCAGGCCATGTAGGATTAATTATCAGAGAGACAATTGACAAAGGTTTTCTGTTTCACTGTTGGTGAACTGTTACCTCAGTGATTCTCTCCAGTGACTGGCAGTTGTCACTATTCAATATTGAGTAGTTTGAAAAGGATTCTGAGTAGATGACTTTTTAGTTTATTTCCTTGTAAAGCTTTTGGGTTTTATTTAAATTGTTGTGGTTTCAGCAGTGTCTAAACTAGGTCTTGCAGTTTGCAGGCTTGAAGTGTGAGTTTGCTTGTCACCTTATTCTTCCTGCCTTTTTTCTTTATTGTCAGTTCCTTGCAAGTTTGGTTGAGGATCAGAAATATGACCCTTACTTAAATCATTCTTTTAGGAGCTTTAATTAGGTTGGCTTTGGCAGATGAGTTCCCGTTCTGTTCCTGTTCATTCCCAGCTCCTTCTGTGTGAGCTGTTCTCAGGTGTCTGCTGACAGTAGTTTTAATCTTATATTGTTGATCTTTCATCTCTTGAAGGACAGTGGACAGACCAGGCCAAAGGCTGAAGTATTTTTGTAAACTTGGGGATTGTCTTTTATCTTTACACCCTGCTCTCGATTCCAGATCCAAGGGGACACAGACTGGGAGGTTTTTGCTTCCTCAACACATTTACTGTTAAAGCAGGTAGTGCTTAAATCCTGCCTAAATCCTAGTTCTTGTCCTTGCTGTTCTTGCTGATAATCACAAAGGTTACCTTGATGCTGATTTCAGTACTACAATTGTGTACATGTATTAGTTCCTCAGTTGGGATATTTGTGCTCTTGGCAGTGGTTCATATTTCCTAATGTCTGGATGATTGACTAATGAAGGATAAAACAGTGGGAGTGGTCCAACGATTAGTGCAGAACCACCAGGCACTGTTTGCCTTTATTTAACTGATCCTGCAAGGAGCCTGTCTGGCTGGGCCAGTGAGTGGTTCAGAACAGCTAAAATTATATGTGCTGCTTTTCCAGTTCAAGGCTAGGATTTGTTGAGCTTGGCTCTCTGCTTTTCTCTGTAAATGCCTGATTAATTCCTCTAAAACTTGTAGAGAACAAAATATGTTTTTTTTTCCAGTGGAAGAAATTTTTACTTATTTTGTTGTGTCTTAATGGGTAAAGAGAAAATATTTAATTTCTTTTGTGTTCAGAGGCTTGAGTTTCAAACCAATGCCCACTAAGTTAAGCACCCATTCATTTAGCTTCCTCTGTGTTTGTTGTTTTAGTGGAAATTTTTGTTCAAAACTTGTGCTGGATACAAACCATTGCCAAAACTAAATATCAAGTTAAAAAACCACCCAACCAAACCCCAACCAAAAACCCCTCTGTTTCTCGGGTGGTTTGTTTTGTTTTGGTTTTTCTTTTGTTTGTTTTTATTTTAGACAGCTGTAACTTGTAGCATGAATGAAACCTTCACATAAAAATGTTCACCCTTTTATGCCAGTATCCTGAGACTTTTCTCTTATCCTAATATGTTCAAAATGGACCTTGAAGGTGAGCATGGTGGTTGTGCAAGAGTGTAACTGTTTCCTTTTCTGAAGAAAAGAGGCTGCTACAGATTTTTTTAAGGACTATTGTATCTAAAAACAATGTTAATCCTATTTCTTGTTTGGTTTTGGCAGTACTTACAGCAGCAAGGTGTTCCGTGTTACCTTCCTGACTTTGGCTGTGTCTGTGGCTGTGCCACTGCTTGGAGTGACTGTTCTTCTGGATTGTCCTATAAACCCACAGCCCATAAGGTAAATGGTTGTTTTCTTTTGAAGCAAATGTTCTGGAAGCATAACTTCTCCTGTGTGCTCCGTTGATTTGTTTCAGCAAACAAGAGTTAAATGCGCAAAGTGGTTCTATCTGTATTGAGAATCTGGGGAGTGATTGCAATATTATCCACACCCAGTGTGTTTCTGAGCCATCTTGTGCAGTTAGTCCCTACTGATCACTGAAGGGGCTGCATTACTTTCTTTAATCATTAATCTAGAAAATTATTTTCTGCTACCCAAGCTGTCAATGCAGCTTGTAATTACATGTGCATTCTTGCTTTCTGTGAGACAAGAACTGCATTTTCACTAAAGGCCAAGTGCTCAAGCTACTGCAACACTTTTTGAAATATGCTTTATGTAAAGCATAAGTCACGTGTGCAGGAGTTGGCAAACTAGGGGAAAAAAATGATCAAATATGTTGCTCAAGAATGTTTACATTTTGTGCAAAGGATCATTTGGTCCTCCTGTTTTGTAGTTTGAAGGAGCCTCCCCTCCTGACGGGTGTTTTAGAGCCCAACACCAAGTTACGAAAAGCTAAACGGCTGTGGGAAAACCAGCTGGTTGGACCAGAGTCCATTGTCAATATTGGGGGTAAGCACTGACAAAACCAGCTTTTAAAGAAGGCTCTTTAAATGCTGTTCCATTGGTAAGAGTTTGTTCAGCAGTAGACTTCGTAGATAACAAACTCAGGTAGTTATTTTCAATGTGCAGGTTTTCTAAAAGTAATTGTGTTATGCAGAAAAACCTAGGTTCTCTATACTGTTTCTTTCCTCTTTCATGAGTTCAAAATAAATTTTGTTGTCAGATTAAAAATCCCAGTCTTCCAGGACTGAGAGCATCAGCAATGTAGTCAGGGGCTACTTATGTTCAGAGGAAGTGGTCCCATTTTTCATTTGGCTAGGTCTTAACTGGGAATTAATATTTAGAAGCTACTACCTGTTCTTTTAAAGCTAAATTGTGTGGGGTTCATTTTTGCTTTTATGACAGAAAACAAATCTCAAATTGATAAATAGTGTATTTACATTTTAATGCTGTTGCACAATATCATATCCCGTATTCATAACTCCCTCATAATCTATATTAATAACTCTTAAAGCTTGGATTCTTCTTGCAAGAAATCTAACCAACACAGGTGCCATCCTGTACTTTTCTTTCGTGGCAGGTGGGTTCTTCCCAAATCACAAACCCATGCCACCTCTGAGAATTTTTTTAATGAGTTACCTGTCCTTTTAATGCCATGACATCCTCGTAGTGGGAACCCAGCATTGTGCAGGGGTTGTTTCTTGTGCCTCCTGAAGGAGTGGTAAGGCTAGGAACTACTCTTAACCCTTACTAAAACATCCTTCAATGCAAGAGGTGCTCAGTAGGTGCCATAAAATTTATTTTCCTTCTACTTTATCTTCTAATTTATTAGTAAAATATTTGTAAGAAATTGTATTACCCAGTAAGAAGCTACTGTAAATTCTTTCCTCGGATTACACTTTTTTACCTGTATCTGTTAACAATGTGCTAAAGGGATTACTTGAAGCTATTGATTTTTTATGTTGCCTGGTTTCATCAGTCTTGTTGGAAACTCTTCATGGAAACCTTCCTGCAAGGGATAGCTGACCTATGAATGAAATAATCAACCTGACTGGGAATAAGGTTTCTGTGGATAAATGTTGAAGTCTCCTTATTCCCTACTTCATGTTAGTAGCAGGATGTTTACCAGTATTGTTTTGTGGTCAGCCTAATCACACAAGTTGTTTTTGCAGATGTTCTGTTTACTGGGACAGCTGATGGGAAGATTATCAAAATCGAAGATGGGGAAATACAAACAATAGCCAGAATCGGCCACGGTCCTTGTGGTGAGTGACAGCTCCTGAGCATTGTGTGCTTGAAAATGTCTGGGTCAAGGGCATGTGTTGGTTAAACTGTGTTCAGTCTGGATTGCAGGTGCATATCTTGCTCTACAGAAATTTGTAGCAGAAATATTAATGTATTTGTATCTGTGAAGTATAAGTGAAAATATGTCCATTGAAAGGAAGAATAGAACAGAGGGCCAAAAGAATGGAAATGGGTGGTCTTGATAGCAAAGCACATAGTTTCTAGCAGTAAAATTTAAGAATGCAAGGGGGTTTTGTGTCATGACTACCAAGCCTTCACCATGAATGATGTGCTGGTGGAAAATCCTGCATCTTAGCATCGGGAGGAAGACAAGATTGAAGTGCACACAAATAACGTTCCTTTACCTGTTACTCCATCCAGAAAATGCATCTGTCTTAGGAAAAAAATGAGCAGCAATGTGGTCTAATATTTGTGGAACTGAAGTCACCAAGATTTTGAGCTGAAGGGCCACCTCATAAAAACTGAGGACTTCTAAACAAGTGTGAGTGAATGAACTCAAGCTAATTTGTGACTGGGAAAGTGTCTTTGTTTTAAACAATTACACGGACAGGACACTCCAAAATGAGTTATCTCTCCTTGTATTTTTAACCCTTCCTTTTTCACCAATAAGGAGAGATGAATGTGAGAAGATGTAAATGAAAAAACAGCAGTTTAGTAAAAAATAAAACAGCAACAACCAAGATAACAGTAATAACCACTAGACACAAAGATGCTGAATCCTGTTGACAGAGAAAAATCAACACAGCAACCAAGCCTCCATGATCACAGAACCCCCTCATCCCCCAAACAACAGCCACCAGGGAACAAGGACAAAACAGAAGAATCCTGGAGAACTGTTTCTGTCAAAAACCAGTCAAATGCTGCCGATCTGTTTGCTCCACACCACCCAACAGGAGCTCTTCTGACAGTGGCAGCTGGGACTGGGACAGTGGCTGGGACTCCTTGAGAGAGGGGATGATGCTGGTGGATCTGTCCTGGGTGACAGCAGCAAAAAAAAGTCTGAAGGAAATGTCCTCCCTGGCCCAGAAATGGGGCTGCCCCTGGCAACAGCAGCCAAAAGATGTTACAGAATTCTCCAAAGCCTGGAGATAAACAAACCTGCCAGGCTGCCTTGCACGGCCTTGCCTTAGAGAACCTGCCCCAGGCAACTTTCTTGGCAGCCTGGCCAAAAAAAGCTGCAGCCTCTGCTCCAAAGCCCTAGGGAGAACAGAGGAGCTCTGTGTGCGTGTTCTTTCTTTTTTGAAGGGACCTCAGGTCACCTCCATGAGCCTGAGGTAAAACACCGTGGTTTTACTTCCAGCTTCTGGGTTCTAAAGGGGCAGTAGTCATCTTGGCCAGGTTGGTGTAGGGAACATATGGAATACAATACACATTTTCTGGGTTACCCAGGACAGAAGGATAGCAACTTATTTAGAGATTTTTGAAATAAATATCACCTTCCCCATCTACAGAATTTTGCATTGCATTTTGTTGTATCTATTTCCCTTTATTTGTTTGTAAGCACAGTAGAAGTTTTGACTGCACTTGCTTTAGCAGAGATCCTGCATTGATCATGGTATTTTTGTTTTCTCACTGCTAAATTGCAGTTATTTCTTGTGGAATTCTACACCTCTTTCTGAATAAATTATTTGCTTCATTTAATGGGATTTCTAGAACTGAGTGAGGAAAAACTGGTAGCAACTTATTTATTACATAACCATCTCTATGGGGAGCCTAATGCCCATCTCAGCAGTGCCTAGGCGCTCTGAGAAGCCTGGCTGGTGTTTGTTGAGACTGATGGGAGGGTTTTTGTGGTAATGACACAGAAGCTCACCTGAGGTTCTGCAGCCCTATGCTGATTGCCAGTTAGAAATTAAGGTCAGGAACTGTTGCTGTCCCTATTAGCTCTCACTGATATGTTCATCATTTATTCCATGTGATTTTATGTGGATGCTCACATGATTGACTCTGGGCTGATTTGGCAGCACTCTCTTGGCTGCCTAATAGGTCGAACACCTTTGGTAGGACAGTTGGTGGGAAGCTGGATTTAGGCATGAATGTGGGGAGCGGGGCGGGTGTGAAGAATCACCTTTCCCCCGCTCATTTCCATTGGACTTGGAACAGCTTGGGAGAGATGGGAAGGTTGTGCTGCCCTGTTTCTTTGGGGCCAAAGTGGTTATGGGGAGCCTGGACCTTTGTGCTCCTTGAATTGGGAAGTGGAAAGGCTGTAGCCATCTGCCTTCTCCAAAAATTTCTCTTGCTAATTTTTCAGGCTGCTGATGTTCTGAAGTTCTTAGCTCTTCAGGACTCAAATATCTCCTTGAATTTATCTAAATTCTTCAGGTTTGCAGAACTCCCCTTCCTCCTCATGTAGAAGTCTTCAGTGTCTTTGTCTTGAGAAACTAGCTGTTTCATGACTATGTTGGACCTCTCCAGAAAAAGAAAGGGTTTTCTTAATCAAAATTTATTTAATTAAATAAACAAAACACCCCCTCCACCCCCCCGCAAACCTGCAGTAAAACTGATTCTTTCTGAGAAGAAACATTCTGTTAAATCAAATTTTCTGATTCTATCCCATCTTGGGCAGCTGTTAGTTACTAGTCTAAGAGATTGTATGATTATCTCTAGACTGGTGAAAACATGGCATGGGGTTATGTGCTTCACTCCCACCTAATAAAGTAGGAGTCATTGTAGGAATCATTTCTTTAATTAATGTATGTGCCATATGTATGCCATAGAGTTTTTATAAGCCACCGTTTGAAGCAAAGGTCATATGTGCAAGCAAAGGAAAAAAGAAACCCTCAAATATTTTATTCTCTATTTTCCATCAGCCAGTGATGTCTGACTGCTTCTCAGGAAGCAGGGCTGCAGCACACGTAGAGTTTGTTTTGGAAGGCAAATGTAAATAATAATTGATTCCCCTTCCTCCTCCTTTTTCTTAGCTTTCATATCTCAGCTGACACCATGTGGCATTGAATATCCCTTTGGTCTGTTTGGGCCAGTTGTCCTGGCTATGTCCCCTCCCAGGATCTTGCCCACTCCCAGCGTGCTGGAGGGGAGAATGTTGGAGAGAGCATTGATGCTCTGCCAGTCCTGCTCAGCAGTAGCCAAAACACCTTTTTAGCTGCCTGTGCAAAGCACAGCACTGGGAGGGCTGTTCATCTCAGCTAGACCCAACACACCTGTGTAGGTACCCTAAATGCCTTGTATTTATTTCTGTTTGGAAAACCATTTTAAAATTGTTTCCTAAGGAGGCCATGAAGATGAGCCAACATGTGGAAGACCACTTGGCATGCGAGTGGGGCCAAATAACACCCTGTTTGTGGCAGATGCTTATTATGGACTCTATGAAGTTGATCCTGATACAGGTATGACTTTTGTGCTCCAAAGTTTTCTTCCACTGACAAATCTGGGCTTCATTTGCAGTTTTGCCGGACGCTGCAGGCAAAACAATGCCTGTCTTTTTTGTAAAGTGACTTGAAGCTGTCTGGATGAAATGAGTCATACAAGAACTTGATACTTATTTTCCTGTAGCAATCCCTTCCTCTCTGTATCTGCCTGTCTGGATCAAAGCTACCAGTGACTTATCTTCTGGTGTTACATGGTTTTTGTTGTTAAAATTGGTATCCCAGGATCCATGAACAGAGCTCTATTGTAGCTGGTTTGGTTTTCATAAAAGGAAAGGAAAAAGATTGATACATAAAACCTTTTGTCATGTTTGCTGTACGTTTGTTTTTGCCTTGATCCCACTGTGGTAGTGAAAAGCTCTTCACTTCCCTGTAACCCAAATCTACAGGAAGTGAAGAGAGATGCATTTTGGTGTGGCTACATTGTGTCTTTTTTTTCTTTCCTTGTTTTTATAACCAGGTGACACGAAGCTGCTTGTCTCAACCAAAACACTGATAGAGGGCCAGAAGTTGTCATTTGTAAATGATCTTACAGTGACCAGGGATGGGAGGAAGATCTACTTCACTGACTCCAGCGGTAAATGGCAAAGACAAGACTACTTTTACCTGGTTATGGAAGGCACAGATGATGGGCGGCAAGTATCTCCTTCCCAAGGCACTTAACTTGCTGTAAGCTCAGCTGTAGGAGTGGACTTCATCACTTCCTTGATCTTCACATTTTTTCTCTTTGCAAACCCTACTTTGCAAACACTGCACTGCACAGGGGAGGGTGAGGGAATTGTCTGGGTATTGCTAATGAGACCTGCAGCAAAATAAACGAGATTCCCCTTTTTCCTTCAAGATGACTGGCATGGAATGTTTGTTTTAGGTGTTAGCATTACATTCATCTGAAATCCTTCATGAATGTGTCCAGTCTCAAGTGCCTTGTTATTTCTCTTGTGTTCATAAACAAATGCTTCCTGGCTATTCTGCCTTCTTAAACTTTAATGTGGTGCATTTGAGAAAAGATGGAATGCCTGAAGAATGAAAACACAAATGCATAAATATTCATCTTCACTCAAAAATGGTTTCTTTTCAGACTCCTTGAATATGACACAGTGACAAAAGAAGTGAAAGTCTTAATGGTGGGGCTGAGGTTTCCCAATGGTGTGCAGCTCTCTCCTGCAGAAGACTTTGTCCTGGTGCAGGAGACAACCATGGCTAGAATCAGAAGGCGAGTATGACTTTGGAATTATTACTAATCTGTGTAGGGATTGTTTAAAAAAACAAATGGAATGACAAAATAAACCCTACACTTTAGTTATGCCTAGTTAAAAATGACAAAGAAGGTGACCTTCCTCAATGCTTAATTTTTTTTGTTTCACTGTAAACATTTGGGTTGCATAATCTTTCCATCATGGACTCCTTAAGCACAGTGGAGTAAACTTTTTTCGCCTGGGGAGAAGTGTGTGATAGTGCTGTATTTCCCTGTACCAAAATAACAGGAAAAAAAAATTTTTTTAAATTTTGGGACTCTCATTTATTACTTAAACTGATTAAGATGTTCTAATCTATTATTTGTAATTTTCAGGTATTATGTGTCTGGGCTGATGAAAGGTGGAGCAGATATGTTTGTTGAAAATATGCCTGGTCTTCCAGACAATATCAGGTTAAGCAGCTCTGGAGGATATTGGGTAGCTATGGCAGCTGTGCGACCCAATCCTGGATTTTCTTTGTTGGACTTTTTATCTGAAAAACCATGGATTAAAAGGATGATATTTAAGGTAAAAAAAATTACTATAAATAACTTTTTTTAAAAAATCACCTTTAGTAGAGGAATGGAAGTGATTAATATTTGTTTGTCCTGTTTCTTCCTCTTCACAGGAAGATTTAAAAAAACATTAGGTGCTATCGTTAAAACTGCTGTTGCTTTCCCCTGGTAGAGCAGCCCTTATATATTAAGAGGTAATAAAATTTAACATTGCTTCTTTGAGTAGCAGGTACATATCTCTTAAGTTGCCTTCCATCTTGATCTTAGGAAAGAAAAAGAGACTATTTCTAACCATGCAGCAAGATGGGATCTACATTCGGATATGTGAAGACTTCAACTGAAGTGCCTAAACTGCTTAGTGCCAGGTGTCTGAAGAGCATGTGGGAAGTGTGAGCTGTTCCCATGGCTGCCCTAGGCACCCTAGGAAACAGTGTGTATGTTGTGGATGGTGTTAGGTGACATTTTGTTATGGTTCACTATGCCTGTTTTTGTGTCATCCCACTTTAGGGTGAGCAGGGATAATATGTTTTTTTAAGGGCTAAAGAAATAGCATGGTGCTTTTTAAACGAATTTTAAAGCAAAGACTTGAAAATACTTCTGTGCTTGAAAAAATAAAAACCAGCAAGCAGTGCTTAGGATTCCATTCCAGCTGAACAAGCTCTGTGCTGTCCCTGTCTCTCCTGGTGCAGTGCAGGAGCTCTGAGTGATGCTGTGGGGAGCTTGCCATCAGCTGCACCAGAGCAAGCTGCTATCTCTTGTGTGGCCAGCCTTTCAGCCTGCTTTTGGAGTAGAGTGAGCTTCTGCTGATCCTTTTGTTTCTTCTCAAGTTGGCTTTTCAGATATTATTGTGTTAACCCTGTGTAAGAGTGTTTACTCAAAATGTTCTTGTGTTCTTAGCTGCTGCTTCTGAGGAGCGTGGAGTGGTCTTTGCCTGTGTAAATGTCTGAGATCAGATTGTGGAGAATAAAACTTTTTCTTAATTTTCTTTTTTTTTCTTTCAGTTGCTGAGTCAGGAAACTGTGACAAAGTTTGTACCCAAATATAGCCTTATTGTTGAACTCAGTGAGACAGGATCCTACAAAAGAAGCTTCCATGATCCCAACGGAATGACAGTAGCTTATGTCAGCGAGGCACATGAACACAATGGACACCTTTACCTGGGATCCTTCTGCTCTCCCTTTATTGGCAGACTAGATCTGCAGCATGTTTAAGTGCCTGCCCATGGTGAAGTCCCACTGTCCTGTACTACTCCAGAGGTGCAAAGGAAGCATGTGCTTGAGGCAGTAAGTTATCAAGGACAAAAAGTGACAGTCTGTTAAGGTGCAGGAGCACTGTGGCTATAGGAAGAGATACAGCTTGCTGTACCTGTCCTCTGTCTTGGCTAACTGCTCATGCTCTGGAGTTGGCCTGTATTATTGTTCATATCTGAGGGCTATGGTGAGACATCTTCATTCAGTTCTTTTTTCCTCCAAGGAAATCCATTGATTTTCCTGTGCCAACCTTGTTTGAAATCATCTTGAACAGACACCATCGTGTTGCCTTTAATGCAACTGTATGTCCTCTTACACTGGAAGGATTTGTGATGTATGGAGTTTAACTGTGTGATTTGGGTGGAAGAGGGTGGCTTGCATGTGTTTATTTTTGTTTTAGTGGCTCCTGTCCAGGAGTGATTATAGTGCATGTTCTAATGTTATACCATGGTGCTGTGGTAGAGGCAGCAACATCCAGGACATGCCTAGCAATCTAGTTATGCCATTGGGTTTCTTCAGTCCCAATCTGTGTAAGTAACATCAGACATTGCAATTAACTGTTAATCAACATGCAGAATCAAATTGGATCTTTACCTGTGGACTCCTGTATTTCTTTATAGCATTGAGGTCAGATGATGAATGAAAGTTGCATTTTCTATTTTATTAAGAACTAGCTCCAGTGGGTCTGAAAAGTGTTGTTTGTAGTATTTCCTCCATGTTTTACCAGGTCCTGAAAGTCTCCTGTTCATTATCTATGTGACTTCCAGGGGGAAGAGGGCTAGCTGCAGGAATCCTCTTCAACATGCTTTTTATGAAGAACTGGTAAAGATTTTGGGGAAGATTGGTATCTGAAGGTGGATGTGGACTCAAATGGCCCCTGTAAAATCTACTGTTGGTGGATGAGGAAGGCTTTGGTGGAAGTTTTTGGAATGCAATAGTAGCTCATGGATGCATCTCCAGGGATTTCCTCTGTTAACAGATACTCTGCCTGGTAAATCTGGAGAATGCTTTGCTGCCAGCTATTGGAAAGGAAAGCCTGTGCTGCTACATTTTGTGGTTGGAATGGCTGGCAGCACAAAGTAATTCCAGAAAATAACTCAGTTTCATAGAGGAGCCAGGGAGGAGGGGGGGCTATGGTGGACCTTGTGCTCATCAACAAGGAGGGGGAATGTGCAGCTGAAGGGCAGCCTTGGCTGCAAGGATCATGGGGTGGTGGAGTTCAAGTTCCTTGGGGCAGGGAGGAGGGTGTAGAGCAAACTTGCTGGACTTCAGGAGCGCAGACTTTGGCACCTTCAGGGATCTGCTTGGTAGAATACCATGGGATAATGCCCTGGAGGGAAGAAGGGCCCAAGAAAGCTGGTTGATATTCAAGGATCACCTCCTCCAGGCTCAGGAGTGATACATCCCAATAGAGAGGAAGCTGGGCAAAAATTCCAGGAGGCCTTGTGTGGATGAACAAGGAGCTCCTGGACAAGCTCAGACACTAAAAGGAGGCCTGTGGAGGGTGGAAGGAGGAGCTGTAGCTTGGCAGGAATACAGAGAGGTGGTCTGAGCAGCGAGGGATCAGGTTAGAGGAGCTAAAGCCCTAATAGAATTAAACATGGCAAGGGACATCAAGGACAACAAGAAAAGCTTCTACAGGTATGTGGATGATAAAAGGAACACTAGGAGAAATGAGGACCCTCTCTGGAAGGAAAGGGGAGATATGGTTACCCGAGACGTGGCGAAGGCTGGGTTGTTCAATGACTGCTTTGCCCCTGTCTCCACCAGGAAGTGCTCCAGCCACACTCCCCAAGTTGCAGAAGGCAAAGCCAGGGCCTGGGAGACTGAAGAATCACCCATTGTAGAAGGTCACATTTTAGATCATCTGAGGAACATGGAGGTGCACAAGACCTGTTAAAATGTATCTACAGGTCCTGAGGGAACTGATGGATGAAGGGGCTAAGTCAGTATCCATTGTATTTGAGGAGTTGTGGTAGTTCAGTTAGGCTCCCACCAACTAGAAAAGGGGAAAACAACCCTCATTAAAAAAAAAAGGGAAGAAAGGAAGACCTGGGGAACTACAGCCTGTCAGTCTTGCCTCTGTGCCTGGCAGGATCACAGAGCAGAGAGACTGGAACCTGTTACTCAGAGATGTTATGGATGCCCAACCCTTGGAAGTGTTCAAGGCCAGGCTGGATGGGGCTCCGAGCAACCCAGACTCACAAGAAGTGTCCCCGATGATCTTTGAGGTTCCTTCCAACCCAAAGCATACTATGATTTTAAATAAGAGGTTTTGCATCTTGAAGAACTAAAGGGGTTGCTTCAGCAGCTGTGTGATTTAGTGCATTGATACTTTGGAATCAAAGTTTTTGCTGCTCTCTCCTTTTCCGCCACTGGATGACAATCCAACCTAAACTTACACTATTGCTGCATTTCTTCACCTTTGGAAAGGGAAGAGATTTGCTATAAATATATAACAAAAAGCACCAGAAAAGGGGAAGGTGATGCTAAAAATGTCACCTAATTTCACTGGCCTTTTGCTATTCTATTAATGGAGGGCCATGCAAATGAAAATGACTGTTAAGTATTTTCTGTCAATTTGGTACCTTCCTGATTTGCCGCCCTCTCTCCCCTTCTTTGGTACCTCTTGCCCTGAACCTGCCTCCGCCCCCTGGTTGTCAATTTGCTTCTATCCCTACCCCCTGTTCGGGCAAGTTCCCTGTCCCTCCCAGAGTCCAGCTGTCAATCCCTGTATGCCCTGCCCCAGCTGTTGTCAATCCTCCTAAGCCCCCTCCTTGCTTTCCAGAGAGTTCTGTTCTTGAGCTGTTACTGGTTTGTACAATGTATATCCCCTCCTCCTTTGCCCCTATTTATTGAAAAAAATGTCACTCCCCACGTTGACCCCTCCTGTGTTTCCTTTGATTGGTTAATGTTTGGTGTACACCCCTTGTATTCCCCTGTTTATAAGTTCATGTCAGCCTTTGTTCTGGGTCTTCTCGTCCCTGCTTTCCAGGGGGGAATAAACTCTATTGCTGGTAGAGCATACGGGGAGTCTCTCCCTCTTTCCTTGCTGCTGCTCCAAGATGCTGACACATCATCAGGTTCGTTGGGATTGAGAGCAGTTGCTGCCTTCCTGCTCTGCACTGCCACCCGAGCTGACTCAGGGCTTGGGGGTAGCCCTGTATCTAGGCGCAGCTACTGTAACAGGGAGCTAGATGAGAGGGTTCTCCCCTGTCTAGCGGGAGGGAGAAAGAAGAGCAGCTGTGTCACCTCTAAGTGCCTTTGTCACCTTGCTCTGTGTTACTGCCAGACTGCAGCAGTCCTGTGGCAAGTAGCTGATTGCTGCTGGATCAGGCTGATCCAGATGTATTCCTGTGCAGGCCAGGGGCTGCTCTTTTTGGGAAAACCCAGTCCAGGGCAGGCTGCTTCAGCACCAGCTGGTTAACACTGCTCTGCTAGCCCTTGCAACTATTTGTCCTCTTCTGGTGGGATATGAAAGTGAAACTTGTTGGGATCTCAAGTTTGGGTTGAAAAAGCAAATCTGCTGTGGTGATTGTTTTATGCTGATGCTTTGGCACCCTTGGGGCAAGCACAGCTTTGTCTCTTGGTATACAGTTACCAGTAGTGATTTATTTGCCAAAGTATTTCACCAAGTAATCTTTGGTCAGAGTGCAGTTTTCAGTTAATTTTTTAAGGGTACTGCAGGCTGACTGGAGTTGTACCCCATAAGCTCCCTCTATTTGTACAGGCTGGACAGACAGGCTTTATTTAGTCTGAGCGATTAAATATCTCTGAAGTCTGTAAAGTCCCAGCTGTGGTGGGTGGCACAATGCTAAGCAACAAACTTTGCATGGTGACAGGCTGCTTAACCAGGCCATTGGTGTTCCATTTCTTATAAGAACCTTAACACTTCATTTTAGTTGGTTCCCATTCCTGGTGCTGTGCTGGGTCCTGATAATCCATCCATGGTATGCAGAAGTAGGGGGATCTGTAGTAAAACCCAGATTAAACAGGTTGACTGACACACAGGTCTCATTATTCAGCATAAGGGATGCTTAAGAACACTATTTTTCTAGAAAATTTTTTTTTCTAAAAAAAATCTTTTTGACTGGTTCTCAAATGCAAGAGTAAAGCAGCAGCACTAAAATCCCCGTGGAATAAACAACCTGGCATAAAGTCCTTTAGATGCTCCTGTGAGGACTGGTTTTACAGGCGCATTCTAATTCCACAGAGGCTGAGTCAATGGTGTGTTGATTTCAGATGGATGGTGACACACCTGCCTTGAACAAGGAGAAACCTGGATCAAGTCAGGCTTGGGAAAAACCAGCCACTCTTCTCTTCTGATGATATGAGTGCAGGAACATGACACCTCTGCAGCTCTGAGACTGGCTCCTTTCTAGTGTGAGAAGTCTTACTGGATGCAAGAACATCTACTGAGGTATCCAAAGGTCTTCTCAGAGCATGACTGACTTTTGGTGGCGGAAGAAAGGGGCTGTGGTTCCCTAAGAAGAGAGGAAGTCCTCTCTGCATAACTGCCAGAGGAGCCTGAGGCTGCTTCCTGTGTCTTACCTAGGTTTCTTTTGGGACAGACTATGGCATATGAGAGAATGTTGCCCTGTCTGCTGAAAGGGTTGGAGAAATTTTTGGTGTAATGTAAAGCCCTGCAGTAAAACTATGCAAGGAAAGGAACTGAGCTGGAGTACACCACAGCTGTGCATTTCAAAAATGTGTTTTGTTTCGCCTTGTTGGTGGAATAGATGTTTCTGGAGGGCACAAGTATCGAGAAGATTTTGCTGAAAGTATTTAAAATGTTACTCCACAGTTAACTGCTCTGTTTCTTGTCTGGAGCAAACTTCTGTACTAGAGCTGCTGGAACATAACTTGTGTGCCCCTGACACTTCTATGCGAAGGTTGGTTTCTCAGTGTGAACAGCTGATGAAAGTGATTGCAAAGCCTTGGTGTTGGGGGTTAGAGTTGTTTGGTTTTTTTTTTACTTCTAGAATTTTTTTCCCATAAATTGCTAGGATACTAACTACTGGGTACTTATGGGTGCTTAGCCAGAACAAAGAGGTGGCCAGAGGTGGGGAGGGAACACTGCTCAGGCACTATATCTGAGCCTTTGGGGAGTGGAGCGATGTCACCACAGTTTTGGGAAAAGGAACTCATTTCTGCTACAGAGTCCAGCCCGGTCCTGCTTTGTCTGGTGTGAGGTAAGCCCCTGCTGTTGTGAGCAGGCACTGGACGGGGACCTTGTTGAAATAAATAGGGCTGAAGCCTTTATTAAAAATTCAGCTCTTTATTAAAAGGATCAGCTGCATGGGGAGCTCGGCGGGGTGCATCTAAAAAACTCAGTTCTTTGTTGAAGAAAATCAGCTGTGCCGGATGCCTGGCAGGATGTGTCCAAGAGTCCAGTCTTCTATTGAAGAATCAGCTGTGCAGGAAACCCGGGAGGTGCGCTGCAGTAGCTTCAACTGGCCACTCGGGCGAAGAGGTGATCAGATCTGCAACTCGGGTGCAATGCAGCAGAGGTCTCTGTCTCTGGGCGAGTGCTGAGATAGTTGCTCAATCTCCGTCCCCAGCCGGTGATCCTCGCCTCTCCAGCTCCCCACAAATCACGGCGAAAACTCAAAGCAGGACCAGGAGTTCACCCCTTTCCCAAACCCAGGGTGTGGATTAAGTCTCTCAAATATGTCAGTTTGTGGCGAGACGGTGTTTTCTTTTCTTAAACTAGTCCCATAAGGCTTAGGGACTTTCTTATTTGAATGAGTTGCTTCAGATGCTAACTTGGAGGGGGGTGGGTCTACCCCTCCGACATGTCCGGACTTGCGGGATGTCTGCCTCTCCGCTCGCCCCGCTCCTTCTCCCGCCGCCGGCTCCCGCCGCCCCCGCTGGGCTCCGAACGCGCCACTGCTGCAGCCGCTGCCCGCTCCATCAGGGCCGCGCTTATCGGCATATTGACGTCGGGCGGCGGGACCACGGCGCTCCACGAGCAGCGGGAACCGGCCGCGGCAGGTGGGCCAAAGCGGGGGGCCGAGGCGCCGCGCCATGCCGGTTAGAATGGGCCGGGCGCGGCTGGCACCGGCGGCACGGCAACAGGGGACCGGGAGGCGGGACTGTGGCACTCCACGGGTGGTGGGCACCGGCCGGGGCAGGCAGGCCGCAGCGGGGCCGGGGCACCGCGCCGTGCTGGCAGGAATGGGCTGGGCATGCCCTGCACTGGCGCCGGTGCTCCGCCACGCGGCGCCTCGGGGGTCAGCCCCGCGCCCCGCCAGTCGCCAACCCAGCCACGGTCAGCGATGGCAGCAGTATGTAGTGGTGTGCAGATCCCTGTCTGGGTCTGTTTCTTACATTGTTACCTCCTCCCTTCCTGGAGGAGGGGCTGGGAGCGGGGTTGCTGTTGTCCCACCCCCTGCTGTTCCTTCAGTACCGCTGCGAGTGTCTCGCTACTCTGTAGCCTGCACCCGCTGGCCTGCCGAGCCTTCCTGGTTTTCTGGTCTGGAGTTTTATGACTCCATCTCTTCCATCTCTTCCAGTCTAGACAAAGCTGCCATTACCGCGTGGTCCCCGAGCCCGTGCCACAGCGCCCCCTACAGCCGCGTGGGGATCATCGCACCTGCCCTGCCCGCCGGGAGCTGCCAGCGCCCCTGCCGGTTGTGGCTGGAACTGCACCAAAGGGAGAAGTGCCTATGGCCACGGAAGCTGTTACCAGGTTCTTGGTTCTGTTTATTATTATTGCTGTAGTTGTTGTTGTTGTTTGTTTGCCCTGTTGTACATACTAGTAAAGAACTGTTATTCCTACCCCCCCATACCTCTACCTGAGAGCCCCTTTAATTTTTCTAAATTATAACAGTTCGGAGGGAGGGGGTTTGAATTCTCCATCCCAAGGGAGGCCATGCCCTCCCAAGCAGACAGCTGTCTTTCAAACCAAGACACTTGGCATAAATCTAATTCCTACAAATTTGTGTCTGCTTTGTGCCAGTAAAAACTTTGCAGGTGAGATAATGACCTCTTAAGCTTCTGGGTGTGTCTGCTCAGTGATCACAACAGAGATCTGATGATCCTGACACTTGGGCCTTCTCATCTAGCCTGCTTAAAAACAGTGTTGCAAAAGAATGAGCACAAGGGGCAGCTGATTTTTGCTAATTTGTTTGAGGTAGGGACTGAAGAATTTAGCAGTAAGTTGTTGTCGTTAGCTATGTGTGCAAGGCTTTTTCCTCGTAGTCAGCAGCTGTCGTGTCTCCTTATCTGTCGGCTGCCAGCTAAACCTTGTGTTGGTTCTATGTAGCTGACTCCTCCAGCTGTCAGTTCAGCGATCTGAAAGTCAGTCAGGTTGTGAAAGTGGGTGCATCTGGTACAGACAGAACTTCCATGTCCTTCACATAGAGCTGCTGATGTCAAGAGAATGCAAAGTGGGAAGTCTGTCAGCAATGCTTTATATTTTGGTGGCAGGCATTTTGTTTCCTGTGCAATTTAAAAAGTGGGAGTATGAGAGGAAATATTTGCAGAGCAGAGCTTTTGAGCAAGTGCAGATCTCCATTTGAGGATCACTGGCCACTTTGAAGCTCTAGTAAAACTCAAGTTGTGGTTGTCCCACAAGCTCTTAATGTCACTGCTGGGATTTTTCCTTTTTTTCTTCAACAATACAAGGCTGGCAGAAACAAGTTTTCCTTCTCACCTAATGCCCTAAATCTTTACTAAAAATATTTTTGAATTGCCATTGTAACCTGAAACAGATGTCAGAGACCCAGCAAAGTCTGCAAGGGTATGAACTCCTTGGAGTGAATTGGTGAACTGTTAACCTTGGTGTAAATTATAGCCAAGATTCAGAGGGTGGAGACATTGGCTTTTTGACTGCTGTGTGTCATTGTGATTAAATGGTATTTAGCTGTAGTTCTTTAGGTCGGTGCTAGCAGTGTCTTCCTCTTTAGTTACCCAAATCCTTCCTGAGTGACGTGCTCTGGAGTGATACAAAGAGCTCAGTTGACTTCAGCTCTGCTCCTTTCTTTGGTGCTGATGAAAGCTCGATTACCATAGCTGAGGGGATGACTACAATTCCAGTGTGCCTTTCTTACTGTAAAGCACACTGGAATCATATGTCACGGTGAACACTTGGATGCAGCTTTAAACATAAGGCTGATCTGTCTTTCTCAGCAGGTGCTTGTCTGTTTGGATAGAGAGGTCTGAACAGTCATGCTGCATTTTCCTTGGGAGAACAGCAAAGGCCTGTTGGGTTTGTCAGCCTGCATGGTGCCAAGTTCACCTGGCTTTAACTTCTGTTGCTCTGACAAATGGAGAATTGGCTTGGTGAGGTGACTGATATGAAGCACTGTGTGTCAGGGGCTTGGAGATTCTCACAGGGGACACTGTTGTGTGACATGCTCACTGCCTGCATGCATCTCTGCACAGACCTGAAGTGACCGCATGCTGCCTGCTCGCCCCCTTGGTGGCACGTGAGAGGCAAATGAGATCTGTTCGTGAACACCAGGCTGTCCTGCTGGCTGAGGGAAGGAACATGAATCTGCCCAGCCTGTTCTGGCCCAGACTGTCTAGAGCTGACAGTCTGGTTGGAAGCCCTTGGCATTGTGTGAAACATGTAGCTGAAGGAGAAGAGGGATTGAGACCATTCCTAACCCCTCTGAGATGCAAAGAGCAGCTCTTCCTGGCTTCTCTTGCTCTCCTACAAACTTAGCTGTGGCTTGGCTTTCCTGCTTTGCGGACAGCCCAAGCCACCATAGATGACTTTCTTTCTCCTTGTCTTTGGCACCAGGCTGTTGGTGGTGGCTTGAGTGATGGCTGAATGTAGCATCACATTACATCCTCTTGTGGCCCTTCTGGAGCTTTCTTTTGAGGACTGTTTTTGTTTCGTTGGTTGGTTTTTTGTTGTTGTTGTTGTTTTTGTTCTTTGGGGGGGTTGGTGGGTTTTTTTGTTTTTGTCTGTTTGGTTGTTTCGTTTTGTTTTGTGGTTTTGTTTTTTTTTCCCCAGCCAAGACACTGCTGTTCCCAAAGGCAGCCAGTGCTGCCTCTCCAGCACTGGATGCTGAATTTAAGCTGCTGCTGAGCCACCTGTTCATCACAAGTGGTATTTCTGAAGCAGAACTTGAGACTTGCCCAGCTTTGGGATTATTTGGAGCAGATATTCAGCTGTACTGTTAATAACATCTGTCTTAAGATCCCCAGACCTTGGCTTAGAGCCCTTCACTGTCCTTTCTGGGCTGAATGGTTGTTATAAGAGCTGAAAGTGGGTGTGTTACTGCTAATAGGATTTACAATATTGCTGCAGAAAGGCAACAATTTTCAGAAAAAAAAAGGAGTATTTGTGGGAAAAAACCCTGTTCTTTGTGGCTTAGATCAGGGCCCTGCCCATTTAGAAGTTCTAGTCTGTGAATGACTGATCATGGGCTCAGACTTTTGACTGTTTGAAGGGAGCAGCTACCCAAATCCTTCCTAATAGGGACCTTAGTCCACTGTTAAGCAATAATTAGCCCATAGATGAAGAGTGAAGACTTGAAGGAATGGTAGATGTCCACCTGGAGAAGACCATCATTGTACTGAACCTGAATATAAGCTGTGGTCTGCCAGAGATTAAATGCTGTATATTAACCTGAATGGAACTATTCTGTTTAAACTCAGAATTATTCTGTGGGAATATGATTAGATTTATTTGCCTTGGCATTTGCAGTGATGCCCTTTCACAGTGTAGCTTAGCTTTTGATTAAAATGGAAGCACTCGTTAGACTGTGTCATTTCTGGGCTGTCTGTGTTTCAAGACATCCTTATCCATACCTCTGTCTTAAAAAAAAGAACAGCTCTCCTTCTTGCCTTCCTGACAGATGTGTTTGACCATTTCCCTGGTACTGGAAAATCTTAAAACTGCTGTGTGTGTATATACCCAGGCAAACCATCCCAATGTTGTAAAGCTTTCCTCGGTGTTGTATTCACACATGCTGTGGTTTAGACTTGTTTGCATCATGGCTTTGTGAAGGTTCATCACAAAACAAGTGCAACAGATCTTCCTGAGAGTGCTTGGAAATTCAGCCAGAGGATGGATGGCGATGAATAATGTGTTCATGTGCAGTTTAGTTTTGGAAAAACAGATACACAACTGGATAGTAAGACATTCAGTCAAGGCAGGCCTTGTCTTTTGAGTGTCTTTTTCAAGGAGAAAACAACCATGTGCTTTGAGAGAAGAGCTCTGTGGCAGGTCTGTACAGCTGTTCCCCACTTCAGTATTGACCTCAGCAGTCCAGGCAAAGAAAAATTCATGGTGAGAGATCCCCTGTAAGTTAGGCTCTCATGGGGAAAGGTCTTGCTGACAGTGGGCAACAGGGGTATGTACTTTGTGTGTCCAAGGCGTTATCCAAACCTCAAAATAGCATCTCAGCATCTGTGAATAAAAGGGGAATAGGTGAGAAAGTTCAAGTGTCTGCTGATTGATCTCTGCA
This sequence comes from Nicator chloris, assembly GCA_013400495.1. Classification (NCBI taxonomy): domain Eukaryota; kingdom Metazoa; phylum Chordata; class Aves; order Passeriformes; family Pycnonotidae; genus Nicator; species Nicator chloris. Next base: position 36,918 of record WAAE01021235.1, read on the forward strand.
TTGCAGGTCATAATGGGGCAGGAGAAAACAGCATCCTTTTGTCTCTCCGCTTTATCCTAGGAAAAATACTGTTTGCTAAGTAATCCTGTCCAGTGGGAAAGCCTCTGTAAAGTGTCTCCCACCCAGGAAATCTATTTAGCACTTACTCTATTTCTGCACACTCTCCTCAGTCACCCAGGAATATAGGCCAGGTGGATGTGTCTGGTTCAACTCCTTGCAGACAGGAGCTCGTCCTGAATGCATGAAAGGTGCTAACCTGGCCTCACCCCAGCTGGCCCTAGAGAGGAGAGGCTTGTACACGTATGAAGACATGGCAGAGCTGGTCTAAAAGTGATTGTACAGCTAGGGATAGCCAAGAATCCCCTGCAGTTCCTGGCCACCCCAAATGAATTGAACACGTACCCGTTGCAGGTTTTTTTCCCTCTGAAAGTGACAGCTGTCCAGGCTGGAGTGAGCCCTCTTCTCACATACGGTGCGTTTGATTTCCACGTGAAGCATGTACTTCAGCCCTCTGACAATCTAGAGAAAACAGTTTCCTCCTTTAAAGTGAGGGCAGGGGAAAGAGATGCTAAAACTTTGGCTACGAATCAAGTGCTACACCTGAGAACTGTGTGTCACCTACACAGAGCCCTCCTGTGTAGCAGTGCTGTAGGGGACAGCTTTAGCAGTCCTGAGGAAGATCAGGGATGTTGTGTCTTGGATATGCCGTAGGATGTGCCATAAGAGAGTCAACTAGAAGGTGGTTTGGAGGATCATCAGGAGTCTGCTCCTCTTACCTGTACCATGGCTTTCTTTATCTGTGACTCCTTAAACAGAAAGAGGTCATTTGAGCTGTTGTTGTATCTGTAGACTCCAAAGCGAGCGGCCTTGCGGACCCCGGGGTCATTGGTGTTCACTGGGACAGGGGAGCCAGGTCTTATGGTTGAGTGGGGTGCTGGTACCTTTGTAACTGAAACAACACAAAACATCAGGGTGAAACACATCAGGGGCATGAAAGGATGGGAGCTTCAGCCCTCTGAACCAATGCTAAACCCTGTTACATGTCCAGTGCATTTGTACTTCAGAAGGTCTCTGCTCGCATCTGTTACAAAATAATTTTCATTCACATGCTTGAAATTATGAAACAATCCTAGGAAATGAAGTAAAATAAAAAGATAATGCCAGAAGTGAAACCAGAACTCAAAATTACTTAGAAGAAGCCAGAGTATCACAAATATTTTTTAAATGTCTCTGGTATAACTCCCAGTTTATAGAAGGACCAACTTTGAATCTGCTTATAAAGATAGGTCATGTTGCTCAGAGTACAGCATAGTTTTGATCACATATTGAACACTGGCTCGAGAGTCCTGCTGCTCTTAATTTGCGTATCTTATCTTACAGATACAAGTTTTTACCCCACACCCCACCCTTAAACCTTTGATGGCATCTTGAGGTTTTTATGATAGAAGGATTTAGATGTTAGGAAGAAATTCTTCACTGAAAGGATGATAAGACACTGGTACATGTTTAATCCCTGGAAGTTTTCAAGTCCAGGCTAGATGGCGCTTTGAGCAACCTGGTCTAGTGGAAGCTGTCCCTGTCTGTGGCAGGGGGGTTGGAAGTAGATGGTCTTTAAGGTCCCTTCCAAGCAATTCTATGATTACCAAGGTCATGGAGTGGAGAAGCAAGGTTTGTAGGAAATGGAAATTGGGGAGTGTGAGGGGTTAACCCATGATCTTCCACATTAGAGCATTTCATAGAACCATTTACTGTATATTTTTACATGCTTGTGTAACTCTTTTCCCCATGAACTTTTTAAAATGATTTTCAATCATTGAAAAGAAAATTGAAGCTTACAGTTGATGTCATTTTTTCACCCCCTGTTACATTTCCCTTCCTCTCCATTTTCCCACTTCCGAAATCAAAGAAGAGGAAAAAATCGCCAATCCTGCAGAAGGTGCCATCCAGCCACTGCTGATGCCAAGGCCTGCCAGTGCAGGAGGTGACCCTGTGTGTGTGCAGGCAGTGAGCCTGTGTGTGCTTGTGCACACAAATGTACACACAGAAGTTGTACTAAATCTGCTCCTAAAGTCAACCTTTTTATCACCTCTATATTTTTTCACAGATAGATCTCTCACCCACAGCCAGCTGCACAGAGCATAGGCTGTGTACTTGAGCCAGTTTGCACTGAGAAACCGAAGTAGAAGATAGGGACAGCTTGATGATCCAGTCTATTTAAAAAAAAAAAAAAAAAAAGAAAAAGAAACCAAACCAGAATTACTTGCCATCATCAGCATGGAAGGTGACAATAATTTATCTCACATGTTGCTTATGCACATCCTACGTATACTGTCACATCCTTCTCACATGTGTTAATTGCTGCACCCACTTGCAACAGTGCTCAGGGATTTATGTCTTGGCTTGCAATGGAGAGACTGAATTCCACATCCCTCCTCAAGCCAAGGATGTCCAAATCTACCTCTTTTCCTGGCTGATACCCCAACTAACGTAATGACCCCCGTATTTTCTTGCAGGTGGGAGCTGAGAGACCCAGGCTGTATGTTGGAGAGAAGCGGGTGTTCTGCAGGTGGCTTTGTGTCTGGTGTGGAGGTGATGAGCTTTCCTGTCCCATGCCTCTGATCTATGTTGCCACTGGGTGTGCAGCCAGCGATGTGCAAATGTTGTGGTGTTTTTTCACCCAACAGCCCAGAATCCACTTGTAGGTTCCAAGACTATTCTCCATGGGGTGGTGCTTTCCCACTGCAGCAAGGGTGGGATTCAAGAGTCTCAGAAGCTTGTGACCATTCAGCCTTGGACCAAAGGTATTTCTCAGGCAAGCACATCTTACCCAGTGCTCAGCTCATGCATAAAACTTTCCACAGGGGTTTAAGGCGCTGGCATTCACTGGTGTTTTAGCATGGCTGTGCAGGACCTGTCTGCAGGCAGAAAAGAAGCTCTAGGCACAGCAGGGCCTTGGTTTGCCCACAAGGCCAGCTGTCCTCTTCCTCAGAAATGCCATGCTTTTTCCTGTGCCATCAGTACCAACCCAACAGCTGGTATTGAGGGACCAGCTTTTTCCTGAGCTCACCTGGCAACTGGGACATTCTGCCAGGCTGCAAGTAGATTGCTGCCTTGCTTTTCTTGCTGCTCCCCAGCAGTTTGCTTGAGTATTTGCTCTCATGCCTGTTGGACAGTCAGGTGTGGCAGTGGTGGGGTTGTTGACATTAGATACTGTTCTCTGTAGAAGGGGATGATAACCACAGCCTTTTTCAATCTTAACACAACGACCTTTTGTGGCTTTTGAGAACCCCCAACACCTCTTGAGTCATGGTGACATCTTTTAAAGGCATAGGGTGTATGAGACCGGCTGAAATCACAGTGTGGATGGGAAGAAAACCATTATGTGTATTCAAACCAAGAGTCAGAGTCCAAGAGCCCTTGTTCCTGACTCCAGTGCCTGGGAGATCCAGCACTGTCACACAAGGCCAGGCCTCTGAAATGCATCACCTGGAGAAGTGAGCAAGCTGGACAGGTGGTATAGACAGGTAGTCTCAATATACCATGTGTTGTAAGCAGGGGATAGGTTATAGGTTATATTTTTCCCCAGCTTTCACCAAGGGGTACGGGGCATTTTACCTGTTTCACCTGTTGGAACTTGATGTTGAAAATTACTCATAGCAGAGCAAAGTGGGTATAATTCCACTGAGCCCTTATGGCAGATCTTTATCCCACCATTTTCCTCTGGGGACTCAGATTCCTTAAGACTAGGATTTGGTTTTCTTTGTGTGCTTTCATTCCCATTCAAGGTGGTCACTGCATGGCACACACACGGGTCTGAAATCACTTTTACTGTTTGGAATAGTTTGCAGTACTGTATTTCCAAACTCCAGAGACTCTGGTGTGAGGTACCTGTAATTCTGATTTTCTCTCTGCAACCTTTTCTGACTGTTTCATCCCTGGCTTTGCTTGAGTGCTGTAACTGATGGCCCCATTCCAGACACAAGGCAGACTTGGCTCAGAGGGTCAAATAGCAGTGCAGGGCTCTAGGTATACCAGCATTCCTGAAACATCCAGGTGTGCACGGGAGCAGAGGCACAGCATAACTTGGCCAGGCACCTACAATACTCTGAGGCCACGAATGTGTGATCTCATGATCAGACAACTCTTGCTGCTCTAGTGAGACATGCTTAGGACCAGAGCATTCATATTCAAAGCCCAACCTTGCTCCTAGATTTGGAAATGTGAAGAGAGAGATGGAAAAGCCAGCCCTCCTCCTGCTCTTTCTGTTGGGCAATAGTAGGGTTAGACCCTTTTCTTGCTCAAAATTTACAGGCAAACAACTGTTATTAAGCAAACGAGGGCTGTTCTTGCAGATAGGCACTGAATGTTGTATTAAGAGGCTCTCTCTTGTGCTTTCGTCCTCTCTCTGATGCTTTCCCAAAGGATTGCTTTGAGGACCTTGTTTCCTGCAGTATGAGAGAGCAATCCTGTGGATGCCCCCTCCCAGGCTGCAGCGAAAAAGATAAACAGATTGCAAGAGGTTTTTTTTTTCCATCAGATGCTTCAAAAACCTCCTCCCCCTAGCAAGGCTAAGGCTTTATCTTTACATTTAAGATGTGGCAGAGTTCCTGCATGCCTCTGCAGCCCCCAAAGGAAACCACAGCAGAAACAAAAACCTACTGGCTAACTAAACACCATCCCTGAGTTCTTTCTCTGTATGCGAACTAAAGTAATGCTGAAATATATTCAGTAATACTGAACCAAAACCTTCAGAGAAAAACACTCATGTCTGCAGCTCCCATTCTAAAGATTTAAGGCCAGCTGCAATCAAAAGAGTTCCCTTGTTCAGCAAAGAGAAAAATGAAAGAGGTTAATGCGTCATTAAAAGTCAGCTAATCTGCACTCAAGTGTCCGTCTGTACTTAGCAGTCAGATTGTTACCTGCAGTCTTTAGATTTAATAATCAAGGTCATGCAGAGTTTAAACACTGACAAATGAGTTAAAACCGTACATTGACTTTAAAACCCCTAAATGATATCCCTGGATCACATGGTTCACTACACAAGGAGAAAGTGTTTTGAGCAGTTGGGTTTTCAGCTGCAGCCTGAACCCTGCAGTGCTGAGGCAGCATGGGCAGCAGTCAGAGAAAGGCTGTTATTTACCAGAGCATTACGTAGCAGCACTCACAGAACCTAAAACACGAGAAAAACAACAATTATTTTCCATTCTTACCACCTGAAGTCCTGGTGAAGCTCCAGAGTGCCAAACAGCAAAGTGCAGTGAAGCTGCAGGCAAAGTTCACTGCCATCTCCACTGCATCAGAAGAGGAGCCTGACAGCCAGAGGAGTAACTGCCGTGGTTCCTGCCAGAGAAGAAGTGCCTCTGTGAGTGCCCTTATTGGCTGGTGGGGAAGAAAAAAACCACCCTGAAATCCCCTGAATCATCACAGCTCTGATGCAGACTTTGTCTCCTGCTGATGACCACATACCTCAAAGCCCAGCCACAAAGCTGTGGCGTGGTGATGGCAGCACCAGTCTTGCATGAGACAGGGACTTTTGCTTTGTAATCCTCAAGGACTGGGCAGAAGCATGGACAGATACATGTTATACAACACTGGAAAGGGGTGTGGGGGTGAGGAGAGTTACAGTCATGTGCTTTAAGGGTCATGGGGAAACTTCATACCTAAAGAATAGGCAATGAGCCCTGGGGATGTGGCTGTTGGCTTGCATATGTGCATCTCTGTGTGGACACTTGGCAGAGATGATGGGTCCAGTGTCTTGCTTCCCCTGATGTGGAGATGTGGGGTTTGGGTGAGGGAGATGGAGAAGTTTTAGGGGTACCTACCCAAGGGGTCTCTGTGGAACAAAACCAGTAGGGAAGACATTTTGGGTTTGGTCATAGAGGAGAACATTGTGCCCTAGATTTAAAAAACATGCGATGACAACAGGAGAGGGCTGTATTAGAGAAGATGAGCTTTTTCAAGGTGATATCCAGATAGAAGAGAGATGGGGGAGAGGGGTATTTTTTCTCTCTGTGGCTTGCAGAGCTTTTTAGCTCTGTAGTTGGATTCTCCACTGTAAGTTCTTGGTTTCCAGAAGATCCTCTCTAGGCAGTTGCTGGCCCATGCTGAGAAGCCTGAAAGACCAGGGAAAGGACTTAGTTGTCAGAATTTGTGGTCCAGCTGAAATAACCAGCTGATGGATTCAGGAGAATGGGAGATGAAGTGTTGTCTCACTGAAGAGCTGAGAGGGGTGGACCTTGCCCTGTGTGTGTGTGTGCATTTGTTTCAGGTGAGCAGGAAGATGATGGCTGCCTTTCACTCGCCCCAGCAATGTCCCTTTTTGAGCAGAGACATCTTAACAGCCTCAGGTAAAGTCCTAATGCAGGGCACAAATCCTCTTTTGAAATGTCCCACAGAGAAAGAATGGAGCAAGCATGGTGTGTCACACTGATTATCAGTCCTTCTTGTATAGGCTGCTGAACCAGACTCCCAAGCCTATGGAAAACATTGACACAGAATGAGGACTATATTGAGGGGATTTTAATTACTCTCCTTCCTTTTGTTTTTTTGAGCTCTCCTGGTAGCCTGACCCATGACTGTGACACAGGAAGGGACTCTATCAGGTGTCTTCCATTCTCCCCTTTCTCCTGAAGAGCTGTTCTCTACATTTGGTGCCTCACTGACAGATTCTGGCAAATATCTTTCTAAGCCTATAGTCAGGTCATCTAACATGCAAGAAAGAGGTGGTTGGGATCCTGTAAGGCACCAAAACTGCTTGATGAGACATTTAAAAGGGCTTATGGATTTTCATTCACTCCAAAATAGAGGCATAAGAGAAATACTAAAGGATATTCTCAAGGGGTCGAAACAACTGAAAACCCCTTTACTGACATCTTCAGAAAATCAGTGAACTTTGGCAAAATGTTTAGAGTACCCTATAGCAGCCTTCAAGTACCTAAAGGGGGCCTAAAAGAGAGCTGGGAGAGGGATTTTTGATGTAGTGACAGATCCACAGGAAATGGCTTTAAACTGACAGAAGGCAGATTAGATTAGATACTAGGAAGAAATTTTTTACTGGGAGGCGGGTGAGACATTGGCACAGGTTGCCCAGTAGCATTGCACCATCCCTAGAAGTGTTCAAGACCAGGTTGGATGGGACTTTGAGCAACTTGTCCTGGTAGAATGTGTCCCTACTCATGGCTGGGGGGTCGGAACTGAGTGACCTTTAAAGTGCCTTTCATCCCAAATTATTCTATGATTCTATAATAAAGCCAGACAGCAATTTCAAAAAAGCAGCATATGTCTTCAGGTGACACACTTTTTCCTACCTTCTTCCCTTGCTTCTTCTTTCCATAAAAATTGATCATTTACAGCTCTTCCATATAAATTTTTCCTTTTTCCTTTTTCCTTTTATGATTTTGTTGAGGAAATTTCTCTAGTTCTGTACTCCTAGGAAGTAACAGAGTGCTAACTAACGAGCAGTAGAATTAATAGTGCTAAGTGGTATTATGTAAAAAAGAACATGACACCAAAAATCCCAGCCAAACAGTATCAAACTCCTCTAAGACCACAATGTACATATACTTGTTCTTTTTCCTTGGGAAATTTTGTGCTGTGGAATAAACTAGTGGCTGGAGACTGTCACAGTTGTCACTTTGTATGGTCTCATTCCAAGCAGGTGTCACTTCCTGGGGTACTGCTCTGTGCCTCAAATCCATCTGCAGAAGTGGAGCAACGTGACATTTTCTCTGACATCCAACTCCAGAAAATGAGTCAGATACTATTATCATTGAAGCTCTCTGAGGGTCACTGATAGGAATTTCATCCCCTTTCCCTGCAAAGCGTGTGAAGATCTCCTCTACACCAGCCCAGGGCATGTGGTGCACTTTGTGGAGTAAATGTCACTCACTGAATTTCCCTGTGTGTGAGCAGGCATCCTGAACAGGGAGAGGATGAGTGTAAGTGGGCACAGAAAGACTCACAGATTATCCCAGGGTAAACAGAGCATTTGCTTTAAGCAAATAGCTAGTCCTGACCCAGTCTAAATCAAACTTGTGATCTTTCTGCATTAAAATGGATTATATAGATCTTGAAAGACTTGCATACACAAAGAACCCTTGTGGTTTTTTGTTTGTTTGTTTTTTTTTTGTGTGAGTAGGGGATGTTTATTGCAAGCCTTGGGATACCAAGTCTACTCTGTTTTCTGCAAGGGAATTTGCAGGGTAGTCCCATTCTCTCTCTCAGTGTTGACCTGAGTTAGAAGAGGCTTTCACAACAGTGCAACTCTGGGGACTCTTTAGATTAAAATAAAGCCCAACCAAACTTTTATTATTCATACATCAAGGATGTAATTATATTCTTTGGACTGAAGAAGCAGAAAAGCCACCATACCTGATATTTGATTTTCATTTGGAACATGAGGTGGACTTCTTCACCATCACTTTTTGCTTCAGTTATTTAGGGCCAGACATTTGCCCCTGCAGCACAACCCAGCAGTTGCTACCATGCTTCCTAGAACAATGCCAGCAGGATCTGCAAGGGATCCTTTTGCAATTATATTCCTGTAAATGCAATCAGCATATAGCCCTGCACCCACAATATTTAATTTTCAGTTCTGACTCCCCTTTTGTACTTCATGGATCGGTGGAGGACTGTAACAAAAACTAATTTCATTAACTTTTGCAGGGACTTGAAGGATGGCTGGAGTGTGTTTGAATTGTGCATTCCAAGGTTTTAATTAAGACACATTTACCACTGTCAATAGTTGCGGGGTTTTTTCCCCTTTAAGTATTTTGTAACATTTTCTGGGCTTTCATGAGATCTCTAGGGCAGCTAATTTAGTTGGTGTTGGTTTAATGAAAGGTCTGAGTGAGATACTACATACTGGAGATCTGCACTTTGCAAGGGCAGAATATATTGGGGTCCAGAGAAAGGATAGTTCAAGGAAGAAGACCCAGGATAAAAAATTCAGTTGAGGACTCAGCTGCTTCTCTACCTTCTTACAGCAGGAACACCTCGCCAGCCCGGCTTTTGTTAGTGGAAAACCACCCAGATAAGCCACGGGATACTTGCTACCCTTCTGAGCAGGGGTGTGGCTGAACAAGTTTGGTGAGGTAGAAGGGGAAGGAACACTTAATCAGCAGTGGTGGCCACATTTGAGAGTATGTGTACATGTACTCAGTAACAAGAGGAGGCATGGGAGAAATTGGGGGGTTGACCTCCAACCAGAGAATTTGTCTACTTACCTTTCCTGCCAGCTCACCCACACTCCCCTGTGCCTCCACTGCATAAGGAACTGTGACTTTTCAAGGGGATTGAGGCTCGTTTTGTTTTGTGTGTTTTTTTTGTTTTGTGGTGTTGTTGTTGTTGTTGTTGTGCGGGGGTTTTTTTGTTTTGTCTTTTTTTGTTTGTTTGTTTGGGGTTTTTTTGTTTGTTTTTTTTTTTGTAGTTGCTGCTTTTTCTGTTTTCCTATCTGCAATAACTTCTGAATTTCCATCCAATATGAAAGCAACCTGGGAGGCTTGAGGATAATCTGGTTACCATACATTTCTAGAGGAGAGACGTGAAGCAGAAATAACTTGGCTGAGGCAGGGGTAGGGAACACAACAGTGTCATTATTTAGTTTATCTCACAGCAGCAGTGTCAGCTGCTGTGAGAGATGGCTTATGGATTGCAATGCAGGGTGCTGTGATATATGTGAAGATCCCTTCATGTTTTACCCTGTGGCTATTTTATTAATTTTGACATGAACAAACCTCCCATCCCTTCCCTCTCCGACTGAAGAGCCCAGATGTCTGGAAGCATTGTCTCAGTCAGCTGGCCGGGGTCCTCTTTGGAGACCAACCTGGTTAAACGAGTCTTATCACATTGGAAAGTGACCCTTAGGGAAGCTGCAGAGGGTTAGTTACTAAAAAGCCATCCAGGTGGCCAAAGTAGGAGTAGCAGTGAGAGGCTGCCTCAGACCAGTTATGAACAGCCCCTGCTTTGTCAGTGCCTATGAAGAAAAAGAGGTAGTTAACAAGGATGGAATAGCTGTGCTTAAGTTTTATAAAAGGATCCAGAAATGGCACTAAGCCTCCCTACTTCAGAGCACTGTGTGAGCTGAGCAGTGGTGGTTAGGGAGCAATGGGATGCCTTTTTACCTTGTCTCGAGGTCCTGTGAGATTTCTGCACTTCTCTTGGAATGAGCAAGTGCAGCTGGCTGTTGTAGAGTGGCAGAATGAATTTAGCCATGCTAGAGACACTGCTTGGGAAATTTCTGCAGAAGATATTTTGTTTCAATATCAAAATATATTGCTGTGAAATGACCTCTTTCAGGTACCTTAGAATAATGGTTTTTTCTGTTTTCCATGAGCAATACACAGCCAGAGCAAGGGAGAGTGCTTTGGATTGCTGTCATTAAACAGGGCTGCTGCAGTGCGTCAGGGGAGCTGTTCTAACACATGCTAACATTCTAACACATGTTCTAACGTGTGCAGGGTATGGAAAAGGGTCTAGGTGTGGGTTAACTTTGATCTCCCTCTGGGGCTGTCTTGGTTTTCCAGCACATTTAGTAGTACCTTATTTTGCAGTATGTGCCCTAGATGCAGGTAAGCTCCATCACCTCCTTCTGGGCCCATGAGCAGAGTTCTTGCTCAAAGATGTACCTTCTGTATAAGACCGGTGGACTGGGAAGCTCTGTGTCAGTGGTGTTGCCCTGCAGTCCTTCAAATTGGCTTTTCTGGGCTGTGCCTGAGGGTGAAAGCTGGAAAGTAAGGAGTTATCTCTGGCAGTGGGAGTAGAGATGCAGAGGGGAACAGACCTCCTTGAAGCTCACCCTCTCCAGCTGCAGTGATCAGATCTTCCCATTTATTTCTGTTTCTTCAGACTGCTGACCTCTCTGAGACAATGGGATGTCAGAGTTTGAGCAGAGATCAGTGAGCAGCTCTCTCAGTCAGAAAGAGCTTTCCTCCACAGAATAGAATTGCTTTGTCACAAGCTGTCAGGGAAGACCCATTACCAGGATGAGTAATGCAATGAGTAAAATGAGGCCCTACAGATTTTCTGTGTGAGATGCAAAGAACTGCAAGAATTTAAAATAAGCTCTGAGGTGTGAGAAAAATTCCCTGGACACTCAAGGAGGTTACTCTTCTCCTCCTTCTTGCTGGGCAGCCCAGCATCATCATGCGAGCATGATAATAAGCCAGGGGAGAGGGGAATGGCAGCCTTGGGACATTTCAACCAAATAACTTGAGATACACACTCTCTTGTCATGGGCTGCTTACTTGTATGAAGTCATCATCCAGAAAGCCAAAAAACCAAGACATTTGCATGAAAGCTTAGGGAAGCAGCTGTGCCACTGAAGAGCTGGGAACACTTTTTTCTTTCCTGTGGGAACACGTATTTCTTTGTAAACCACCAGGGTAGCAAGGAAAAGGTGGAGCTGAGATGAACTCAGAGCCTGTAAGCTACACCTTTGCTCTGCACCGGAATGAGATTCCAGGACATCGTGTGTCTGGTGCATTCCTCTTGGGGTTGATAAAAGTGGCCAGGAGACCTTGGACAGGACCTTGGAGCAGGCAGATATAGGCACAGAAGGTGAGACATTTCAGAGATTCATTCAAAAGCAAAGGAGTTTTCCTCCCCTGGCTTCCCAGGTGTGGAATGGGAACTGTATCTTTCAGAAAAGCACTTGGAGCTGAGCTCAACCTGAACTCCTGTTGACATAAATGCAGTTTCCATCCTAACACTTCCTTTAGATGGAATTAGTGTCAAATGGTAAATCACCTCCAACAGCTTGATGTGTCTGCCCAACCTCAGCTCTGGGACCACACTGCTAAACTCTGCAGACATGCAAGAATGCTAGTCAGTAAAAAGAGGGATTTCTCTTGATTTACAGGGTCAGCTGACACATAAGTCAGCTCCTATTTGATTCTTTTTCATTATCTGTCATCTGTAGATCAATGGGATAAGCAACTGAGTTCTGAATGCAAGGCTCTTGCATATATGTATGAAAAGAAACATATTTTTCTTTGATTTGGATTTATTTTGCCTATTAACACCATCTACTAGTGAGGAGGTTTTGGAAGTGAGTAGCCAGCTGTCAAACTGGTAGGATGCCTTGTGTGGCAGTCCTGTCCCACAGAGATCTGTCCAAAGGCCTGGGGTCTGTTGTTAGTGGTGGCAGAAAGGGTGGACACATCAACAGCAACTTCTGGTTGTACTGAAATTAGATTAGGCATGAAAATCTTCCCCCAGGCAGTATCCAGGCCATCTATAAATGTCTGTGTGACTGTGTCAGGGGCTGGAGTAAATGTGTGCTGGGCGTGACACCTACCTCTGGCTCAGCTCATGCAGAACAAGTGAAGCCAAGCCTTCTTCCATTCTGGTTGGGAAGACTGACAGGGAGCCTGCCCTTTGAATCAGGGAAGGCAGCAGGTCCCTGCCACCAGCAATGGGCAAAGAAGGAAAAAGGGGCACAGGAGAAGACAGAGACTGGGCAACCACTGGCTCCAGTTAGGAAGAATTACCAACCTGTGGGTGTGGACTTTCCCTGGAAAAGGGGAACTGACTGGGGCACTGGGATCAGCCTGACCCTGGAATCAGGCAATCCACGCTCAGACAGACAACAAGTACTCCTCATATGGTCTGACCATTGGAAAAATGAGGAGGAAAGGCCTTTCACCACACTCAGCTGGGAAACCAAGCCAGGACCAGCTGTGTCTGGAAGAATGCCTTCACCAGGGCTCTCAGCATGAAGGATGAATGTTTCTCATGCCCATGCCTTCTGCCTGCTCTTTCTCCCCATGAGGTCAGCGTCAGGGACTCTCTCCAGTTTTGGTCCTTCAGTGAGCAGGGTGCAAGCTATGCTGCTGCAGCAGGAGCAGGGATGGTTTTGCATTCAGGGAGTTTTCCACAGAGAGGGTCAGGCTGCACAAAGCCCAGCTGCAAGATAACCCTGAGAAAATCTGAATGAAACTCTGAGTAGGAATGGGGGAACGTGCTGATTCGGAGAAGTCAGAGGTTGATTGCATAGCGCAGAGAGGATGTCACTGCCAGAGGAAGAATTGGAGCGTATCTCAGTCAAAAGGTCATTCTGACAGTTTTTGGAAAGTCGGAGAGGTTGAATGTGGATAAAGTGGGTGCAGATAAGCCAACAGGGAAAGAAATCTGGAGCCTGCTGTACCACTGCAGGTTGTAACAAGGCAGCACGGTGTTCTTAGCAAGCTGGTCTATGCCTGTAAGAACATCCTGATCCTGCTGCTGCACAGCCTGGTCCCAAACACCAGGTCAACACAGCAGGATGGGGGGGGGGGGGGGGGGGG